>CAWUFW010014300.1:0-421514 GCA_963921515.1 Calotriton arnoldi | reverse complement strand
CACTGCAGCAAGGGCATGGTTAGCTGCACCAACAACATGTACATCTGAAGCATGAGCACTAGAGAAAAGAAAGTTGCTTTATTCAGCATATGTGTTGTTTGATAACGACGTCCAGAAGAAATTAGAGCAAAGGCCAATGGCCAGTCCATTGTCAAAGTTCAAACAGGGTGACACTGGCAGATGTCACCCTACGCATGCCTGCACAAAACCAGGGACAATCCACTAGGAGGGGCAACCGGGGGCAGGCCAGGCACCGCAGGGACAGGATCAGGGCTCACCAGGGGGAGTCAGGGAAGGGGTGGTGGGTGCTGGAGAGCCACTGACAACTGCAGAGGAGGTGTCTGACATGGTGTGTGCCGGCACAACTGGGGGGCATGACTCAGATGTCGTGGGTGCCGGCACAACTGCAGTGGACCCTGCAGATGGGGTGGACAGGTCCGCCACTGCAGTGCCCAAGTCAGACAGGGCGGTAGTGGACTCCACTGCAGTGCCTACCTCCAGGGGAGGAGAATGGGGAACAGGCAAGGTGGGTTGGACAGAGGGGGAGGACACCCTCACCACATCAGTGGCACAGACAAGCGCAGCGGGGGTGTGGTGCTGGGAGAGCAAGTGGCAGGGGGAGAAGGCCGGATCCTCTTGGGGATGGTATATCTGTGGGTGGGGGAACCTGGGGCAGGGTGTGGTGGGGGCACCTGTGCAGTGGGGGCCTGAGGGATGGAGGACGGAGACCTTGTGCCTGAGCTGCAGGGCGGTGGCGGGGTCTTGCTCTTACCACTCCGGGGGACTTGCGGGTGGGGGCCTCAGTCCGTCTGCGCCTGGGGGAGGGTGTCCGGGGGCGAGGGGCACTCTGCTCCGTGTGGGTGGGCTTCCTCTTCCCCCGGGATGCTGGAGCAGCTTCATCGGTGGGGAAGAGGCCGAGGTCACAGAGGAAGAGCTGCTGTGACTTTGGGGTTGCATGTGAGGCAAGGGAGGGTGCTTTGGAGGGAGAGGGAACTGAGGACTGCGCAGTGCATGTGGATGCGTGTGTGTGTTCCAGGGCCCCATCCCCTGTGAGTCTGGCTTCAGTCCCCTGAATGTGCGTGCGTGTGCGTTTTGTCATTGGCGTGTGTGTCAGTGTGCTGGATGTGTGTGTGCTGGTGTGTGCCTGTGCCGGTGTGTGTGTGCTTGGGACGGGTAAGGTGCTGGGGAGTGTGGATGGAGCAGAGGCAGGAGGGGTGAGGGACCGTTTGAGGAGGGACACTGCTGCCGTCAGGGAGGAGTCCATGGACCTATTGCCCCTCTGTAGGTCAGACATGCCTGATGAGATGCCCTCCATGAACGACACCAGCTGAGTCAACAGCGCGGTGTGCGCATGGAGGACACTCAGCATGGCTGTCTGCCCTACATGGAGCTGGCGAAGGAGGTACACAGACTCCTCACTCAGGGCAGCAGGGGACACAGGGGCAGGGGGTGCGGTGCCTGGCCCAAAGGAAACACGCTCCCGGACATGGGAGCCTCCACGGACCTGGGGAATGGGAGCCGATGGGAGGGCGGTGGTGGTGCTGGTGGTGGCGGGGACAGCAACACTAGCTGGGGTGTGGTGGCTGCTGACACCCGCCTCCACAAGGGAGTCATCCTCCGAGTTGCTCTGGTCCTCAGCTGAGGTGGATGCTGCTGAGGACTCCTCGGTGTGGCTCCCCTCGCCCTCCGTGCCACTGGGTCCCTCCGACCACTCCTCGGCTGCTGACCCAGTCTGGCTCTCTGGCTCCTCCTGGTCCATGGAGCTGTCCCCTTCCGTGGCCGTGGATGTATCTGCAAACAATGGGGATACAGACAGACATCAGTCACCTGCACATAACGCACACACCACTGTGAGGACAGCACATCACAGAGCAAGCCCTGGCATCATTAGTTGTACATTGCTAAAAGTGCCCTAATTGAACAGGAGAAGTCAATTGTCAGTCTGATGCCAAGCATGGCACTCACATCCCACATGGCCTTGCACCCATCTGTCTGGTGTCTGTTGGATTGCAACACCCCAGTGTTGACACATGCACCAAGTACACAGTAGTTGGACAGTGCAGAGGACACGGTGTGGCATGTGGACATGCACACATCACAGCTCTTGCCACTGAGTCAGTACAGGTTTCCGGATGAAAGGGATGCCCAGAGTCAAATAGGAAATGCATGTGATGCATACCAGCGACAGACACCATGATGCACCCATGTCCTGATAGCCAGCGCCACTATGGTGTGCATGTAGCACATGTCACTCCCCTGCAGGCTCACCAATCAGTAGACACATGCCATGGCGGAGGCATGACTGCAAAGTCATACATCACTGTCTCAGTGATGTATGACTTTGCAGCCAGACAACAACACTCTGCACTGTGTCACAATAGTAGGTCATGGGGAATGCAAGTCCTGGAGCTGCACAAGTGCACATGTACATCCCCCCCACAACACATCCTCTTAACCCTCATCTGTCCAGGTCATACCTATTGGACATATGGGAGACCTGTGACACTACCCTCTGAACCTGAGCCCCTCACACTCTGCTGTGCATGGGGAACAGCTGCCTGAACTTCACATTTACATGCCCCAGTCTGCATGGGCAGCTGATCAGACACCTATGTGTCACACAAGTATCGTCTCCTATGGTCACATCTCCAGTGGCATGCTGAGCCCCTACCAAGAAACTCCACAGCAGTCCTGGCGACTAATCTACAGCACACTGACACAGAGGCAGACACCTGAGGGGTCAAATCACTGTGCACAATGTGTCCGCTGATACACGGGAGTGGGAGTACAGAGTGTATTGTATGGCCTGGAGTAGGCATGACTGTCCAGCCCCACATGAATGAGGGATGAGCCCTGGACTGTAGGCAGCTGGCTGAGTATGTGTGACACACGTCATATACATACTCCTGGGGCCCAAACATTGTTCCCACCCGCAGCATGGGTGTGTGCCAGATACCCCAGCCACATGTGGTGGATCAGCTCAGCAATTGGACCACAGATCAAAGTAACACGCTGAATACATGTCAGAATACAGGCATTGTGTAAGCAATGGACCCACCCATGATGCCCACCACAGAGTCAGGGAAACAGATGCTGTCTCCCACCTTGAGTCAAGCAAACTGCAAGGACACAGTCCTAAGTGACAGAATTCCCTGCATGTAAGGGCCACACCTGGGTATCAGATGAGGAGTGGGCAGTGCACAATAGAGGGACATGGCTCCTGGACAACATGACTGCTGTACTGTGGCAGTTTAACCAGGCCCGAGGAGGGCACATAGCATGTTAGACAGAGTACACAGTGCAGTCTTTGACTCACCCCCTCCTTGCTGCTCTCTGGCCTTCAGCTGCCCATCCAGGTCTGGAAAGACCACCGCCAGGATCCTGAGCATGTGGGGGTCAGTGTCCGTGTTCCGCCCCTCCTGCGAGGAGGCGACAGCTTCAGCTGGACCCGTGCAATCCTCCGGGTCCAGCCCCGAAGGTCCTGCCACCTCTTTTGGCAGTTGCGGATCCGGCGCTTGTAGACCCCCACGGACCGGACAGCCCGGACGATGTCCTTCCATATCTCATGCTTCCGATGGGCAGAAGCCTGTCAGGATGACAAAGTGATAAGGCCATTACTACACATGCAACATATCCGTGCATGACACAGTTGCATATACATGTCGCAATCACAGGGGCACATGGTGTACACAGGCAGTGCACGGCTGCCCATGGACAGTTTTCCAGAAGTCACTACATGGTATCATTGCATGGGGAGTAAAACCCTGTTCAGAAGCACTGTCACTGCACCATACCTGTCCAGTGCAAGTCACTACACACTATGGGGGGTGACAACTACTCAGTGAGCCTGCTAGCCAGTGGCGTGCTGACTCTCAGCCTTGCTAGTCAGACAAAATGCACATTCAGAAAGGCAGTGCACAGAACACTCACCTGCTCCCCTGCTGTCCCATACAGCTTGCTGTACTGTGGAAGTAGGCTGTCCAGCAGGGCCTGGTTCTCCTCAAGGCTGAAGGCTGGGGCTCTCTCCACAGTACGTGCCATTGCAGGGTCCAGAGGGGCAGAGACAGCAGCAGTGCAGTGGCAGATGTCGTCCTGGAGCATGTAGTGCAGGCAAGTGGGCTCTCAGGGGAACAGGCAGCAATATATATGTGCTGGAGAGGCAGATACTGTCCCTTGTGTCCAAAGTGATAGGTCCAAGTCGTTTGCATCTTCTGAATCTGGCCAATCCATGGAATAGCAGCACCAAAACACGCCCACAGCATCCTTCAAAACTTCAACTTCATGACATACATGATTTTGCAACATTGTTGTGGGTGACCAACTGATTTTCCAGCAACCGACTCGTTCGAAATTCGAAAACGCGTCCGTTGCCAGGCAAGCCCATTGTCAATGGGTGCGCACCGATCGGTCCATTGCGGTACAACGCGCACAGGGGTACAACGCGTACCCGCACACATTGAAAGCAATGGGCCGGCCGGAGGCACCGATCGGTCCATTGCAGTTCAACGCGCACAGGGGTACAACGCGTACCCGCACACATTGAAAGCAATGGGCCGGCCGGAGGCACCGATCGGTCCATTGCAGTTCAACGCGCACAGGGGTACAACGCGTACCCGCACACATTGAAAGCAATGGGCCGGCCGGAGGCACCGATCGGTCCATTGCAGTTCAACGCGCACAGGGGTACAACGCGTACCCGCACACATTGAAAGCAATGGGCCGGCCGGAGGCACCGATCGGTCCATTGCAGTTCAACGCGCACAGGGGTACAACGCGTACCCGCACACATTGAAAGCAATGGGCCGGCCGGAGGCACCGATCGGTCCATTGCAGTTCAACGCGCACAGGGGTACAACGCGTACCCGCACACATTGAAAGCAATGGGCCGGCCGGAGGCACCGATCGGTCCATTGCAGTTCAATGCGCACAGGGGTACAACGCGTACCCGCACACATTGAAAGCAATGGGCCGGCCGGAGGCACCGATCGGTCCATTGCAGTTCAACGCGCACAGGGGTACAACGCGTACCCGCACACATTGAAAGCAATGGGCCGGCCGGAGGCACCGATCGGTCCATTGCAGTTCAACGCGCACAAGGGTACAACGCGTACCCGCACACATTGAAAGCAATGGGCCGGCCGGAGGCACCGATCGGTCCATTGCAGTTCAACGCGCACAGGGGTACAACGCGTACCCGCACACATTGAAAGCAATGGGCCGGCCGGAGGCACCGATCGGTCCATTGCAGTTCAACGCGCACAGGGGTACAACGCGTACCCGCACACATTGAAAGCAATGGGCCGGCCGGAGGCACCGATCGGTCCATTGCGGTTCAACGCATCACTGTATATGTGACTGGCATAGGTCAGCATGCCTGTCTCAGATGGACATATGCCAGCCACAGATAGCTCCCAGGGAGTGAGGGGCACACCTACATCACGACAGCCTGTCCAAACCTTATCATAAGGCATGTAAGGCTGCATTTCCTATTGTGTGTATGTTGGTGTACATGTTGTCCTGTGGGTGTCACCTGTGGGCAGCCACCCCCAGGCTGTGCACGTGTTCATGGGGACAGGATCCTGGGTGTTACGTGTACGTGACCACTGTGATGTGCAACTGTTCATATCTGTGCATGTGTCATGGTCACATTTCACAGTGGTGTTTGTGTATGTCATGTCACATACCCCGTGAGTCCCATGTGGGACGGTATGTTTGAGCCAGGGTGTCCCAGTGGCACAATAGTGATGGCCCTCCACAGTCTTTGTGCATGTAGTGTTTACAATGTCTCTGATTTCATGTGCACAATGGGAGACAGTCTCCACATCCACGTTGTGTGTGCATGGACTCTGATGTTGTGCGTGTGTGTCACAGACGTCCATGGCTGTCCTGCCATGGCAAGTGTGGCCACTACCTGTGGGGGTCATGTTTGTTTTGCTGTGGTGTACACATGATACTCCAGGTGATGCCAGTGTCCATGTGGCATTACAGGGTCCCTGGGAATGTGCCTGTCGTTGAGCTGTGGTGCCTGGGGCACATCTGTCCTCACATGTCACTGTGGGGGGTGACTGTGACACAGCATCATGATATCCAATGGGCCAACCTGGGACAAATTGATGCCACCTGTAGGACCGTGTTGACAGATGTTGGCCATGTATGTACCATACATGTCGTTCCGGTACTGCACACTTCATGTAGTTGTGCCTCATGATGATGTATGTTGGGATCTTGAGTGTGTTCAATACCGCATATGTGGGGTGACTGACGATCTTGCTTACTTCTCCTCTGCACTGCAGGGCTCCTGCTGTCCATCGGCCATTCCCAGACCTGGCAACGATGGTGGAACGGGACAGCATCCGACGGTACCGCTTCACCAGGCAGCTGATTGAGGATTTGGCAGTGCAGTTGTCCCCACATTTGCAGCCTGGCCGGACGTATCCTACAGCGCTGACCCCCAAGGTGAAGGTGATGGCAGCCCTACACTTCTTTGCCACCGGTACCTTCCAACATACTGTGGCGTCTGCTGGTGGGATGTCACAGACCATGTTCAGCCGTGTGCTCCGCGATGTTTTGGCGGCAATGTTGCTCTTCCTGAACCGGTACATCTATTTCCCTAGACTGCGACGACTCACTGACGTGAAGAGTGACTTTTATGCCCTGGGGAGGATGCCGCATGTCATTGGCTCCATTGATGGGACACATGTGGCTTTGGTACCACCACAGGCCCAGGAGCAGGCCTACAGGAACCGCAAGCACTACCACTCGGTCAATGCACTGGTGGTGTGTCTTGCAGACATGACCATCACACACGTGTGTGCCCGTTTCCCTGGTTCAGCACACGATGCCTTTGTGATGAGGAGTAGTCGCATCCCCAGGATGATGGCACAGATGCAGAACCAGCGTGCCTGGCTTGTCGGTGTGTACTGACTTTGTGCCATTGTGTGTGATCTGATCTGTAGTATTCCGCCCACTTTTCCAAGTCAGCTGATGTGCACTTGTCTGTCCGTAGGTGACTCGGGATACCCCAACATGCCGTGGTTGCTGACACCCCTCAGGAACCCTGTGACACCTGCCCAGATGCGCTACAATGAGGCACATGGTCGGACCAGGAGAGTGATTGAGCGGACCTTTGGTCTCCTGAAGAGCCGCTTCCGCTGCCTGGACAAGACCGGAGGGTCCCTCCCATATGCCCCTGCGAAAGTGTGCAAGATTATCATCGTCTGCTGCATGCTACACAACCTGGCAGTGCGGAAGGAGTTGCCTCTCATCCAGGATGACGATGACCAACATCCGCCACCTGTGGAGGATCCTGGCCTGGACCACGATGCCAGTGACGATGATGATGATGATGATGGTGATGGTGATGTCCGCACACAGCTCATCACCAACTTCTTTAGCTGAATGTGAGTATCCTGAGGTGTCATGTGAATGATGTGAGTTGGCATGATGTGTGGGTGGTGCTCTGGTGCTGTTGGAGTGTGTCCATGGGCTACTTGACAGGATGTGTGTTGCGATGTGTGGTGACAGGTGGGCTGTACTCCCCAACAGTGTTGACATGCTAACTTGGTTCTGGGTGGGTATCTTGTAACATGTATTGTGCATGAGTTTTGCTGATCTGTCCTGTACTGCATTGCTTTTGACTGTGTGTCATTTCTGTCCTTCACAGGGTACTTTCAGATTCGTTTGGTCAACTGTGTCCACCGACGACGTGATTGCACATCCAGGCTGGTAGCTGTTGTGTCCCTACAGGTGATGTGCGCCACACCCATGGACTTCCTTCCGTCTACAGTTGTTGACTGTGTGCCTGCTACCAGGTGGGGTTACCTTGCATCTGTAGTGGTTACGGCATGTTGCTACTGTGTAATAAACCTGTGCTTCACTTAGTGATGTGCGTTGTCTGTGGTCACACATTTGACTGCCATTTGCTTACTGCACCTGTGGCCTACTTGACTACAACTGGGAATGGGTGTGGTGTCTGTGCATTGCACCGTCTTCCCTGGCAACATCAGTGTAGGCAATGAGTCAGATGGCCTAGGTGTGTATGTGTTGTATACCCCTGGTGGTGTGTCTCCCTCATATGTGTCACGTTGCCTGTACTCACATGCCTGTGTTGTCCTTGCTGTTGCAGTTCGCATACACAGTGTAATTTTGCAGTTCATCATCCCCATAACAGCACCCACGTTGGAATCACGACAGAGGCAAGTATGGTGTATTAGTGTGTTTATTGTGATACATCTGTGTTAATAGTGCATAGGATGGGTTGTGCTGTACATGAATCTTGCAATCCCAAGTTCCTAGGTGAATTGAAAGTCCAGGTAGACAGGATCCCCAGTATCGGGGCCACAGTTGTCTGACACATTGTTCCAACTTGTACTCCCCATGCAATGTGTGGGAGTAGTGTTGCCATCAACAGGGTGAACAGTCTGTGCACAAAGGCGAAAATCCAGAACAGGTTCAGGCTTCCTGGGAGTTGCGCTTGGCCATCAGCCTCTCACTTTCCCCTCCTCGGACGACCCCTCTTCTTGGGGGGTGGCCCTCAAGTGCAGGCTGCTGCGGTGCAGGGGACTCTCCGCCAGAGTCCTCCTCCCTCCCTGTGGCAGTTGCAGTTTGTTCGGTACCAGATGTTGTTGGCACACAGGGAGGTGTGGACTGGTTGCTGTTCATCTGGCGGAGGCATTGTAAAATGTCCCTGTGCACCGCCGTCATCTCATGTAGTACATCCCACTTGGACTCCACGCGGGACATGTGGGAGTCCACACGTGACATGTGTGACTCCACGTGGGACATGTGGGAGTCCAAGCGGGCATGATGGGCAGCCTGCTGCTGTTTGATGTCTCTGAGGAGCCCCACTACCTGGCTGAGCTCTCCGGTGCTGGACTGGTAAGCATCAGCTATGCGGACCAGTTGTGGGTCTTCATGCACACCAGCAACGTCTGCAAGCAGCGACCTCTGTCTCCCACCCCTCCCACCACCCCTGCTGACATGTGCAGTGTGTACAGTTGCACGCACAGATAACCCTGGTCCACCTTGGGGGTTGGTGGTGGTGTCCATGGCCCCAGGTTGGTCCAGGGTCACTGCGCTGGTGTTGCTCCTTATTCTGTCCATGTCGGCAGGGATGGTATTCGTGGTGACAGTCGTTGGAGGGGTGGGTGCAGGGGGTGCAGCTGGTGGACCTGCTGGTGCTGCAGCTGGTGGTCCTGCTGGTGCAGCATGTTGACTTGCACCGGATGTGCCAGGTTGTTCATCGTCCGAGGAGGACAGAGGCTGTACGACGCCAGTGAGCTCGGCATCCTCTTGAGCCTGGGACTGGGACTCCTCAGCGTCTGCTGCTGTGTCCCTATCATCACCTGTTTTTGGGAGACACAAACAATGTATGTCATGTTTCTGCAGGCATCAGTGGTTGACACACCTGACAGTTGTGACTGTGCCTCGGGGTGCGGGCCTGTACATTGTATTGTCCTAAGTCGTCACAGTCAGGGGTTGATATTGGTGTGGCACATTGTCCTGCATTATTTGGGCATTTCTATGTATTCTCTGGGGTGTGAACATGGTCTGCATTGATTGTGTTTGGTTGACAGCCAGACCTCCTTCCCACCCACCCACCCAGCCAGTCAGTTATCCCACCATGGAACGTGCTTGCATTGCAGGGAGTGGAAGTTGTCTCTCAGGATGTCAGTCAGTGGTGTCCTGCTGTTTGTTGGTGCACAGTTGGCAGCAGGGCCTTGTGCTCCCCACAGCAGTAGCCAGTGTCAGCCATCTTGTGAGTCCTTCTCCACTCCCTGTGATGTGAGCATGGTTCAGGGTGGTGTTGATGGGCCAGTTGTGAGGCTGAGCGATGTCTGTGACTACGACTCCCATCATGCTATTGCCTCCACCCCCCTTCCCAGCATGCCCATGCTTCCTTCCTTTTGACTCTGCTTCCCTGTGGGGTGGGCTGGCTGTGCTGACAGGATGGCTGGGAGTGTTGTCCTGGCAGTTGTTTGGCTAAGAGTCCCAAGAGTGTCCCTGTGCTTCACACAACATAACCCAGGGTGGTGGTGCTTTGTGGGATCTTGTGTTAGGATGGAGGGCATTGCATTCTACCAGGTGGGTACTGTGGAGTTTGTGTTGGGGGGGTGAGGGGAGGTGCTGGTGACTATAGTCAGTGCTGCAAGTCCCCCTTCCCACCCAGCCAGATATCCCACCATGGAACGTGCTTGCATTGCAGGGAGTGGAAGTTGTCTCTCAGGATGTCAGTCAGTGGTGTCCTGCTGTTTGTTGGTGCACAGTTGGCAGCAGGGCCTTGTGCTCCCCACAGCAGTAGCCAGTGTCAGCCATCTTGTGAGTCCTTCTCCACTCCCTGTGATGTGAGCATGGTTCAGGGTGGTGTTGATGGGCCAGTTGTGAGGCTGAGCAATGTCTGTGACTACGACTCCCATCATGCCATTGCCTCCACCCCACTTGCCAGCATTCCCATACTTACTTGCTTTTGTGTGGAGTTCAGTGGGTGTGGGTGTGAGGGCAATGGCAAGATGGCTGACAGTGGTGTCCTGCTGTTGGTTGGTGTGCAGTACCCAGCATGCCCTTGTGCTCCCCACGACACAGCAACAGTGTCAGACATCTTTGATGGGCCTTTCCACTCTCTGTGGGATGTGCATGCGTGAGTGTGAGCTTGCTGGGCCATGTGGTGGGGATGTAGGGCTGTGACTACGACTCCCATCATGCTATTGCCTCCACCCCCTTCCCAGCATGCCCATGCTTCCTTCCTTTTGACTCTGCTTCCCTGTGGGGTGGGCTGGCTGTGCTGACAGGATGGCTGGGAGTGTTGTCCTGGCAGTTGTTTGGCTAAGAGTCCCAGGAGTGTCCCTGTGCTTCACACAACATAACCCAGGGTGGTGGTGCTTTGTGGGATCTTGTGTTAGGATGAAGGGCATTGCATTCCACCAGGTGGGTACTGTGGAGTTTGTGTTGGGGAGGGTGTGAGGGGAGGTGCTGGTGACTATAGTCAGTGCTGCAAGTCCCCCTTCCCACCCAGCCAGCCAGATATCCCACCATGGAACGTGCTTGCATTGCAGGGAGTGTAAGTTGTCTCTCAGGATGTCAGTCAGTGGTGTCCTGCTGTTTGTTGGTGCACAGTTGGCAGCAGGGCCTTGTGCTCCCCACAGCAGTAGCCAGTGTCAGCCATCTTGTGAGTCCTTCTCCACTCCCTGTGATGTGAGCATGGTTCAGGGTGGTGTTGATGGGACAGTTGTGGGGGGGCAATATGTGTGACTGCGACTCCCATGATGCTATTGGCTACACTGACTTGGCCAGCATACACAGAATTCCTTCCTTTGAGTGGTCTTCACTGTGTGTTGGTGTTGTTGTGGTGGCTACATGTGTGGATGTGTGTGTTAGTTCTATTTGTGCCACTGCCTAGCTGTAGTTGTGGTTGTGTTTGTACATGTGTTGGCACAGTTGGATGTGACTTTTTTGATGGCATGTGTTGTGTTTATCTGACTGACATACACATTTTGGGATGATTCTGTTCTAGTTGCTGTGTAATTGCTATGAGTGCATGGTTTGACTCTCCCCTTGACAGTGATGTGTGTGTTTTGTGGCAGTTTATTGTGTACATTTGTTGTGTACTCACCAGGCTCTGGGATGTCCTCTAGTCCATATACGCTCACTGGCGGAAGGATGGCCCGCACCTTCTCCTCCCAGGGCCTGAGGTATATTGGCTTGGCAGGAGGGCCACTGCCGGTGTGTTGGCTGTTGATGTAGTCTTTCTTCAGCATGTCCCGTACCCTCCTGCGCACGTCATACCACCTGTTCTGGATGTCCGTCTTTGTGCGCCGACATGGTGATTGGGCGTTCACCCTGTTGATGATCCTCTCCCACATCTTGGTTTTCTGCGACATGGGGGTCTGTTGGACCAGAGTGCCAAACAGCTGTGGCTCCACCCTGAGGATCTCGTCTACCATGACTTCCAATTCACTATCTAGGAACTTGGGATTCTTCTTGGGGGGCATGGTGATGGGTGGTGATGGTGGGTGATGTGTGTGTTGGTGTGCAGGTGAGGGTGTGTGGGTGTGTGTTGTGCTGGGTGTATGTGAGGTAGGTATTTGTTGGTGTGCTGATGGTGTGTGGCTTGTGTGAGGGATGAGCTGTGGGTGTGTGGTTGCTTTCTCTTGGGTGCTGGCAGTGGAATGGCATTTGCAAAGGCTCATGGTAGTGATTTGTGTCCTTTATATAGGTGGAGTTGTGGGTGTGTCTTTGTTCTCTGTCCCCATCCCCCCAGTATTTATTGGCTTGGTAATTGCTTGTTTGGCCTTTTTGGTTGATTTTTCCTTTGTGCTGTTTGTGTATGTTGGAAACGTTCTTGTGACCGAGTCGGACCCTGCATTGGTCTCGTACGGTGTTTTCCGTTTCGTTCACGCTGTGTTTGTGCAGTTTTCTATGCTGCGTACGCGTCGGTCGCGGTGTATTGTGTTGCTTCGGCTCGGTTTTGTATGCGTGTCGGTCGTACGGCTTGTCCTCCGTCCGACTCGGTCGTGTTTTTCGCGCCTTGCATCGTACTTTGCGGTTTGGAGTTGGCGGGTACGATTCGGTCGGATTTGTTCCGGGTGCGTGTCGGTCGGTTGGATTCGCGTGTTTTTCCGGCCGGATTGCTATTTTCCGAGCGGCTCGGTCGGTCGGCTTGGTTTCCTAACGTGTCGGTCGGATTTATCGCGGCTTGCATCGTACTTGGCGTGTCGGGCGCCACTGGTACGTGTCGGTCGGTAATTTTTCCGGCTCCGAGTCGGTCGGTGCTTTTTCCGGCCCGAATCGGAATCGACCCCTATGTCTTAAAGTGCGACATCTGTCAGCAGATGAAGGGCTCCACCGTAACACGCCCAGCCCAGACACCATTACTAAAATCAGACAAACCTCTCGCATGTGTGTATTTGGACCACTGCGGACCCCTACAATCGGATGGGGCCAAGAAATATATCATGGTTGCAGGGGATTCCTGCTCTAGATTCCTATGGGTTTGGCCTCAGCGCTGTGCTGACGCTCGAACTGTTATAAAAGATTTGCGAGTCTTTATCGGCACATACGCAGTTGGCACGTTACATTCTGACCGTGGCCTGGCGTTTAGCCCCCTGGGCTTACAAAGAGGCCATGGAAGGAATGGGCGTAGCATTGCGGTACTCCTCTCCGTACCATCCTGAGGGAAATTCTGTTGTGGAGAGGAAAAACCGGGACTTAAAGCAATCTTTAACAGCTAGGGTATTAGGCAAAGGCGGTAGATGGGTCGATCACCTTTATGGGGTCCAACGACCAATAAACAATCAGCCAAGAAGCTCTCTAGGGGGTGTCACTCCTTACGAGGTCCTATTTGGGACAAGAATGTGGGTACCTGATCTTGATTGTGAAGGCACAGTGGCGGATGAGAAACCATTTGATATCCATGATCGTTTGGCTGTTTTACAGGATCTAAATGAATCCAGGACACAACAAAGCAAAGTCCACTTAAAACAGACCGCCACTGAGGAAGTCAAGGCAGTAACAGCAAGACCTGTCTGGATCCCAAAAGTCGGGGATCTGGTCAGAGAAAAGATTGGAGACAAGAAAGAATTCGGACCATCCTACAGAACAGCTGTACCGGTCCTAGCAATCCAAGGCACAAGAACTGTACTTCTGCCGCCTCTTGCCGGAAAAAAGGAGAAAAGATTTGTCTCAATCGACTTAATCAAACCACACTATGTGGCCGATACTAAACAGTAGGCCACGTGGACTCCACAGTAGCAGACGCCCTCCTCTCGCTACAATCCAAGAAGTCCAAACAGAAAGACTCATCACGTTTGAAGAGCCACCTGTACGGAATGAAGGACTAAGCAACAATGCTATGGAACTCGTTCCACTTCAACAAGAAGAAAATCAACTTAACAACCAAGTTGCAATCAGACCGACTACAGACGTCTAGGTCAACATGCCTCGTCAACAGCAAAATCCAATTTCAACAAATCCCGATGCAATTCCAACAATTGATCGAACTGCTTCTGGCTATTTCATGAACTTTGATACGTTTTCACTGAATACAAGCGAGCCGGAAACGACGCCAGCCAAAAAATCACTCAAACAGAAACTCATTGACTTTTTGAACTTTTTTAGAAAGACTTACCTGGTGTCACCTTGGATAGAACTATGGTATATCACTGGGATTCTATTTTTCCTTTTCTGGCTAGGTTTAATTATAACTTTTAGTATGCTTATTAATGGACGATATCTTCAGCAGAGCTCTACAGCCCAAAGAGTGAATTTGATTTTAAAACCTCAGCAGTCTTCACATCGTGAACCAAGAGACTTGTCTTCAGTGAACATCACAGCAGTTCCTATACCGGACGGTATAGTATGGGACAAGATTGATTATGATATATTCGGTCCGACTGAACTTTTAAAGCTTAAACATGTATTTAAAATTTCTGTAAGTGATATCATTACCTCCAGTAAATTGTCTGATGATTGGGACACTGAAACGATAAACAATATGATGTCTGATTTAGAAAAAACAGCATTTCCGAACAATGAAATGTTAGAAGGTACTTCAGACTATGATACATTGTACTGTTACCAACATTATGGTCATCATTTCTTACACAAATCTACAACACCTAGAAATGTATTTGAATACCACCAGTGGGAACACTGCCCAACACCTCCAAAAGGTAGTTCGGAAAACTTTTGCACAGAAATTCACATACTTTTCAGGGTTTAATACATCTGACCCGAAGTCATTTTATTACAAAGTGGCAACAACATCAGCACAGAAAATTATGTTGACTAACACCAAACAGATTTACTCTGCTTCCTTTATGGCCCAGTTGTCTACACAGGGTTTTGACCTATGGAAGGACACTATAGATTTAAAATCAATCTGGGGTTCTTGGGACTGGCAGGTCCAGGGAACAGAAGCGCTTTTTAGAGCATGCCTCATTCCACAGCAGATGATATTTCTAAATGACACTGTGCAACAGACATCCTGTCTCGGATTCGCCAAGAACAAGGAAATGAACTCACCGAGGTTTCCAGCACCATCACAGATGAGTGGGGGGCAGAATTCAACTACACATAGGGTAGGATTAGGTGACATTCTCCAGTACAACAGGTCAGATCCCAATTGGACAGAATGGCTGATTTGGCCCATTGACACAAACACATGTCAACAGAGATTACTAGGTATAACCGAGGGGTTTAGTATCAGTAGGCCAGGTACATGCTATGTACAGAGACAACACCCAGGGGTAGTGATGTCCTATAGTGTTGGGAAGTTATGCCTTGATTGGCTAGAAACCTCAACACTCACAGAAGTAAAACATCATTTGACCTTACACACACCTGATGTGGACCTTAGGGATTTCTTGTCAGGCCCAAGGAAAACACATCAGAAATGTTTCAAATATGCTGGCATTTATGCCTATTATAATGAAAAATGGAAAATATCCCAACAAGAGGCCGCAGAAAGGATACGGGAAATAGACCGTATTAACTTAGAGAAGGCATTAGCTGTAGTGGATAATGGGTTAACAACTTTGACCTCCAGGATTTAATCCTTAGGCAACATTGTGTCTTCGGCAATCGACATATTAGAACAAGATCTGGCCTTGTTACAACACGGGCAATCTCAGTTACGTTCTATTATGATGCTAAGCTGGACGCTGCAATCTTTGCGTGCAGGCTATGTGCCCTGGCGTTTTATAAACACCACATCTCTGTTTTCAGACTATACAATCTAACTGATAAACAGACAGAAATGGCACAAAGGGGAGCCAAATATACAATGCTGCGTATTGAGAAACGGGAAAGGTTACCATTCACTGTAGCCGAATTACCATCAACTGAATGGCTAATTCATGGCCAAATCACTCTGCCGGTCACTACGTTTCAGTTTCAATATTGCCTTGAGCAAAGGCAGGCAGGCAAATATGAAAAAATGGGTAAGGGTTACATTAAGGAAACTTGGGAGTTACCATATAGATATCGATGCCGGAATGGGGATCGAGAAGTGTATCTGAGTGGTACAAACTGCAAGAACGCTTTATGCGGTTCTCTCATGTGTCAGGATGTTTCTCTGCACGGAGCATGTAGTGGTTCGGTAGGGAATCTATCTTGACACATGTCAGGAACCCAGGCGGCCATGATCACGCCGGTTTTCCAGCTGCTCTCGAATGGGAGTTACTTGATGCTAAATGATCAAGGTTGCTGTGGGATGCTTCCGGGCGTCACCTATCTGGTCACTGTTAACTCCAGGGTTACTTGCTGTATGCAAGTATTGTTTCCGCCACTGAACACAGTCAGGGAGGCGCCGTTATGGCCTTCATTGAATGTTTCCTTCATACAATTTGATACTTTGAGCAGACTGAAAGCCATGCTTTTACAGCAACCCATGCCCTTAACCTCCGCTCGAGAAACCTTTGAACTTCAAGTTGCAAGGACCTCGACTGAGATACAGGCGCTTATACGTACGAACTGCCCCTTTCCTTTCGCAGAAATGGTGGGTCGTATCTTTAACATGTCTGATACGAGCGGTATTGTACACCTATTTAAGACCATAGGGTCAGGACTATTAAGCACCTTTTAGACAGTCCTCGGAGTAATCCCAAATTTTATACACTCTGTGTTGGGAAGCGTGTTTGGAGGTCTCCCGCTTAACCTGTTCCTAATTGCAGGAGTCCTGATTGTAATCTTACTGCTACGCAATGGACGGCCCAATTTCCGAGGAAATGGCGAGCGTACTCATGGAGCGGAAGTCCCGTGAACGCATGGTACAGCTTCTGGGAATACCTTGCCAAAGAGAACTGAATGCCTCTTGGTTTCCATCGTTTAGACCAGTCTGGGTGGACTGCATCTTACCTGTTCTTCGATGCCTGTTTTGCGGAGAAGAATGCACGTTGGATCTCTGTCTAACGTTTCCATCAGATACGCCTCCGGACATGGATGCTGTGCTGGACCCCTTAACGGCCCATGCTCTGCGTTGTCCCCAGCGTCTTCCAATTCTGAGGAACACATTCCTTGAGAATCCACAGGTGCCGTTTGCTCCTGCTGGGTTAGGTGGTTCCTCCATAGGCACTCAGGTAACAACTGCCGCACAAGCTGCCGCAGCACCGACTGTTGGCAGTGCTGAATTCCATCTATGTGCGATTGACGTTCTCTGTGAGGCGTTGGATTTGTCGTCTGCAGTAGCTAACACCGATAATGCTGTATCTCCCAGCCAGGACACTTAATCTGGAATTGGCTCATCGCGTCCTGGGAAAGAATTCGGCTTCTCCATTTCGTTTCATAAATAAACGACCTAAATTTGGAACATTTCCTAAATTGACACTTTCACTTGAGAAAGAATGGCCTTCTGCTTCTAGTAATGCAACTTTTATGAATGAGACAGAATTGACTTTTTTCAAGTGGCAACAAATGAATAGCTGACTTTAACATTTTAATCATTTTTAAACGTCTTTTTAAGACCATGTTTTTAAGGGAATTTTTAAATTGTCCAGATTTTAAGTATGGTCATTGTCATCCCATTCGAAAGTGGAGTGGGTGTTATGTTTCATATAGAGGCCCTAATATAGACGCGTTCATATATGCCGTATATGGTCATATTCGCATATGCCCTATTGTGGTCATAATCGTATATGCCCTATTTTGGTCATAATCGTGTATGCCCTATTATAGTCATGATCTCCTATGCCCTAATATAGGCATGATCTTTCACCTACATTAGTTCCCTACAGTACACAACGAGCTCTGAGGGTTGAACGTTATCTAGTCTGTGGTTAGAACACTGCAGGGTTTTTCCCGAACACAGACCTACAATGTACTCATAAATTATGCATGAGCATTCACCAGCTACATCTCCCGCATAATATGTATGTACAAAGTTCACCCCTGACGTCTTCCTCATGCCTAACAAAGACCAATACAAACCATACTGAGGGACGAGACACTTTAGGGTATAAATACACCACATCTTGCCACGGTAAGATAGAGGGAACCGAGACTTCCATGCTGACACACTGACCAGAGACGCTGAGGCTCTTGCATGCAGTCGCTCCAGCTGACAGCGGTCTAACACAGCCCTCGCGGGGTGTCCAACTCGAGACCAGGACGGGGTCCCACACTCTCTCTATTCAGGTATGGGGGTTTGACTAAATCCTAGAAGGATTCTTGGCTCTTAGGCTTTTAGACCTACACATATACTAGGTACACTTAGGTACATCTAGTTAGGCATTGTAGGAGTACGAGCACTTTTATAATGCTTTTTATATTCATGTATGTATTCATGATTATTGCAATATGGTAGAACTGTTCTATCCCTTCACTTTTATCGTACTGCTGATAATATATCTCTGCTATTGTATGCTGGTTACTGCAGCACATATATTTTACACTAGAATAACAACTGTTCAATAAATACTTATTGAAACGCCCAGACTGTTTATTCTGTGTAACTCTCTGAGACAAACCGAATAAGTAAGCACGAGTGACTGAGCGAAAAGTAGTACATTGTTTCCACGATTCTGAGGGATCAGGGTTGTCATGATCTAAGGTGGCCAGAAACTAATCTCTCCCCGATAAGAGGAGATTCTAGTGGCACTGTGAGCTAGCTAATGCAAATCCGGCTAACATACTCGGTGGGGGTGCACAGAGTCAGTCTAACACCAAGCCCACAGTTTATGTTATCCAAACGCACAGGTCCTGCAGGGGCACTATAGGAACTACACGACAAGACTGCTATAGAATCCTAGAACAGTAATGTAACTCACCAGGGCGCATGCAATGCCACATGATTACAAAATGCAAGAAAGAGTGGCTGTGGGGAGTATTCGAGCCATACAACTAAAGCAGAGCTGTATATTTTGTGAGCAGAGTCATTTTGTCCTATGCATGGCAGGGAAGAGCCCTGATGCATCAGTGATTGCCCACACTAGTCGTTTCAAACTTGTTGACTTCTTAACCTTGAGTTTATAGGCTTTAAGGTATGTGGTGAATTAAAATGCCCAATGGCTGTAGATGGCTCAATAACACCTCATTGGCTCATGAATCGAGATGTTTAGTGCTTATAGAGTGTAGGGGAGCTACTTTTAATGTGCTTTAAAATAGGGTGACCATTACACTCAAGATGATTATGCACAAGGTCTCCATTCCTGAACTTTTCTACTACACAACATTGTTTCCAGGTTTGTTAATCTAATTAGTTTAATATAAGCAAAGCAAGACTACAACACTCAGAATACATTAGATGATCACACAAAAGCCCAAGACTAGAAACAGTGTCCGTAAATAGCTGGAAGGGGTTGGTTACCTACTTTCATATCTGTGCCACAGATTAATGACCAGCCCCCCCATCCAGAATCATGTGTTTGATGGTTGAGAATAGAGTATCCACAATCTACATCAGTTGCAAGATGCCCTTCCTCTGCTCTTGAAAACTCCCGTCTTACATACAGTGATATGCCAAAGTGGCAAGTGTAATAGAGTCTATACAGGGCTCCCTACTAAATCTACATCTACGCTTCGAATGGTCCAGAACCACACTGCCCGCCTCCTCTTTGACCTGAACTGCTATGACCGCTGCACTACAGCCCCTCCACTGGCTCTCAGTAAAGGAACAAGTAGATTTCAAATCCCTATGCTGCGTCCACAAAGCAGTGCATGACCTATCACCGAACCACTTGTCCAAGCTATTCCTCCCCTACCTTCCACCCAGAAACCTCAGTTCTGCCAACTATAGCTTACTGTCCATTCGACCACAAGATGTTAGACAGTAGGGCTCTTCATTCTTAAGGATAATCCCTACAGAACATCTCTCAGTGCATCTAAAACATGAACCAAACTTCAGCAGATTCAGAAAACATCTAAAAACTCATCTACTCCAGCACTCATATGGTTACCCCCCTCGGCTGCTGCTACCTCACTGAACCTGGAGCAGACTAATTAGATGCCTAAAACAGACCTCCGCCAGCTGCTTGGTCATATACTGACTACCCTGAAGCTTTACCACCCACTTGCCACAGTAATCTAGCACTTAAAGGTTATCCCAATGGCTTGCAGTGCTTTATAAACCCCAAGTAAATAATAAAGTAATTAATTAGAAGTGGTAAATCAGTAGTCTGAAAACATCATTCATTTTGGGATATTAGCAGTGCTTAATTTGCGCCAGTGGTTGCATATGGGGACCACTGGCACTCATTTTTGTGGATCAGCACTTATTTTTCCTCAACAGACTTTGGTCCAGAGGAAGACAGAGAAAAACACAAATGTGGGAAGAAGGAAGAAGACAAAAATGGAAAACACCCCCAAAGGGAGAAAGCAGGAACCTGCAAGAGTGAGATAAATGGGCGGATGGTGTTTGATAGTGGACTAAAGATGCATGAAGTGGAATCAAGAAAACAACGCAGCCTTGGGGTTCAGCACCCCGACTTTTGTGGTGCCGGCTGAGAGTTTCCGTGCAAAACTTTGAACCCTGGCCTTGAACATTAGTGTGTGTTGAAATAAGATGACACTCACTGTTAAACTGCACGTGGCCTATTTTAAAGCGCATTTTGACTCATTTAGCATGAGTAAGGCACAAAAACAATATGAGACAATGAGACAGTCGACGCGTTGCAGAATATTTTATTTCATTTCAAAATAGGAGGGGTAATTAACACAAGAAGCATGGATAGAATGAAAGGGTTTCTCAGCATATTATACGGAATAAACTACCGCCCTCCTGTTTTAAACCCTTTCAGTGCCTCAGGATTGTTTGAGCTCAGACTTATGTCCTGCAGGCCTCTCCGTCGAACGTTTTTGCTAATCATCATAACGTTCTAAGGAGTTGCTGTGGGTATGATAATGTACATCTTTTTAATATCATAAAAATGGCGGTAATGATTAGCAAACAACATGAAATGCTTAGCATATAACAGAGCACTGGAGATGCAGTTTCAGTTTCGAGCCCCCTGTAGGGAATTCGAAGTAAGATGCATTATATCAGGGAGGACAAAAATACTTCCTTTACTGAAGAAATAGCCTAACAACTGCAATTTCATCCTTCAACTAACTGGAATATTCATTCACTACCCAATATGGCAAAATACATGGAAGTTTGAGCTACTGTGCAGCATATTTGAGAGGTTTTGGGTATAAATTAAAGTATTAGTCATTCTGGGAAGCACCTCACTGTGTTCATGTCCTCTCTGCATAGGAATGCGCCAGCACCGACGCCTCAGTCTGTGCCCAAGAACATTTAATTCTCTTATGTCTTCTGCAGATAACCTCGGCACCTTCATCTCCCCACCATTGAAGTTTTTCCCATTAACTTTCCTACGGCCTGATGCCATTTCTGTTTCCCTGGGAGCTGATAACATATGTGTTTAGGGCCGGATCTGAAGTGCTAATTTCTGATTAGTGCTTTGCAGCTGGCAAATGAGAAGGCATGCACATCTTTTTACCGACCTTGCCTAAAATGTACAAAGCAGCCCGCTCACTGGCTCCTCTCTCGTTTCTCTCTCTCCCCTTTTCTCTCTCCTCTCTTTTCCTCTCCCTTGTCTGAAGCACCCGCTGTGCCTGCTGTTATTACCTGGGGAAGCTGGAGAAAGTGGCAGAGGCGCCAGCAGCCGCCTGTGCCTCCAAAAACCGGCCTCCAAGGGCTCCAGCCCACCAGGGAAATGCCCGGTGGAATAAACAGGCAGCCTGGGGCTGAACACAAGAGGTTGAAAAAGCTAACTCTGCTACCTTTTTTAGGTTTCACCTGCAGCGTGCATGCGCTGTCTGTGAAAGCTATTGTTTTTTTTTTTTATCTTAAAAGGGGCTTAGAGCTTCCCAATTTCGTACTTCTACTTAGCATTGGATGGCTCCCATGTCACTTGCGTTTCTTTACTTACCATTGGTCAGCACCTTCTCCTCGCCTCAGCTTCTCTGTGTGTCCATGCCATGGAGCATGGACCAAGTGCTGCTTACTCTGGCCAATGTCTTTCCACTGGCCCAGGCTCCTGCAGGTACTCTTTTGTTACTTTTGAACATCCACTCTTATTGAGTGCATGTCCAAAAGTAACTCTCTATCTCACTCGTGTTTCGTACCCCCCAGCCCTCAATTTTTTTTCACCCCCCCGCCCTCTGATGTGTTGTCCCTTCCAAACATGTGTCCACTGTTTTTTAAAATGTGGCACAGCAGCGGGGCTGCTATGCAACATGGCTTAAAGGGATAAAAGTGCTATGACGTAATCAATGACAGCCAAATCATAGCGTTTTTGTTTTAATTACTGTAAGCCATGTTTAACAGCAGCTTGTGCTGCTGTGCAACATGCAAAAAAACATTGAGAAAGACAATAGATTTTGCACAGGTGAAACCTATTGGCTTTGACAATGCTTGTTCCGCCTGGTGGTACTTTCACTGCTGAAGGGAGGGAGCCATCGTGGGGTACTTCTTGTGGGGTGGGGCTTCACATGCCCCTCGCCTCACTCAGTACTAAAGACACGTTATACTTCGATCGAGTAATCATGCTGGGATCTGCCTTTAGATGAGGGGCTTCAAGTCTCCATGGAGACCTGGAGTCACAATTATGTCCCCTCATTCCCAGGGGCTCACACTCTGGGTAAATTGTAAGCAGTGAATTATGCGGCAACGAAGGACCAAATTATGTGGCATTCTCGACTAAATTATGCAGCGAGGAAATGCAAATTATGCAGCATTATTCAGTAGGTGCTTTGGCAGTACTATTTCACTATTTTTCATTTAAGCACACATTAATGCAGTCTGTCTAACCGTTTCCGGTTACTAATATATGTTTAAGAGTTGGATACAGCTATCAGCAACTGAAAGGTGATAGATTAAACTTTGCAAAGAGTATGGCACTGTGTGGAAGCACGTGCCACGTATTTTAGTAACGGTTGATCCGTTTAAACTACAACTAACATTTGTTGTTAACATTTACAAATTATTATGCAGCAAATGGGGTATTTGGCTAGTGCGGTAAATCCATAAATATGCGGAAACAGCGGCATAATTGAATACTTGCAGTTACCCTGATTATTATCCAAGGAGGAAGGTCACTTTCCCTTAGAATTCAACATCGACCTCTGCTGTAGGTCTATCAACTCACCAATATATCTTGCTAAAATTGTAACTAGTGACCTGCACATTAAATATAGATCACTGCAATAGGTGCATTAACCCACTGAGATATCGGCCTTTTATTTTAACCTGTAGTATGTAGAGTCTGTCTTTTCCCCGTTACTTCTTTTTCTCCACTGCACCTTCATTTTCTTTTTGTTGCCTCCATTTTCTTGTTTGCGCACCGGGGGCCATTTTATAGAATGCGATGCACTGTCCTTTTTAGTGCCTGGCGCACCTTTTAATAGGTGCGCTCGGCGCTAACAAGGAGACTGTGCTGTATTAGTTTGAATGCGCTGCTCCCAGGGCAGCGGCGAAATCGTGCTGCCCTGGGAGCAGCGCATTCAAGTCAAATACGGAGCAGCTTTGAAGCAACCGCTCCGTATTTCACTGTGCAGGCAGCAACCCTACTGCACTTTTAAGGGGGATTAGAGATAATTTTGCAGGCGGGTGCAGTGAGTTTCTGCACCTGCTGCAAGGGGATATCTGGGAGGTCTACAGGCAGTGGCGGCTGGTGACATTTGAAAGTGGTGGGCGTAAAAGTTTGTGATGAGCACAGTGCATCAAAGCGAAGTGGGGCCTCCTTAGATTGCCTGTTTCAAAGTTTACACTAGAGTAGGGTACAGCCCAAGGCAGTGGTGTCAACCCATCTAATCTGTTACCAGGCCCAGTGTTTTTATGTCCTGACAAATGGCTTGCATTTGGAAGACCTTGCTTTCATCAAACCAGTTTACGTAGGCTGCAAGCCATTTTTCATTCCAGAAACAAACACAGCACACAGGTCTCAGGCCAGGCTGTAAACTGTGCTGGAGGAGGAAAACCTTGATGCGCAAACATAACAGTCAGTCACAGCCCTAGTCCATTGGTAAATTTGAATTTGCTGTTTTAATACATGTGTGAGCAGCAGAGGCTCAGAACAGTACCATCAACAAAGAAATCACAGTGCAGTTTAGGCGAAAACCGAAAAATGGAGGCCCATTGGACTAGGAGAGTGCGTTCCTGAGAAGCAAAAACATATGGTGCCGTTGGTGTATACATGGTGCAGTTTACTATCCTTGCGCGTAAGTGCTTCTACACTTTGCACATGTATAGTAAGTGCTATATAAATGGTGCAGTCTAATACAATGTGCATGGGTTGTATTCCTCCCTAGTGAACATACCCCTCCTCCACCCTCTTCCGTGCCCCTTCCCCCCATCTTTTGCTGACTCCTTTCATGATGGAGCAGGATTTCACTTTTGATTTGCAAGACGCTCGGGACGATTTTACTTTAACTGAGACCGAACCAGGGGTGGGAGGGCCAACACTAACCTTGATGAGGAAATCTACCAAAATAAGTGCACAGAAAGCTGGCAAAAATAAATATTTGTAATGCCACGTGTTATCTACCCCATCTCGAAGAGATAAATGGCCCTTCAAATGCAAACTGTGTTTCTGCAACACATCACATTATGTCTGCAGAGCCCGTGTATGTGACCACCGAACTCAAACCTTTACAAATGTTCTCTTTGTAACAAAAGTCAGACGAGAGGGAACATCCCACTCTAGAACACACACATAAAAAGGGAATATTGGTAAAGGTTGGAAAATGGCTAAGGCATTTATAGACTGATGTCATGCTTTCCACCTGTAACTCGCACAATGTGCTCTGGAGCAGTTGCTTTAAAACGCTGGCCTCTGATGACATATTAATTACTAACAACATGCGCTTTTCAATAAAGGATTCACACTAGCTGTCAATTTGGCAACTAAATGGTACAGTTTATCGCCCCTTAAGGTCGAGCAGAGAGACCTATCACGCACGTCAGCGGGATTCCAATCCAGCCACAAACTACAAACTAATAGGAGGGGATGAACACAGTTAAACACTGCTAATCGCTTTAATGGTTTGCTGAGAGATGAAACAGGCACATGCATTTTAAACACTTTAATCTGGAAATATGTAAGTTTCATTTCCCTTACCGGAGGTGCGAGGAATCATGGCGCAGCTTCTTTCTTTAACTTTAACCCGCCCTTGTTTGATTGGTCACAGGCAGGGTAGGGTGGGGTTCATAGTGTGGCTTGCTGAACTGTGATTGATGTCTAGCCCTGGCCTCTGCAGAGCTGAAGCCTACAGCGCCCAGGGCTAACTTTATTGGCGGGGGAGGTCCTTCAGCATGGAATACAATGGCTTTGCCGAGCTGGTGACGTCACAAGCCTCAGAGCTCGTCAGCCCGGCAAATCTAGGATTGCTGGCGCATGCTCAGAGTGCATGATTTATCCCTGCCATAAACCTGACTTGTGAACGCTGCCTGAAGTCATCAGACAGTCTGAGGAAGTTTACTGGCACAACGATTTTTTGACTCGTATTTGCACAATAAAAAGCACAAATTAGGGGGCAGAAAAAGGACGAGGGCGTAGCTCCTCCGCCCATATAAAAGAACCGCCACTGTCTATAGGGCCCCCTTTCTCCCATCCAGAGGGCTGCCATCAGGGGCTGTATTACTGAAGAGCCCCAGGGGTGCAACGAGCATTTGCGCCTGCTTTGCATGCCCTCGGGCACTTTGGTATTACAAAAGGGGCCGCAGACGCTTGTGCGACCCCTTCTGTAATACCGATAGCACTGGCAAACATAAAGCGCCAGCGTTATCATCAGAGTGCGTTTCCTCATTTGCATGGTGGAGTGGTATTACAGGCGCAGAGGCAAAGAAGCTGTGAGGAAGTGCACTGTCAGTACGCCCCCTGATGGCAGCCCTCTGGAGGGAGGATAGCTGGACCCCCAGATGGGTTGCCACCTGCACAGTAAAACACAGAGTGGCTTCAAAGCAGCCGCTCCATTTTTCACCTGAATGCGCTGCCCTCAGGGCAGCACCAGTTTGCGGCTGCCCTGGGGGCAGCAGTTTCATTATAATGCGGCTCATTTTCCTGGTTAGGACTGGGCGCACCTAATAAGGTGCGCCCACTGCTAACCAGGAAAAAGCGTCGCATATGTAATACGGCCCCAGGTAGCATACTGTCAGTGCGCCTCCTGACAGGTTCTTTGCAACTGTGCCTGCAACTGTAATTCAACGCCGGCACAGAGGCAAAGGGATTCCCTCATTTGCATGGCGCCACCCCCTCATGCACATGAGGGAATGCCCTCTGGTGATAGTACTGGCACTATATGTGCACCAGCTCTATCTGCATCACAGAAAGGGCAGCAGAGCATCTGCAGCCCTTTCTGTGATACCAAAGTGCACCGGGGGGCACACAAAGCAGACCCACATGCCCGTTGCACATCACATCCGTGCAACTTTCCATAATACAGCCCCTAATTTGTCTCTCGTCATTTATTCTCTTCTCTTCTCTGCTCTCCATTGTTCTATGTCCCCTTTATTTGTTTTCCCTTCATTGTTTCTCCTCATCAGTGGTGCCTGTGCTCCTGCACCGCAAGCACAGCAGAAGAGCTCCAGCCACAGGAGCCTGATGCGCTTTTTGTGACATGCTCTATGCAGTGATCTCACATTGGACCTCAATCTGCGTTTCTCATAATAGACACTGTGCTGCACACATGAAAATAATGATGCACTGAGGAACTAGACATGCCATAAACCCAGTGGCGTAGCTAGGCCTTAGGCCTCCTGTGGGGGCCAATGCATCTGCCGCCCGCAGCGGCCTAATCGAAGAGCGGGGGGAGGGGTGTGCTGGCGCTTCATACGGCCTCAGATAAGAACGGGGGTTGCCGATTCTTTCGGCTGCAGGTAAGAGCGGGGGGAGGGGGCCGGCCGCCGCCCTCAAAACTTGTGCCGCCTGGGGCAGTCCATCCCCACCGCCCCCCTCTAGCTACGCCATTACATAAACCTGAGAATGCGCCAGGTAACGAAAAGAGTTAAGGCATGGCCTGGTCATTATGCTACATTGGCATTCACTCCTTATGCCAGATGTACCTGCTCCCAGGACTCGGTGTACAATGGTTGATTCTGTTACTTAGACCTCTGTAACCCTAAGCCCCAATGGGACTGCCCAGCTGATTAAAGCGCTGTTATCCTATAGGATGTTGCAGTAAAGCTTCATAACGCATCGCCTAAGCCACACAATTTACAGGCTGCCAGTCTGGATGCTCGATTAGCTGGAAAACATTCACCTAAGCACACCTGAGCTGCTCACCTCTGCAGAATCTCACAAAAACATGAGACAAAGGAAATATTGCTTCAGGTGCGAAGTCATGGGAAGCACTCGTGGTGTGAGCGAACGGAAATACTATTAAGCCACTCTGACACAAAGGCAAACACACTAATTACCAGCAGGTGCGGGCATTAATTGCTGTTCATTACCTTTCCAACAGATATAGACCCGAGCCACAGGCAAGGGTATGTAACAAAGGTAGGGTATAATTAACTGCTGTTATGCCATGCACATAAGGTCAATAAGCCTATTAGCACCTCCAGCCCGCACCAAAAATAGAGAGCCCTACCAGAGCTGCCATTTGCCTGAATAAATGGGTACAAATGTGCACATTCTCCCGCAGTCCTCCCTCAGCCTCTTCTGCAGCAGCCGTCCAGACTTTTTCCCTTGCTTTGGTTAGAGGGAAGTCCAACCAGGCAAAGAAAAACAGACAAATGTAAATAAACTGTTTCCATTTTTCTTTGACTGATTACGCTTTTTCCTCAGTAAAAGAAATCAGCACAGCCCTGAAGCAGCTACTTCAGAAGGGAAACGTTTTGTTCACTCAACCATTCAGGTGAGAGGCAGCTCCGGCTCCCACAGCGCTCCCTTTTTAGATCAACGTTTGCCCACAGCACACCAGAGGGGCATTGGGCGCTGCAGCCAGAGAATCTGCCTTTGCAGGTGTGCAATTAGATATAGCCAGCTAAGGGAGTGTTAAGATTGGCTGGACAGCTCCATACATCCCAATCCAGGTGCTAATAGAATATGAGGGAATTAAGGAATGTTTTATGCTTGTGAAAGGCAGGTGCCATGATATGGTACAACAGTGCTTAATTTGAACCAGTGGTTGCATTTAGTGCTCACAGAACCAATTTTAGGGGGATCAGCGCTTATTTTTCTTCACCAGACATTTACCAAGAGCAAGAGAGGGAAAAACAAAGTTAGAAGAATGCGGAAGAGAAAGACAGAAAAACCGTCGAAAGGGATAAAGCAAGAACCTGCAAGAATGAGATAAAGGGACAGGGAGTGTCTGGTAGTGGATTAAGGAGTCATGAGGTAGATTCGAGACCACACAGCCTTTGTATTCCTCATGCTGACACTTAATAGCACCGACACGGGCTTCTCAGCGGAGTTTCGGGCACCAGCCCTCATTCTTTTACAAATTAAGCACTGGGTACAAGCATCAGAGCTGCTCTCACTAAGGTGGTCTGTGCAAATCAAGGATCCTTGGGAGAAGAAAGGCTTTAACCTTCCCCGTGGATTGTCATTTAAAAAGCAGCGTGAAGTCCTGGAAGAACAAAAATTATGAAGTGATGGTTGAAGACCTCTCGTGGTAAGGGACAGGCTCACAGAGTTATCTAGCTTTTACATCCATGACAGAAGTTTACCTGAGATGTCACGTTCATCACCCATTTAATCTATTTGTGTCCCTGCTTTTTGGTCTTTGCCGTCAGAGTTCCCTTAGGATTTCTTTTAGAAGCCCTTGCTTGGCTCCTTTCCCTGTTGACAAAAAGAGCTTGGTGCCTGCCTTACTTTCTTCTCCAAACTTCTTCATTTTCAATCAAGAGGTGCCAAATTGCCAAGGACGTTTTTGCCCTAGTTGACTTTTTTGCTCCTACCTGGAACCCTATTAAGAAGATGGTTGCCACCTTTTACTGGTACTGCTAAGTGCAGGGTCATACTATGGATCTAGTAGGAGTCCCCCTTTCTTCGAGCAATCAAGAAGGAACCTTGACAGTCCTTCACAGTGTCTAGTTCTGGACAGGTGCTGCCCATCAGCCTCTAGAGTATTAAACAAACATTCAAGTGAAGTGATTATTATAGGACCCGGAGACCCCCAGTTTGGACCTCGGCCCCTTCCAAACTCAACCGAGTCAATGACAAAAGAAGTATTGCTTGGGATAACGGGCCATGTTTATTCAGGAGAAACCACAAACATAACTTTTCAGCTTGGCAAAGCGGTTCCATGTTACATAATCATAAAAAAGATCCTCAACCACCAATGCCTGTAGTTGTGAGACTCCCTTTGACTGTGCCACCTGAACAATACGTTCTTCAGTGTGGCTATCTTAAGCCTACAAAGCTGTCGTCACCATCACCCCCCCCCCCGCCGCACGAAGGAGAGACCGATGGCCCAAACAATGTTTGGTGGCATGACTACTAAAATAAACAAAATAGAGAGAAGTATGAGAAAACATGGCAGAACACAAACCAGAAGTCATAGCAGCGCAGGCTGAATATAATGCTTAAAGCATGGGGAGGACCACCGTCCTATGCATTTCACCTCCTGTTGAGAGAGACCCGCTCATGATGCAAGCCTTGCAGCGCCTATTCTGAAAGAATGCGGGGAATAACCAGTAGGATCCACTACTATTGATTTGAGAGCTATGGAGAAAACTGATGATAACTGATAGCGTGAGAGGGGCTCTCCATTTAAATGGATGAAGACAGCAAAGACGCCCACGTCTGGTTGCCCTGCTAGATAGGCTCAAACATGATCTACTTGGCAAATGATTGTGAGGAGCGCCTCATGTGGAGTAATGGTAGTCCCCCTTTCTAAATTATCTGTCTTTGACCTCCTCAACCTAAGGACCAACGTTCCCTGCGCTATCTGAGTGTCACTTCATTGCAGGCCACCAGCACCATTTTACCTGTTCTTTCCAACTAATTCGCCCACTCTAAGTGCCCCATAAAATGGCACTAAGATGCTGCTGAGAAAAGCGGGACATTGTAAGGTGACCTGCATATGAGATGTAGATTGGCTAGAATTCCCTCCAGTTTCACAGTATGGAGGGATCATCCTATGATCACCCACACCAGAAACCAACCGTGTCCACCTGGCTAAGGCCTTCCTTACCAGGAAGCTGCCACCCGCATCACTCTCCCCTTTAATCTTAGTGAAAATCCAACCACTGAAACATGAGCCCTGGCATATGACACGGTCCTAATCTGGTCCCTCAGTGTTCCCAAGAACAGACAAAGGGAGTCCACCGAGAATCGCCCTAGTGCACAAAAAACACCCATATTTATGGAAGCATTTCTCATAAGGGAGCCGCGTGCCCTTAGCCAAGGAGGCTGCTACTAATTTGGATAGGGCATGGCACCAATCCTCCAAAGCTCTCCCAGGAAGTCAATCGTCCTCTCGGTTGCTTATGAGTGGAAAGTCCTAAATTCCTGCAACTTGGAGTGAAACGAGGCATCTGCTGCATTATTGTGCACACCAAGGAACTGTCAACAGCCTCAAGAGCAATCCACAGGAAGTCCCTGGCCTATTAATAGCCTCCACGACAGAAATGTTGTCAAATCAAAATATGACACTCTTTCCCACATAGCTACATACACAGAGTGGCACATACATCCATTATGTCCCGGGGTCTCTATGATCACTCTCCGGTCCAACTCAGGCTGCGCCTGCAGACTCGTCGAGCCCCTTATCGGTGGCGCATGTCCCCGTGGCTTCTCCGAGATGCCGATTATCAGGAGATGATACATCGGGCGATCGCCGATTATCTCAGTTTCAATGTCGGAACTTCCCCTTCCCAAGTTACCCTCTGGGAAGCTTTTAAGCCCAGGCTCAGAGGTGCAGACATCAGTTATCATTCCGGGGAAGAATGGTGGTGCTTGGCGCAGGTGAGAGAACTGGAGGATCGTCAGGTCCAATTGCAATCCCAAATGGTGGAGGGCTCTGACTCCAGCGCCCGCCGGAACCTACTGCATTTCCAGCAGCAGCTCCATCAGCTGCATACAGACAGCGCTAAGGAGGCGTGGTTGGTAACCCAATACAGGATTTATCAATGGGGGACAAGTCCAGTCAGATGCTCCATAGGCTATGCCAGGCCCGTACGTCACCGACGCAGGTTCCCCTTATGAGGTCCCCAGACGGCGAGATGTGCGCCTCCCTTGAAGCCGTGGTCCAGGCCTTTGCCGGTTTCTATGCTGCCCTGTATGAGGAGGGTGAGGTAATAGCCGAGTCCCTTATTGACGACTTTTTCTCGGATATCCCTCCTCGCCGTCTATCTGATGACTTACGCGATGATTTCGATAAACCCATCTCCCTGGATGAACTGCGGGCGGCACTGTCCAATACACACCCGGGCCAGGCACCGGGCCTGAACGGGTTCCCGTGCGACTTTCTGCGCCCACATGTGGGGACCCTGGGGTCTCATCTGCTTGGGGCGCTTCATGAGGCCTCGGAGCAGTGTATTTTGCCCCCAAATTGGCGGCACGCCGAAATCGTGGTCTTCCTCAAGCCCGGTCGCCCTCCGGAGGATCCGGGCTCCTATCGCCCCATCTCTTTGTTGAATTTTGAGCCCAAACTTTTGGGGAAGGTCCTGGCCAACCGCCTCCGCACCTACATTCAGGATCTGGTACATCCGGATCAGTCAGGCTTCATGCCACAGCGCTCCACCAGACACAATATCAGACAGGTCCATAATGCTGTTACGGAGGCCCCTCATCTGGGTCACCCCGCGGCTGTCCTGTTGGTGGACATAGACAAGGCGTTTGACTCGCTGAGTTGGACCTACCTTTTTAAACTTTTAGAAGCTATTAACTTGGGACCAAGGTTCCGAGCTTATGTGAAACTTTTATATACGGATCTCACTGCCTCGGTTCGCGCGGCCGGATGCTGCTCGGCTCCCTTCCCTATCCGTAGGGGCACGAGGCAGGGGTGTCCCCTATCCCCTCTCTTATTCGCCTTAGCGATCGAGCCCTTAGCTGCATGGGTGCGTCAAGACCCTGTCCTCCGGGGGCTGGACTGGTCGCCGGGGCACTCGGACAGGATCGCGCTCTACGCTGACGATGCCCTGTTTTTCATGTCAGACCCTTGGGCCTCCGGGCCCCGTGTCCTCCAAATCCTTCGGATATTCAGGGAGACTTCTGGGCTATGTGCTAACCCGTCCAAATCTATCCTGTTCCCCATCCACAGCGAGCAGAGGAGTCAGGCTTGGGCCTCGCAGCTGATCATTGCAGACAGGGGCCTCAAGTACCTTGGGGTATACATAACGCGGTGTCCCAGCGCAGCTTGGACGCATAACATAGCCCCACTGCTTCCCGCCGTCCGAGACGAAACAACGATTTGGTCCCAATTACCCCTATCGCTGTATGGCAGGTCCGCAATTTTCAAAATGGTGTCCCTGCCGCGCTTGCTTTACAGGCTTCAGAACTACCCATACCCTAACCCCCCGTCATGGTTTCTCCAAATAAATGCACTCCTGAATATGTTCCTCTGGCAGGGAGGTGCGATCCGGGAGGCACTCGCAACGTGCATTCAGTCCACGTATTGTGGTGGTATCGCGGCGGCCGACGTCCGTGCGTACTATTGGGATTCGCACCTCCTGGTGATCAACAAATGGTGGTACGGTTCCCAGACAGATCCGGCTTATGCTGTGGAAAGGCTTGCCATGGCGGGTACTCCGCTGCTCCATCTCCTGTATAGCTGCTCGTCCCTGGAGGCACTTCCCCCGGCCTGCCGGACAGTTATTCAGACATGGAGGTGGGTGGTTCAGTCAATGGGTTGGTGGGGTACGTTGACGGGCGCCACTCCCCTCTGGCAGGGAACGCACCTCCGGCCTGTCTCGGCATTGGTGGGGTTTCGCAGGTGGGACGATATTGGGATATCCACTCTTGGAGACATTATGCAGGGGACCACTCTTAAATCCTTTCAGAGGCTACAGGCGGATTTTGACCTTCACAAATCACAGTTTCATTGCTATCTGCAGCTCCGTCACGCATTGACCCCCCTGATACGGCATCTCGAGTCATTACCCGAGTTCTACCCACTGGAAGCTCGGTTGTTGATGGGAGATTTGGGGGCCCACAAAATCCGGCAAATTTATCAAACCCTCACTACACACTCCAAGACCACTATCCACCGAACCCGGGCGGCGTGGGAGGCAGACCTGCCCGCCCTGACTGACGATGATTGGGCCGAGGCACTGGCTAGCCCTCGGTACGCCGCCGTCTCCACCAGATACAGGTTAATTCAATTTAAATATCTCCATAGGATATATTACACGCGTCTTCGCCTCTGGAAGCTGGAAGCACGCCGAGATCAACGCCTTACTCAAGAAACCCAAGGCAGACCCGATAGACCTCAAGAACTTCCGGCCCATCTCCCTACTCCCGGTCCCGGCGAAGGTCATCGAGAAGATCGTCAACAGGCAACTAACCCGCTACCTCGAGGAGAACAACATCCTGGACCCGTCCCAGTCCGGGTTCCGCAGGAACCACAGCACTGAAACTGCCCTCATCGCCGCCACCGACGACATCAGGTCCCTGCTGGACAACTGAGAAACCGTGGCCCTCATCCTCCTGGACCACTCAGCCGCCTTCGACACCATCTGCCACCACACCCTACGCACACGCCTCCACAACGTAGGGATCCGCGACAAGGCCCTGGAATGGACCACCTCCTTCCTCACCGGCAGAGCCCAGAGTGTCCGCCTCCCGCCATTCCGATCTAAAGCCTCCAAGATCATCTGCGGCATACTCCAAGGATCATCCCTCAGCCCGACACTCTTCAACGTCTACATGGTACCGGTCGCCCACATAGCCCGATCGCATGACCTCAACATCATCTCATACGCCGACGACACCCAGCTGATCCTCTCCCTCACCAAGGACCCCACCACCGCCAAAACCAACCTCCACGAAGGAATGAAGGCCGTCGCCGAATGGATGAAGAACAGCCGCCTGAAACTGAATTCGGACAAGACGGAGGTTGTCATCCTCTGCTCCACCCCCTCCGCCTGGGATGACTCCTGGTGGCCGGCCACACTAGGAGCTGCACCGACGCCCACCGACCACGCACGCAACCTGGGGTTCATCCTCGACTCATCGCTATCTGTGACCCAGCAAGTCAACTCCGTCTCATCCTCCTGCTTCAACACCCTCCGCATGCTCCGCAAAATCTACAGATGGCTCCCCACCGAAACCAGGAGGACGGTCACCCAGGCCCTCGTCAGCAGCAGGTTGGACTACGGTAACGCCCTCTATGCAGGAACATCGACCAAACTCCTGAAACGACTACAACGCATACAGAACACCTCTGCACGCCTCATCCTCGACATCCCCCGCCACAGCCACATCACACCCCACCTGAGAGACCTGCACTGGCTCCCCGTCAACAAAAGGATCACCTTCAAGCTTCTCACCCACGCTCACAAAGCACTCCACAACGCCGTACCAGCATACCTCAACAGACGAATCACCTTCTACACCCCGAACCGCCAGCTCCGCTCCGCTGACCTCGCCCTCGCCACCATCCCCCGCATCCGAAGAGCGACCACCGGCGGCAGATCGTTCTCCCACCTCGCCGCCAAGACATGGAACACCCTCCCCATCCACCTGCGGCAGACCCAGGACATGCTGACCTTCAGGAGACTTCTCAAGACCTGGCTGTTCGAGCAGTAGCAGCACCGCTCTCCCCCCCCCAGCGCCTGGAGACCCTCACGGGTGAATAGTGCGCTTTACAAATGTTTGATTGATTGATTGATTGATTGGAAGATGGGGGCTATTCAGTCCCCCATCTGTCTCCGTTGTGGCACAGACAAGGGGTCCTCCCTTCACACGGTGTGGAGCTGCGGGACATTGCAGCTCTTCTGGTCGGGTGTGTTGTCTTGCATGGGGCGGGTTCTGGCATGGAACATCCCGGCGGACCCTAGACTAACGCTATTACACAGCACAGAAGACATTGGGGGGAACAGGTATAAACGACACCTTTTGTTCTTGGGTCTCACATTGGCCAAACGCAACATAGAACAGCATTGGAAGGATACGTCCCCGCCCTGTATAGCTAACTGGAAAAAGGCTATGGATAGGTGCATGTCGGCGGAGGTTGCGGTGTTTCAGGCGAGGGGCTGTCCACAGAAACATGGGAAGATCTGGGCATGGTGGGCCAAGTACAGGGGAATCGACTTGTCCTTAATGGTGCAGCCAGTCACCCGAGACCCTATTGAACGGCTGGTGGTGAATGATTTGCCAGTTTAAAGTGTTGGTGCTACAAGGACATAGACGGGAACTCCTTCGCTATGTCCATATAATGTTTTTCAAGTATGTATGGTGCGCGTTCGGGGGTGGGGGGCGGGGTGTTTTCATTTGTCTGATGTTCCGCAGACCTCAGGGGTGGGTAATTTACAGTACCTAGGGATTTTACAGTATACATTTCAAATGTACTTTGCTTGCTGGGCTCGGCCCATCTGGTACTATGGAAAATCAATAAAATCTGTTGTTAAAAAAAAAAAATATGACACTCTTGTTCTTGAAGGATTCTGCCCAGATAGTCACAGCAATGACAATAGGAAACAATTCAAGGAATGCCACATTCCTGGTTCAGCCAGCTTTGTGCCAGGCAAACGGACAAACCCCCCTAGTCCACTGAGTGTCTAGGATCACCCCTAAACTGCCAGCCAAGTCCGTGAACAAGCCCAGCGTTTAATTGGATACGGGACGGGAAGGCCAGACAACCGAGCCGTTGAACTGCTCCAAGAAGTTGCGCCAAAACTTTAAATCCTCCCTGACTTCAGCAGGCAATCCTGCGTGGTGATGTTTATGCTTGAGACCTGACAATGACTTGTCGATAGATCTGGAAAATGGACGGGCCATTGAGTATAATTCGTAGGACAAAATTCAATTGGCCAACCAAAACCTGTAACTGGTGCAAGGTCACTTTCTTATGAGACAAAACCACCTCGACTGACTGCCTGAGTTTTGGTTAGTAACGAAGAGGGTGCTACGCTAGGGAGCGCCTCCAGCATACCTAAGGGCACTTGGGGTGAAGAAACTATACTCTCAAAAATGGGCAAGCTGGCATCACATGTGCCGGCGGATGTAAAAGAAACGGTTTGGAGGGGTTCAAAAAGGAGACAAAAGAGAAGGATGGTAAGGAGGTAGCGAGGGTGATAAAGCTGAAGGTCAAGTAGAATATCACAAATTGGTTATTTGGCTCCAATGTTTATATGACTGTTAGGTTTGAAAAGAGGCCCGAGTTAGCCACCTCAATGATATTCTACTCAAACAAGATTCTTAAAGCACACCGTGTATATGGTGGTACTGCCTGGCTTGAGTATGACCGGGACTTCAGATGAGCAAAGTTTGAGGCCCCTGATACCGAGTGTGACCAGACTGAAGTGAATGCTTGGTTGGAAACAGTTAGCACCCGACACTGCACTGGTGATAGGAAGGTCGCTCGCTGGGCGTTCAAAAGGAACCATGCACCCGCCATCCAGATCCTGCAAATACAAACACATCTGCTCTTTTTGTGGCCCCCCTCATCCCGAGTTCAAATGTGCTAAAAAATCCAAAGATAAAGGTAGTTGGGAAGCCATCCCAAGAAGTAGGTAAGAAGAGCAATAATTCACGAAAAGGCAGCCACCTCAGGTCAGGAAGGGATGGCGCTAGGCAAGTGAGGGCTGCTGTGAGTTGCGTTAAGAAAAGGCTCCCGGGCAGTTAAAACCGCACTGATGTGGTGCCCAGGAGCTGATGCGGCCATGAAAACAAATGGCAGGAAGCAGGAATTACCAGGCCAGGGAGATTAAAAGATTAGACCGCCTTGAGCCCAATGAGGCCGACTTGCTCCGTTTGGATCTTAAGTAAGACCCATTTCTTGGCCCCCTCCAAGGATAGGCCCCATGGCAGTAAAGAATGCTGAAAAGTCTGGGAGGGGAGGTAGCCAAACATGAGCCCGCTGATGCGGCAACTGGATCGGGCCCTGCGGGACCTCAAGTACTCCATTGGGGCCTGGAGGGGTAGACTATGTCAGAGTGAAGCGATTACTGGCCCCTACAGATGCAGACTGCAGTGTGCCACAGCAGTCCCGACCCTGCCATTGTGATGGCCAAGTCGAAAAGGCAGAGGCCAAGCCGATGTGGGCATAAATAGCTGGTGCCATAGCGACATCAGGACCGGAAGTGACGTGCCGCTAGCGCAGTCCCCTTCCTACTTCCCACCCTCTGGCCTGCAATCATGAGACAAGGGGCAGGAAGCCCGACCCGTATCCTCCCCACTAGCTCGCCGGTCAAAGAATCGTGCAAGCAGAGGAGGGTGAGGGCCCACAGGTTCCCCGGGTACTAATTCCGCACAACCTCAAGGGGTGCTCTCTATCCAATGTCTCAAGTCAATGGTTTAAAGTTCCAATGTCACCGAATTTAGTGGCTGAATGAAGTAAGATCAAAGCCCTTCAAGTATGTAACACAATATGCTTGTCGTGAATGGTGCAAGTGCCATAACATGTCAAATCTAAAGAGGAATGAATTCAGGCAGATCTGCAATTACAAGGTATGGGAGAATCATGGGGAGGAATACTGTAAGTATCTTATGACTGCACTGACTTGTTGACAGTATGATTCAAAAATCTCTTGCTGTGGATGGGTGTGCGCAAGTATAACTCCTCTCATCTGACTTCACTCTTAGTTTGAACAAGAACGAAACGGGTGCCGCCAGGCCACTCGCAAACAATGTATTTTCTGCTAGCTTGGATCTCTTGTCTCTCGAGTAATGAAATGTGGCTACGTCTGAGAATATATACCCTATTACCCCTAAGTGGTAGGGATGTAATTCTGGATATTGAATCATGCTGGTATGGGCCTGCAGGCTCGATCAACAGTGTCCCTCATCCCACTAGAGCCCTTGTAGAAAATCTTGTTACTTTGGTCACAGTCACTGAACCCTGAGAACCCATAGAATTATTCTTCAGGACCTCCCGGTCAATGAAACCATGAATCAGTAATATCCTCAGTGTCTACGAGGAGAACTGACCCTAGTAGTCTCATATAGTTGCCCTGGCTGCATTTTTCCAAGTATTCCTTTTTTTCACGTTGGGCTGTATCACTGAAGATATGGTTGGGGATATCTTCCATTTTGATCTCCATGTAAACCCTTTCGGACTCATTTCTTTGATTTGATGGCTGTAGATCCTACATCCTCTGGGGAGATATCCCTTTTTAACATTTAATGGAGTAGTACAGTGGTTCTTAACCTTTTGACCTCTGTGGAACCCCACTAAGCCATTACTGGAACCTGAGAACCCCCACTGACTCATGATTGGTATCTGGGGACCCCCCCACTGAGTAATTACTAGAAGCCGGGACCTCGGCCTAAGCTTTTTCATTGATTTGAACCTCAAAACAATACGCAAACAATACAGAAATAAGCATTCATCAAACAAATAAACAAATGATGAAATATGTTATTTAATTCACAATCAAATATAAAGATATCCAAATTTTTATTTCAATGTGAAGATTGGAGCTTTTCTAAATTCAATCAAGGCCCCTTTTCGTTCATACTATATTCTGTTTGATGCACTTACACTGCTCCCACGAACCAATCTGAGGAAGGCAACTTAATTTTCAGCCTCCACTTTGAAATTCCTTCACATTTACAAAACGCTTTAAAATTTTCAATTTTACATTTGGCTTCTTTTTTTGTATACACTTTTTTAATCTGTTCCTATTATTTAATTTTATAACAGTCGCAGACCCCAGAGTAGGCTCCGCGGACTCTCAGGGGTCCCCAGACCACAGGTTAAGAACAACTGGAGTAGTAGAAAAAAGTTTCTCCCTAGGGAAGAATATTTTTCTATGAAGTAAAAACCAAAATAAAGTTACAAGTGCCAATGCACATTTTTGTATACAAACTTTGCCTTTTGGTGGAAATTCTGCATGCATAAAATGTACACATCAGCCTATTTCAGGACATCAATAACGTGCCTGAGATTCTCTGAAAAACTATAAAAAGTAATTAAAATGCTCACTTTTTAGACATATAACACTACATCAGAAGGTTTTTAACTTGGGACTTTGTGAATAGAGCCCTACAATAAATTTCTAAGGCATCCTATTATCTGTCCGGATCAGGAACTGCCCCTCAGAATGCTTTTTCCCTCAGCAGGCTCTCCACCGGCAGGTTCAGAAGCGTGCACACAAACAACCACAAGGGCAAGAGGGAGAAAGTCGACGTGTGTGTTTATTTTAAAATGTCCTGGACATTGGCCACCCAAGAGGTGTTAAAGAAACTTCACAAGGAAAGAATTTGCAGGGCTTGTTTAGGATTGTCCCCGGTCATGGGGGCCGGAATGCTGCTGAAATAGAGTAACAGGTAAAGCGAGCTGCAGACCTGCTCCTTGTCAGCACCTTTTCGAGCTACATCAATAAGGGTTCCACACCGCATGCTTCACAGAAATCATCCTAATTGCAGGGTCTGGACACCCATCACCTCTCAAGTAGAAGATGTGATTTTTCACATCTTCTGAATTGTCTTGAAGAGCTCATTTTACTGGCATTACTCTTAGATATATAATCACCCACAGTGCCAGCATTTATGTGAATAGGCTACAAGAGCCATGCCATTTTAGAGACCCATTAGATACACGACAGATTATTGGCTAATCGTGATGTCACCGATTTAATCCAACTAGCACCCACCCAATCAGAATGTTGGCATTAGCTGCTGTTGTTTGGGTCCATTCTAGGGCAGTGGCAAAGACATGATGCAGAATCACAAATGACCATGTAGTTGAGGGGCATGAACAACGGGTACTTGTCATTCCCTTCACTACACAATGTATCCTTCTGCTCGGACACATACTTTGATGACAAGCGAATAACAACAGTTAACACCCTCTGGAGTGGGCATTAACCACTGTTAAAATGCATGCAGATGGAAATAATGATAACACACAACTGAAGTAGGCTCCAAATAATACGTTAAATTCGAAGGAATAACATGACACATTACTTTGCCCACTGAGAAATAACTGTAGAATAGCCCCATAAACTGCGGACTCAGCAGAGGCTACAAATCTGCCTAATGAATGACAATTCTAAAAAAAGAAAACCATTACAAATCAGTGAAAACAATTTAATTCTGAAATTGTTGAAGAGGGGAGAACATATCAGTTAATTTGAAACTGTCCCCCAGGTGAGACATCTAGCGTGCCTCAGCCAAGCTGCCGGTTCTTTTCCTGTCCTCTTGACCTCTGCTTTGAGTTTGCACACAGTTTGGGAAGCTTTGCTTTGCCTGCTGTTCTGATGCGTTTCTGCACATCCCTGGTGTCTTTTGGCAGTTCATGTTAACAGTAGCAGAGTGTCATTGTGGCTGAGTCAAGTCCCTGGACCCACCGGGGGAGGAAAAATAAACTTTTCACTCTTGATGGCATTGCAGTACAAATTGCGGTTGTAAGCAAAATGGTTTGAAACAAATCCACATCTAAAGCTACTCTGGTCAAATGGGTGCAGGTTTAATTAATACAGCCCGAAATATTGTTTTATACTTAAGGAGCTAAGCGTCTCACTTCTTTTTTTTAAATCACCCGCAAACTCTCATTTCCATTTTATTCCACCAACCAAACCTGCACACAAAGGAAGTTGGCGCTTCTCCGTCCTTGGAGTTCCGCCCTGAAACCTCTTCCTAGAAGGAATCAGTAAGCTGGAATAAAGATGGTAACCTGGCTTTCAGGAGGGCTCAGAGAATGCACCACCCTAGACTACCGGTATCGTGATTGCCAAAGGGACCAGAACATTACGAGGCCCCGGTGAGTATGGGGGAGGAAGGATCTATCTTGAGGTTAAGCCTACCAGGGAACCAAAGCTGTCTGGTACCCTAAGGCCTATTGTGGGTTTACCAACAGGTTACAGTGGCTTACTGCGCACCATTGCTTACCATTGGATGACTTTATTGTCACTGTCATTTGCTTGCTTCTCATTCGATGGATTTCCTTGTCCCAGCTTATCCAACTTGTGTTTGTCCCGTCCCCTGGACCATACTCCCTTTGCCATCTTTCTGATTGGCTGGCTTCCATCCTTGCACTGCTGTTTTTCTTTTTCCTTAGGCACTCCATCAGAGTGCATGTGTTTTCCATCTTATTCCCTTGTGTGCTTCTGTCCTGCCAAATACCCACCCTCCCGCACTCCATGTTGCTGTCTCCCTCGTTTTCCAAGCTGTCTCATGTGCATTGCCCCCTGCCAAGACCCTCTTTCCCCTCCTTCGATGTTCCTTTCTCGCTTGTGTTCTACTTCTCCACACCCCTTGTTGCTCTCACTCATGTGCTCTTCTCCTTCCCCATCCAGTCCCTGTTGCGTCCCTCACGTGCTCCTCCATCACCTCCAGACCCATGGTCTTTTTTTAAATATTTAGTTTTTGTATTTTTTGAGGAAAGGACCAGGCAGTAAATTGCTGCTGGCCACTCTGCCTTAAAGAAAAAGTTTTAATGCTACTTTTTCCCCCTTTTTTTATTTACCAATCCATCTTGGATCAGTAAATAAAAAAAATGGCGTCTGCATCATTCTGTAAACAGGCACACATGCATAATTGTGTGTGTACACATCATCATGCATATACCCCTGTAAAATTATATGGCTGCGGCAGCCACGCCATAGTGCCTTTTTTCACTTCTTTTTCTTCTTTTGGCCATGCTGCACAACATCTTGCCGATGTTGTACAGCATCGCAAAAGGCATTGACAAAGCTAATAGGTCGCAAAGGTGAGACCTATTAGCTTTGCCAATGCTTGTTTAATGTTTACTTTAAAAAATGGTCAATCAATTCTTTTACTTTAAAAAAATATCAAATTATGGGGCTGTAATAAACTCCTAAGTATTAAAGGACAAAAAGTGTTTGTGTATTTATGTGCTATGTTTATAAAGCTCAAACCCAGATGATCTTCAACCTAGTGCTGAAGAGAGAAGAACGCCCAGGGATGTTGTTCAAGTTAATTTACGATCAGAAAATTGTGTCTCAGATGTTAGCAGTGAATGAATGATCCAGCGAGTAGGCTTGCCTAGTGCAAATCAAGAAACTGAGCCACCCTCAGATGATTTGCCTTGTTAGAAGGCAGACAGAAATTCACTTTCATTTTTATACCTGAAGTAGAGGTGGGTTTCCTCAGATGGCATGTTGAAGGGAAACAAAAGTATGGGTTCCCTAACTTCAATGCATTTGGAATGCTTCAGCAGTGTGCTGACTCACCAGAAAGTGTCCATTGTTAGTTCTTGCCAACAGACAGCTTTGTGTGTAGGCAAGACCTGTTGTAAGCAATACCTACAGAGGGCTTTGGGCCAGACCAATGTGATGGGATGGCATTTTTGTCTATCTCAGTTCCCTGCTCTTGAGTCAATGTCTTTCCTCTCTATTCTTGTTGTTCCCCACCCCATAGCTTCTTTATTATCCTTTTGATTCAATGAGTTGCCTCCTTCCATTGCAGTGCTAAAATGGGGGAACTACTTTTTAATTTTCCTTTTAGCACTCCATGGGCGTTCTTTTCTCTTTTTTTGCTTTCTCACCCATCACCTCTTTCAACCTCACATTCCTGCTACTAGGCTCTCTGGGAACTCTAACTACCCCTACCTCCTCCGCTTCACTGCTGCTCCCCCACCACTTCCTTTTATTAATTTAAATTGAATTTGCTTTGGTGCGGGCCCGGCCACTTCACACTGCCACACTTTGTGCAGCATGGCATGCATTAATTTGTTTTTCATTAACCATTCGAAAATCACCGTCAGCCACTTTCTAACAGTATATTATAGATTACAAAAATATGCTAAAATTGGTTGCCTCTGTGTCACGACACGTGTGCATATGTGCTTACATTGGGAGTCATCTTGGACTTTTTCTTCAATAGGGAAAACATAAAAAAATGGCTGGTCAGATATGTGCATTCCTGTGCAAGTGCAGTGACGGTCCAGGGGCAGCCGCGGTCCGTGCAGGTAACAGAGGGGGGCGGTGGGGCCGCATTGGGGGGGATTTTGAGGGAAAATTAATTATTTATTTAATTTTCCCTCGGCATCGTCCCTCGAAATCCCCTCCAATGCGGCCCCACCTCTGTTACCTGCACGGACCGCAGCTGTCCAGGGGCCATCATGGAAGAGAAACTTCTGATACCAAGCAGCCTTTACCACGTAATGCCTTTTACCATGTATCATTTACCACACAGGCCTTTACAATGCGTATGCCTTTACCACACATGTGCCTTTACCACGCAAGGTAAGTATAGTTAAGGTAAGTATATTTATATAGGGTTTAGGGGTGGGTAAGGGTATAGAGTGGTAAGAGTAGCTTGACAATAGTCCTTTAAAGGCAACACCCGTTGGTTTTGCCAATGCATGTTAGCATTTACTTTGGAATGAGTTGATCAGATTTCATGTCACCGAGACACTAAATTTAAACAAATAATACATTATGGATCTTGTAGTCTTGGTTTGCTTTTGTCAAACCAAATGACCTAACCCTAATGTGGAAAGTCACAGCATGAAACTGAAACTGAAGTTCCACAGTGACGTGGAGCCATCGAATTGCTCTACCTGGGACCTCAGTTTGACCTAAGGATCCATGCCTTGCACGAAATTCCATTTTTTCCAGATCTGAATGTTTTGTAATAGCTACTTTTCTAATAGGATAAGCCGGACACACATCATAAAATGCAAAGTAAAGCCTGCCCTAGATGAGCTATTCGTGTGCATGGGCCTAGGACTCTTGAGAGGCCCTTTAAAGTGTCTAGCTTGACGCAATAGCTGGAAATCCCGGGCAAAATCTACATTTCATTTGGAAATATTCTTTTATACCAGCCTGCTTCTTAATTCCATAGTCAAAATATTCAAAACAGTGTTATTCTCGCTGTGACTTAATTACTTCACCCTGCTGATGCCGGTGCTGCAGGCGGGTGGTGGTGGAGGTGGTAAGGGTATAGGGTGGTGAGGGTATGCGGCACACTTTGGAATGCATGCTCACAGTGTGCCAAGAAGCCTCCTGGTAAAGACCGTCTTACCTGAGGGTGCTTTTTGTCCTGTGAACAGGGCACCTTGGATTAGTTTCGGATTTGTCTGACAGAAAACTGATTTGTAGATAGTGACAGTTTAATACAGCACTTGAACAAAAATACAAAGGGATTTCCCACAGAGCTAAGAGAAGCCGAACCAAGACACAACTGGCTTTACAGTCCGAAGTGTGTATAGATGAGTGCTTGCTAAAGACAGCTGTATACAAGAAGAGTCTATCAATGATTATGTCTGAACTATGGCATTTCATGTTGCACCTCTCTCTCGCTCTCTCTCTCCCTCCCTCTCTCCCCCCCTTCCTCTCTCTCTCTCTCCCTATTTCCCTCTTTCTCCCTCTCTCTCTTTCTCTCTCTCTCCCCCTCCCTCTTTTTCTCTCTCTCTCTCTCTCTCTCTATATATATATATATATATATCTTTCTCTCTCTCTCTCTTTCTCTCTCTCTCTTTCTCGCTCACTCTCCTCCCTTCTCTCACTATTCCATCAGAATGGCCCATCAAGACCCATTCAACTGAGATAAACGTCTCCACACACGGTGTAATGCATGTGAGATTGATACCATAAAAACCTTTGTTTCACCGCCCATATCACACCTGAATTTTCAAGGTTATTAGATGATCATGACATTATATTCCAGTCCAATATTTTCTTTCTTGACCCACTGCAATCTACAAATTTAGTCCAGTTGTGGGGAACCAGGCCTGCAACTCCCACAATGCACTGGGTTGTTGAATAAAAGTGCAGGGCTGGAACACCAAACTGCCTCTTGCTAGCGCTTGCAGTTGCTAGTCTATAATTATCCACAGGGCTAATCTTGAGAAATAGAATCCTCAAGAGTTCGTGGTCAGAAGTTCCACATTGCCGCTTGACGAGGTCTTAAAGCAAAAAAAGGTTAATGTTGGTGAGGCAATTCAGCGGGGTCAAGTATCTGCTGTATGATTCTCTTTATAATCTCCTGGTCACTGCTCCAAGATCCAAAGGGCGGTCTCAGCTTCTCATCATACTGAGGTCCATAATAGGGAGTGCCGATGAGAATGGTAGAGGTTGCTCGACTTACAGCGATAGCAAAGCTTGCAAATACAATTAATTGTATCAGTGGCTAGCTCCTGCCTTTCGTATGCATGTATGTATGTATTAATGAATGGGGTACTTGCATACCGCAGCTTTAGGCAAAAAGCAGCTGAGCACTGAACAGAGTCAAAGGCAATCAATCAATCAATCAATCAGGGGTTTATAAAGCGCGCTACTCACCCGTGAGGGTCTCAAGGCGCTGGGGGGCGGGGGTAGGCAGCTCCGGCTCAGTCGAAGAGCAAGGTCTTGAGGTCCTTCCTGAAGATGTGCAGGTTAGGGGAGCGTCTGATGCTGACCGGGAGCTTGTTCCAGGTTTTGGCTGCGATGTAGGAGAAGGCCCTTCCTCCTGCTCTGCTTCTGCGGATGCGGGGGGTCTCCGCTAGGGCGAGGTCGGCGGATCGGAGAGGTCTTTTGGGTGCATGGAAACAGACTCTATCGTTGAGGTATTTGGGTCCGATGTTGTGGAGGGATTTGTAGGTGTGGGTGAGAAGCTTGTAGGTTATTCTCTTCTCGACCGGGAGCCAGTGTAGGTCTCGAAGGTGTTGCGTCATGCGTTCGTGCTGTGGGGTCCCGAGGACAAGTCTGGCCACGGCATTCTGGATGGTTTGGAGCTTGTGTAGAAGGGGCCTGTTGATGCCGGCGTAGAGGGCGTTTCCGTAGTCCAGTCTGCTGGTTATGAGTGCATGGGTGACGGTTTTTCTGTGTTCGGGGGGATCCATTTGAAGGTCTTTCGGAGGATGCGGAGGCAGTTGAAGCTGGTGGAGGCGACGGCGTTGATCTGGCGGGTCATGGTGAGAGAGGAGTCAAGGATGATGCCGAGGTTTCGAGCGTGGTCTGTCGGGGTGGGAGGACTCCCGAGGGCCACCATGTGTCGTCCCAGGCGGAGGCCGAGGGTCCCAGGATGAGGACCTCTGTTTTCTCAGTGTTGAGCTTCAGGCAGCTGTCCTTCATCCAGGCCGCGACGTCCCTCATTCCTTCCTGGAAGCTGAGCCTGGTGTCTTCGGGATCCTTTGCGAGGGAGAGGATGAGTTGGGTGTCGTCGACGTAAGATACTATGTTGAGCCCATGCTGTCTGACGATGGCGGCAAGGGGGGCCATGTAGATGTTGAAGAGCGTGGGGTGAGCGATGACCCCTGTGGTACTCCGCAGTTGATCTCTGTGGGTTCGGAGATGAAAGGGGGGAGTCTGATCCTCTGGGTTCTGCCGAAGAGAAAGGATCGGATCCAGTTGAGGGCGGTTCCTTGTATCCCAGCATCGTGCAGTCTGGCTGCGAGGGTGTGGTGTGAGACGGTGTCGAAGGCCGCGGAGAGGTCTAGTAGGATGAGGGATGTGGTGTGTCCCTGGTCAAGTAGCATGCGGATGTCGTCAGTGGCGGTGAGGAGGGCGGTCTCGGTGCTGTGGTTGCTGTGGAATCCGGACTGGGAGGCATCTAGGATGGAGTGCTCTTCGATGAATGCGGTCAGCTGGGCATTTACGACTCTTTCGGCAATTTTGGTGGTGAACGGGAGCAGAGAGATGGGCCGGTAGTTCTTCAGGTCCGTAGGTTCAGCCGTGGGCTTCTTCAGGAGGGGCTTGACTTCTGCCTGCTTCCAGTCGTCAGGGAAGGTGCCGGATTGGAGGGAGGTGTTGATGGTCCGTCCTAGTTCGGGGGCGATGGCGGTGGCGGCCTTCTGGTAGATGTGTGGTGGGCAGGGGTCCGTGGGGGCTCCAGACCGGGTTTTCATCATGGTCATGGTGATGAGTTCCACTGTGGCGGGGGTCCAGGTGGTGATGGTCGGCTGGTGGTCAGCGGAGGGGGAAGGGGTGGTGAACGGCGTCTGGTTGCTGAAATGGTCATAGAGGGTCTTGATCTTCTGATGGAAGTAGGCGCTGAGCTTGTTGCAGAGTTCCTGGGATGGTGTGACGTCCGTGGCCTCGCTGGGGGGTTTGGTGAATTGCTGTATGACGTTGAAGAGTTCTTTGGCGTTTGTTGCATTGGTGTCGATTTTGTTCTTCATGAAGGTCCGTTTGGTGTCCCTTATGAGCTGGTAGTAGTCCTTCAGGGCGCTCCTATGGTTGTTTAGGTCTTCTGTGGTTTTCCGGCTTCGCCATATTTTCTCGAGGCGTCTGTGGATACGCCTGGCGATTTGGAGTTCGGTGGTGAACCAGGTGGCCTTCAGGGGGCGTTGTTTGGCAGGGTGGCAGAGAGGGGCGATCTTGTCGGCGCATCTGGAGATCCATCGATGGAGTTCATTGGCTGCGGAGTTGGCATCGGTCGTGGTGGTGGGGGGGTCTAGGAGGAGGGTGGAGTTGAAGTGTTCCTCTGTGATTTTGCTCCAGTTCCTTCGTGGAGGGCGGGGGGCCGGTTTGGGTGCGGTGGTGGTGTTGAAGGTGAAATGTACGCAGTGGTGGTCGGTCCAGGGGGGCTGCGTGGTGTGGCTGAAATGGACGTTTGATCCTCCTGCGAAGATGGGGTCGAGGGTGTGTCCTGCTCTGTGCGTGGAGGTGTTGACGAGCTGCTTCAGTCCGAGGTTGGAGAGGTTGTCGAGGAGGGCGGTGGAGTCGGGGTCGCTGCGGTTGTCGAGGTGGAAATTCAGGTCTCCGAGTAGGATGTAGTCCGTGGAGGTGATGGCATGGGGTTCGACGAGGTCGGTGATTGCTGTTGTGGCCGGGGGGTGGGGTCCCGGGGGTCTGTAGGCGAGGGTGCCGCAGAGCGTGGTCCTGGGGGAGGTCTGGATCTGGAAGTGGAGGTGTTCTGTGCTGGAGTGGGGGTAACTCGTGCTGGAGGTGGAGAGTCGGAGGGAGGTCTTGTGTGCGATGGCGAGTCCTCCTCCTGGGCGGTGTGGGCGGTCCTTCCTCTGGATCTTGTAACCGTCGGGGATTGCGGTGGCGATGTCGGGACTGGAGGTGGCGTTGGTCCAGGTTTCCGTGAAGAAGGCGACGTCGGGTGCGAGGGTGTCGATCAGGTCCCAGATCTCTACGGTGTGTCTGTGGAGGGAGCGTACGTTGAGGAGGATGCACGTCAGGCCCTCGGTGTCCCGGGCATCCTGTGAGCCTGCGGCGGACGTGGGGGCGCTGTAGATGGTGAAGGAACGTTGGCAGAGTCTGCAGGAGAAAGGTCCTTGGGTGGTGTTCGGTGAGGAGCTCTGGCAGTCCGGGTATCTTCCGGGGTTGAGAGCATGGAGGGTGGTGGCGTCATATCGGCGTGGCCCTGGAGAGCCAGGGTTCCTGGCGCTGGTCGCGGGCGGGCGCAGACGGGCTTGCCTTAGGCGTGCCAGCGGCGTGACCGCACAGTTGTCGGCATTTGTAGGGGAGGGGAGGGACGCTGAGCTGGGAGGCGGGAAACGGGCTAGGGCAGGGGGGCGGGGCCGCGGGTGGGAACAGGGAGAGGGGAACGGCGAGGGGCTGCGAGAGGGGCCGTGAACAAAGAGTAATTAACAGAATAATAAACACAGTGAAATGGCAACAGAATAATAAGAACACAGTGAAATGGGACACAATGCACAATTTACAATAAAGAGAGCAAGTACGAAAAATTACAACCAGGAGGTAACGATTACCGCGATGCGGCACACAGAGCAGACAGCAGCATAGAACCCCAGGCTGGGGGTTCAGCGGCGACGTCGGGAGCGGAAGAGCTGCCGGGGAGAGTGCAGGCCTGTGACCGGGGTCAAGGCAATGACACAGTCAACAAGTGATTGGAGAGATAGAAGAGTTCTGAAATAAAGTAGACGTATACAAGGTAAGGTGAAGCGAGCTTTATTCTCCAACATCCATCACCCACCAGCTGGCTGTTCAACTGTCCACCCAACTGTCAGCACGCTCAACAGAACGTACTAGTATAGAGCAATACAAATGTATGAAGGGAAGGGGGGAACAGAGGGAACCAAGATGGGAAAAAAAGATATACTAGAAAGATAAAACACATAATAATAGTACTAGTTACAACAAGTTCCTTGGACAGAAGTGGACTGGTACTGAACTTTAATGTAGTGCTCTCTAATGAGGTGCGTCTTTAGCCCTTTTATAAATTGGAGCAAGGTTGGGGCGGTCCTGATGGATACTGTGATAGTGTTTCAGATTTCTCAGTGCATAGACGGAGAAGGCATTTTAGTTTTTTTGTACTTCTTTGCTTGCAGTATGATGGTGTCCTGGGTACAATGTGCAGACAGCTACCACAGATGATGAGCTTATCAGTCAAAGAGGCAGGGGCGCTTGTCGAAGTTTACTTTATAAATGCGCCTAGACCAGGCACTTACTATGAAAGAACAGGCTGCAGCCACTACCGGCTCATGTTTTCACATGCTACGGTTACTGTGGAGAATTTTTCCTCTCCTCCCATATTCAGAGAGGAAGACGTTAGTCCAGGCACTGGTTATGAGTCACCTGGACTCCAGTAATGTTCTTTTGGCTGCAATAAGTGAGACAGCCTTAAGCAAACTGCTAGTAGTTCAAAATACGGCAGCACGTCTCATTTATAATCTCCCAGCTGGGACGTCTTCCAGCTCTCTGCTGCGTATGCTCTATTGGCTACCGATTCGTAAAAGAATCATCTTTAAGGTCTGCTGCCTTGCTCACAAGGCCTTGCAGGGCAATGCCCGTGCTATCTTTCAGCTAAGCTCATCCACTATTGTCCTAGTAGAGTTTTGAGATCCAGTGACTAAGCCATGCTTTCGGTTCCACGTATTTTCAAAACCCGTTCTAGGGACAGATCCTTTTCCTATTTGTCTCCCACTTTTTTTGAGCAAACTTCCACTTCACATACGCCAATGTGAAGTTTACATTAATTTTAGGAAGCTTCTTAAAACTGCGTTATTTCAGGATTGATTCAGCCTGTTACCTTGCTCAAAAGCTGTCTGCGCCGAGATACCCCTTCTGGGCAGTCGCGGCTCCTGGTGGGAGTGCTGCAGGGCGGTGGGACGGGGGAGGGGCAGGGTGGGGAGTAGTAAACTCCGGCATACGGCCAAACGGAGGTCAGTACAGAAATAAATAAATAAAACGAATTACATTGCGCGCACTGCATCGCCATTTGGCGTTGCAGCGCGCAATGTAATTTGTTTTATTTATTTATTTCTGTACTGACCTCCGTTCGGCCGTATGCCGGAGTTTATTACCCCCCACCCTGCCCCTCCACCGCCCCGCCTCACCGCCCGCAGCACTCCCTCCAGGAGCCGCTACTGCTTCTGGGGTGATTCGTGCACATTATTAGCTATATTAGCATAACATATCATAACAATGATGCAATAGGTTTTGAAAATGCTGCGGGCGGCAAGGGGAGTCAGAGGAGTTCCATCAGGGTGCCGATGGTATGGTCATGTTCATTCAGCCCCTTGATGATGCGTGCTGCTGTATGAAAGATGAAGGATGCCATGAAGGGAAGCATGCGCGAAGCAGGGAGGACATAGAGCAGGCGTCACCACATCCATCTGCAAGGGTACAATGGCTTGAGCAGCAGTTCTGAAATTGAATTCACAGCATATTCAGTGGGATGTCAGAATGTTGATTTGTTGTCATTTCCTAATTAGGACCTTAGTTGTAAAAAGCACACATAACACAAATAGAGCACCAATAAAGTATATAATAAGACTCCACAAAATAGTCTCAAAAATGTCTTTCTGTGATATTTGTTTCTCTCTCTCCTCAATACTTGTCACTTGTTTTGTGTAGTGTTCCTGTTAAAGTTGGAAGTAGAGCCCTAATATCCAGCTTTTAGGTTTAACAATTTGGCCCCAGGCCACATCGCCTTGCCTAATGCACTATCTGAAAGATATAAATGAACACAATACAAGAACGAAACACCAATTTATGCTGACGTTTCCTAGACATGTGGCATCTCATTACTGTGTATATTGGGGCTCCGCCCTCCCCTTTTTTCCAGTGCATGATGACTGGCTGTCAGCTGAGCGAGGGTCAGCCTGACAAACATTGATTAATACAGGGTCAGGCAGCCAGGAGCATTCTATGCGCTGAAGTGCAGGCACTTGCTAGCCAAGGTTTGCTGGGCTGAAGATCGCACAGTCCTGAGTGCAGTCACATCAGGATCCCTGGCAAAGCCTTGTGAAAACAGCAGCGGCCCACCCTTAAGGGCATAAAGAGTGTCTGTCAGGCTGAGCAAAGGTCAGCCTGACAGACACTCTTTATTTTCAGGTCAGGCACCCAGGAGCTAGACATGCGCTAAATGCTTAGGATCCTGGCTGCCTGAGCTGAACTTTGTTGGGCTGAGGATGTCACAGCTCCTTTGTGCGTGACCTCCTCAGCTCGGCGAAGGTCCTTGAGGCCCTTCCAATCGTGACGGGTTAGAGCCGTGGTACACATAGTACGGCCCGCAGGCCGCCAGCGGCCCGGCAGGCCTTCTTTGGCGGCCCGCGGACCTTGCAGGCAATGTACCTGTGTTTTTTAAAAAGATTATCAGCAAACATTAAAGAGGGCCGCTGGAGCATGCGCGATAGAAGATTCACTACGTATGCTCGAGCGGCCCTCTTTGATGTTCACTGACTGCCTCTATGACAGGAAGAAAAGGCCCTTTAAAAGTCAGCTGTTGCTCGTTTACAGCAGACTTTTAGGGAGCCTTTTGCGAAGCTGCCTTTGTTGCAGAAGATGCCCACAGCGCTGACACTGTCTGCACTTGCCTGCACCCTCGGATAACATTGGGACTGCAGCAGGGGGCCTCCCTGGATCTAGCCAGTCTGCTTCCCTCCTCACCGCCTGCAGAACCGCTTGGTGCTCTTCAGACCGAGGCCATTAGGATTGCAGAAGGGGCCCTTTCATTAAGACAGAGGATTAGAGCCCTCTCCTGGTACTGCAAATGATGAAACTACGCAATAAAGGTACTAAACCTAAGGATAGTGCACAATTCCAGGAAATAATATTCACAGAAATTGAAGGGGTGAAGAATGCAATGGGGAAAAACATTTTCCTCTTCTTGGGTACTGTGGTCCATGAATGTTGTGGGATCCATGCTCTAGTGAGCAGAATAATTCACTATCTCATGCATTGAACTAATAAATTCTGCACACAAGTAGGCAGGCACAGAAGGAGTGATTGTTGCACATTGATAGACACGGACACAAGAATCCCAAGTGATGGGCAAATGAATACTGCACAATCACAGGTATTAGGCAAATAAACACTGCACAATTCCAGGTTTTAGGAAAAGGAATACTGCAAAATCACAGACATTCAGGGTAAGGAATTCTTCAAATCCCAGGCAGTTAAAAATGTTTCTATTTATGCACTGCGCTAATAAATTTTGCACAATCCAAGTAAACAACCATTGAGAAAAATTGATATCTGACCAGTTAACAGGTAACCTTGCAGTTATTATACGGACACACAAGGTTAAGGTACTGTAACCTTGTGTGTCAATATAATAACTGCAAGGTTACCTGTTAAATGGTCAGATATAAATGTTTCCCAATGGTTGTTGACTTGAACTACGGACTATCTCTGTGCTCTGGTTGTGCTCTGAATGTACGCTTAACAGGTGTCCTTGCAGGTATTATATGGACACACATGGTTACAGTACCACTTTGATTTGTTTTGAAAAGGTGGTGATTTTTTCTCTCTAGTCCCACCCCCATTGACCCCGCCCCCCACTGACCCCGCCCCTACTGGTGCGGCCCTCGTCCACAAACCACACTGTAAATTTGGCCCCCGAGAGAAAGTTTGTGAGTACCCATGGGTTAGAGCATCAGTGATAGCCTCATACCTGGGCGCTTCAGTTTTAACCCTGAAGTGCCCAGGGCCGAGTGTCTATCACTGACATCTCGTTATAGAGTGGGTGGGGTCAGCGGTCTCTCTCTGACCCCCGATTCTACTCTGTGATGAGGTAGGGGCTGCTGACTCCCCTCATTGGCTGACCTAAGGTTAGCCAGTGACGGGAGGCAGCAGTCCCAACCCTCCTGGCACCTCCAAGGCTTCCCTCCCTAAGAGCTGCAGCAGGTAAGTGAGGCATCAGATGGTTGGGTGTACGTGTGAATTTATGAATGGGTGTGTTTGTGAGCATGTGTGATTATGTGGGCATGTGTGCTTGTGAATGGGTGGAGGTGCGAGGTTATGTTTTTATGTTATAGAGGCTTGTAAGTCACAGGAGGTTTTTATTTTAGTCTTTTCTAACTCAGGTGAGGCGGTCAGCTCCATGACAAATAAATAAATTATTTCATGTGAAAAGTACACTTTACCTTTCACTCAAGTCACTTCACAGTCACTCTTACAGTGAATGTTTCGTGAGGGTGCCCTTAAATTTGTACACAATTAAAATACATATTAAAAAGACTATCTCACATCAAAGCTGTGTCTGAGACAGCGGAAGGCGTGATCTGCATCCAAAATGTAGGTGATTAACAACAGTTCAAGAAGCACTTGCAATGCTGTCCTTGGTATAGGAATGTCAAACACAACGAGCTACCAGTTTGTGGGTTCTTAGAATCACCCCGAGCGGTAAAGGGACCAGGCGAGCGCTAAACCATCCGCAGAACAGCACAGTGACGAACAGGTGCCAGGGAATCTGCGAAAGAGAAAACAGTATCTGTCGTCACCTCTAGATGTCAAGGCACGAATGCTTCATTTCAGATGTTTTGCATGTGCAATGCAAAACAGGGTCAGACCTTCACTGACGCATTTCTGTGCCTGCATCTCCACTCCTGAGTCATCACCCAGTACTGACTCGCATGCAAATGTGGACTCCTCCTGGGGGCACCTCTGTGATGGAGAAAGAAAGGGACAAGTGAAGACCTGCTGAAGGCCGCAGAACAAGCCATGCACATACAGGGCCAGACTGGGGAGCAAAAGCAGCCCTGGCAAAAATGTAAAATCATCCCCATGTTGAACCATCTGAAGCAGTGCAGCGAATGAGCCTGACCCTTTGTAATGTGTTGGAGGGGGGCGCACCTGTACCGAAGAAACTTTCACAACAAGCATTGGCAAAGCCAATAGGTCTCGCATATGTGAGAAGTATTGGCTTTTCCAATGTCTTTTAGCCATGTTACATGGCAGCGTGGCTGCTATGTAGCATGGCTATATGTTAGAAAAAAAGCACATTGACGCAGCCAGCACTAGCCACATCATAGCGCTTTTTAAAAAAAAATATATATTTTTTTTTTACTTAGGGTTGGTGGGTTTGGCAACACAGACAATGGGAGGCAGGATGGGAGGTACCAAGACACAGACAACAATGGTAACAGGTAACAAGATGAGAGAAAAAAGCGCTATGACGCGGCCAGGGCTGGCCGCGTCATATCAGGTTTTTTTTTCTCATGGTTAACAACACACAAAGACGACCGGGGGGTGGAGGGTGGGCGAAAATAAGCAACATGAACAACGAGAAGGTGGAAGGTGGGTGCGAGAGAGAATAAGCACAGACAACGGGATGGTGAGGATGGTGAGGAGGTGGGAGGAAATAGTTAACACTGATACCCAGAGCGTGGGGGATGTAAGTAAGAAAGCAGCACTGACAAAGGGAGGGTGGGGGTGGGAAGAAAGAAGCAACTTGGACAGCGAGAGGCTGGGGGTGGGAAGGAATAAGCAACATGGACAGCGAGAGGGTGGGGGTTGAATGGGAAAAACAGCAGATAAAAAAGGGAAATAGTACCTGAATCACAGCAGCAGCAGTAGAAAGACCCTAATCAAGACAAAGCAATCAGTAATTGGTCCAGGTGCCGCACGAAAGAAAAGGAAAAGGAATTGAAAACCGGCCATGCTCGTTAATCCAAATAAGACCACTTGACGTTCAAATGTTGTAGAGTCTTATTAGTTTCCTCTATGAAGGGTTTTAGAGCACGAATTTCTGCAAGGATTACATCCATGGGAGCTGTAGAAGAATGAACTGGAGATGGAGGGTCTTTTTTAGGACGTTTGGTGGAAATTACCGATAATTTGCTAGAAAGCTGCGTCTTTGGAATAGTGCCTGAGGTGGGCTCAAGTTTGTGAGAGGAGTTGTCCTCCATATCGTTGTAAGTAGAGTCGGAATCAGAATGTGTAGTGTGTTTGGTAGAAGTAGAAAGTTTAAGGTTTTTTAATCTCCCATATAAGAAAGAGAAGAAGTTATATGCAGAGTACTGCAAAAGCACCAGCATGGGGTAAATTCTTCAAAGAATATAGCCAAACTCAATCACGAAATGAGGTGAGGAAGATCACAGTTCCAAAAACAAAAATGGAGCACACAAAATGCATCAGGAAATTGCAGGGTCATATTCGTTGTCTGAGTGGGTAGACCTCATACACCAAAGATTAGCACTCGTTGTCACTTAGCCAACCGATAATGAGGTGAGTTTATTCAACAAAATAAATCACCTTGAAAAATAAGGAAACCAATGGTAAAAAAGTCAGGTTATATTCACATTTCCTCACCAGGGGGAGCCACCAGCAAAATAATGCTTTAAAAGCGAGTACTTTCCTTTCCCATTATCTGTTAGGGAATGTGAGAAGACAGCCTCCTTCAAAAATTGACTGGAAACGCACTGCGACTAGTGAAAAGCGCTGAGGGGAAAGTGCATGTGAAACTAGCTGCCTCCAATTTGTTTACGTGCACAAAATGGCGTACGTCATACCGACGGAGCCGCTCAGGAATTCAAATGGAGAGCGCGAGGGTTGCAGCGCGTTGCCTGATGAGACACTTACTTCTTTCTTGTCCACTTAAGTTCCGACATGTATGCGTTCATTTTTAGCGGTACACGCACATTAGGACAGCCATTAGCTCCGTCAGTCCCCGCGTCGTCCTGGGGAGATTCACGGAATCGCCGCCATCTTCTTCGGGCGGTAGCCACCGCCGAAACCCGGCCATGCTGACCAATTGCAAGGCAGCAAATAAAAAGTGACAGTGAAATCCACGAATGGTAAGCAGTGGGCAGGCTCCAATCCACTTTTAGAACACAATATCTCTTGCAAGCGAGAGTGCCGTGCTGTTGCAGGCAAGACCTAAAAACCATGGGAAAACAAAATAAGCACTGACAAAACCAAGAGGTCGGCAACCAATGCCAGACCTAATGGCTTGGCAAATGCCTGTTTTTACTAAATGATAATTGTGCGGTGGATTAAAAGAGATATTTCCTGTGGATACTGTGGACAGGTGTACTGCGCCCAGGGCTGGATCACAGGCCATGTCCTTGTATGTAGTGTGCAAGAACTTGCTTCTGCGTACCACAGGTCTGTGCCCTATATCTTTGTATGTAGTGCACACAGGCGATGGCCAAAGGCCCTAAACCATGTTTGAAGAATTGATGACATCCTTAGTGTCAGTGATGTCATCACGGAATTTATGGAGCTATAGCTAATTTCAATGGTTTTGATGATTGGGATTGTGGCTGTGATGTTCCTTCAGATCATTTTTTTTTACCTGAAATATGTAATTTTTTTAATTTAATGTTTCCTGATATGCGATTGATCTTATTTGAGAACAGCAATGATGTTAGCACACCAATTGGGCTTGTTAGCCTGTATTCGTACCAAATCTCACAAAAAGTTCTAAACAACAATTGTTTATACTTTGGAGTAATAGCACTACAGATTGTTAAATCTGCACTCCAGGAACCGACACCTACGAATTATGCTATTAAAGTAACTTATTGAGTTAGGCACATGCTACCTATGCCTGTGGAAAACTGCTGGTTACAGGTTAACATTCTCACAGCTCTGTCTTGGCCTAGGTGGATAAAATGTGTACCACTTACGTTTACAGATATGAGACATTGTTAACAGCACTACGCAAATGTGCTAGTGAGTCATATATGACAAAATGTTATTATGATTAGGGATGAGCGGTAAACTCCCCTCCGACGGTGGAGTTTACGGAGTTTGGCCCACTCCGTGCTCCACCTGGAGTGTGGAAAGCCAGAAAAACTCTGCAAACCGCCGCGTGGCAGAGTTTTTCTTGCACGTTGCTCGCCAATGTTAAGCTGGCGAGTTGGAGTGAGAAAATCAAGCACTAGGACAAGTCCTGGCATGATTTCTCAACAGGGGCGGTCGCGGTAGGTCGCTACCATTCGCATTGAGAAAGCTGCCGGTCGAGTACAAAATCTACTTGAGCGGTAGAAAGAAGCAGCGCCTTCTGGCGCAGCGCATGATGCCTTTCGTGCTGATTTTACAGCGTGGAATAAGCTCCTGGTGCTAAAAATCAGTGCAAGCAGCATGACATGCTGAAATTCCGTCGCTTGGGGTACTCCGTGGAATCTCACAGAGTTTTTATGTAAATCTGCAGAATTCTGCAGAGTAAAACTCCGTGAGTTCTGCCCACCCCAAATTATGATTTTTTTCCCTGAATTAAATCTCTGATTAACGAAATCTTGCATTCCATTACTTGTAGTTTTCTTTCCAGAATTTAACTGGGGCACTATAAATACCCCCTCTCACATAGGTGGATACATTTCCTCCCTTGAGTTAACCACTTTTGTTACACTCTGCATTTTACAGCCTGGTTTAGACATGGTATCGCGACCCCGTCCTCCCGCTGCCAGTATGCGGCTGGCCGAGCCTTTCACATGGATGGTCGGCAGTGGCTCACCTTTTGTGTATGGGACAGCAACAGGGACAAAGATAGGAGGCGGGGGAGTGTGCGGGTGATGTGTGATGACCTGTGAGGGGGGAGGACCTGCCCACCAACTCCAAGAAGGACACAAGGAAAAAGTGACTGTGCAGACGAGACTGGAATCTGGAAATTCTGAGCACGTGGTGGCAAACAAGCTAGCTGCCAACAACACTTGGTAGTACTGACTTGTAGTCTGACACAGTAGGATCAGAGAAACAAAGCATTCCAGAATAGAAGGCGATGTTTGCTCGAAAAGTCAGACTGGCTGAATGTGCAACGCAGCCAATGGGGCCACAGATCAGCTAAGTATCACCTGCTTTTTAAGCCATACTCAACTCTGATATCACCTCTAGATCCTAGCCCTGTTACAAATTCCTTAAGAACCAAGGCGCAATAAGAGCTCTCTGTTTTTCCAGTTCCATGCATGAGTAGCTCATCCACGCCAGGTCTTTGGTTTGCATTCTGGAGCTTGTAGTCCTGTTTACGCCATTATAACATCAGGCCTACAAGCCCCAGAATGTAAAGCAAAACATGGCGTGGATGAACTATGCACATATTGACACTATAAACTTGAGCACACTCTGGGGCAGATTTACGAGCCCCCTGCGCCACCAGTACGTCACTTTTCGTGACGTACTGGTGGCGCAGGGGGCTGCTCCATATTTACAAGGAGAGGAAAAGCCACCCTGCGTGACTTTTCCTCTCCTTGTAAATACGGCCCCTTCACATGCAGCACTTTGCGGTGAAGGGGCGTTCCATGGGTGTTGCTGTGGGTGTTCCCACGCAACACTCATGGAACAAGACACATCTCCAGAATTACGAGAAATCGTAACTCTGGAGATGCGTCTGAAAGCTACGCCACCCTAGAGGTGGCGTAGCGAGGCGCACCGAGGAGAATGTTTACATTTCTCCTCGTTTTTTCCTCTTTCAATGCGTGCTGCATCCTGCAGCACGCATTGAAAGAGGAACATGGTTGTAGTGATTGTTTTTGTGCAGGAAGGTTCCCCTTCCTGCACAAAAACAATCTCCCCACGACGCAGGCATCCTTGCACCATGGTGCAAGGGTGCCTGCGCCGGCGCATGGCTGCAGTTTGTGCGCCAGCGCAGGGGGAAGCACAAGGATGCAACATATTCTTGTAAATATGTCGCATCCCTGTGCTTCAAAACTAACGCAGCGCGGCGCAGCAAAATGACTTGCTGTACCCCGCTGCATTAGTTCAACGTAAATCTGCCCCCCTGTATTTTGCATCCGTTTCGGGGATCACTCAGGTGCAATTTGTTACTTTCGCGGAGATTGTAAGCCTTTGTTCAGAGAGGTTACAGACTACTTCTAGTTCAAGACGTTTTGGGCACTTCAGTCAGAGCTGTTGTGTTCCACAAAACAAGGCAAAATATGGAGTGTATGATGTACTTGTGTGTGAACCTGGGACACGTATGAAATCAGGTCATCTGCACTGAGCTAGACTCCCAACCATTGTTACCAAGGTCAAAAAAATGAACACATCTCAGGTTGTTTCGGTTCAAGTGTGAGTAAGTATTATGTTTTGCTTTTTTGCATTCTATTACTTGTCTGTAATCTGGGATTTGTAAAAAGAAAATGCAAGCTATGCTACCAAAAATCCAAGGTCACCAAGCACTAGGAGATTTTTCTCCTTCCTCTGAGATCAGTAAGTACCTTCCCTATGTCAATCAAGAAAACAAAATCGCTATGGCGCACCCAGGGTTGCCCGCGTCATAGTGATTTGTAATTTGTTTTAGGCATATTGCACAGCAGCTGGCTCTGCTGTTCAATATGTTAAAGAAAGGTGGGAGGGCGCACAAGACAAGGGCAGGGTGAGTAGAGGGTAGAAAGGAATTAGTACCTCAATCACAACACAATTAGCGGACAGGCATTAGTTAAGCGGAATGAATCTGTGTTGGTCCATGCTTCACAGAAAGGAACGGAAATGATGCTTCGCCTGCGCTGTCAATTAGAAGCAGCAAAGAACTGGAACACTGAAGCCAACAAGTGGTAAGCAGTGTGCGGGCTCCAAGCCCATTATTAAACCAAAAGTCTTTCAAGCGAACACATGCTCATGCAGTCTTGACCTAAAATCTAGTTAACAGTGCAATTTTCCAGATATATTGGCTAAGTGCTTTCAAGGCTGAGTCATTTAGTGCACACAGCGGGGACCCCCTGTCACCTAAAACGCCTCTTATTTGGCGGGATCCATTTGTCTCCAGTAGGGATCACACCCCTTCATCACTCCATGTGCCCTTTGGCCTGCATGGTTATCAAGAAGTGCCACCCTGCACCACTGGTGCCATCGGAGTGGTAAAGGCAGTGCTCTTTCTGTATGCTGGCACTTAGAGGTATCTGTGTTTATTATTGCATGATGTTGTTTGTAATACATTTCCTCTTGTTAGGTAAAGAAGCAGTTAGTGATGGGTTCGAATTCGTGGAACAGGTGTGGCGCAGCGGCCAGGGTGCCTGACTCCAGACCACAGGGTTCATGGTTTGATCCCTGGTGCCGGTGGCAGGTAAGCCCAGCACCATGTGACTCTGGGCAATAGCTCGCTTAATCTTCCCGACGGCCCCCAGTGCCTTGACACCCTCGGGTAATTGTGTGCTTTACAAATACTGGATTTCATTTCAATTTCTGCATCCTGCAATGTGTAGACTTTGTAGTAGAAGGGACTATGCCAGTCTAACTCAGCTTTGTAGCCGGATACGTTGAACATGTTGTTTTATTATCAACCTCTAGGGAAGGGTCAGGCTGTGCACTCTCCTATCCATTTCCGCTTTTGGTAGGGCCCAGCTAACACCATAAGTACCAATGTTTACCCTCCTGAGGCACTCCTGCCAGGGCATCTGCTTACACTGTGGGGAGGCAGCTTCAGCCTTGACCCTGCTCCTTCTAGCATTTAGGGTACAAAATACTTTTAGGTTAATGCCCAGACAAAGCGGTACTTGTTCCCTTGTACCCCAGAAGTGCTATAGTCAGTCCTAGGCTAAAAAGGGGGAGAATCACAATATTGATATCTGAAACAGGATCATGTAATCTTGTCTTGTTTAAAGTGCCAGGAATCATGGCACTTGGTCGTGCTCTGCCAAAGAGTATATTACCAGAATAAAGAGTTTCAAATATTAAGCAAATAAAATTGCCAGATTATCAACTACAAAAATATTCTGACTGTAAGTATATATAGGTAAGTGTAAGTTTACTATACTGAACTCCACATCTATGTATCTTGACTATACATATAGCTTCAAAGTATGTAATCTGGCTGTGATATTTTTGTAGCACAATGCTTTTGTAGTCAATATTCTGATATACAACCATGCCCAAGATGGGTCTCTGCATGCCCAAGTTCTCAGTTAATCAGGTTGCACAAGTAGTAGCATAACCCATTAGGATGCACCCATGCATTACCTTTACGCAAGTGCAGATAAATGCTCTGCTGTTTGTAATCAAAGAGAAAATGAAACATTGTAATCTGTTTCACTATTTGCGGTTCCACGTCAACTGTAAATTGTGCATTGATTCCATACATAATATTTAATATAATACAGTATCTGCAGGAAATCACGTGCCTTCTCTTATCATTCTCTAATCTATACGTTTGTACCACAGTGCTTGTGTATGGTAACATTGTGGTATGGTATTTTTATGGGTAATTCCCCTTACCTATCAATTGCTTTGTACATATTTAGTACAGGAATGGAAGGGTACTTGTTTGAATATTTGTTCAATATGTTTCATGTTGGTCAGCTTGTCTGTCCTGATACTGCTGGTAGCCACTCTGGCTAGTTATTTAAAGTTGTGGTAGGCTGGGCGGCACAGTTGCTGGCGGCAGCACGGAAAGGTGGATCTAAGGGTGGCCTTTCAAATCACCACACCTTGGCCATGCTGCCCATGACATGATAATCGAACAGCAGAATATGTTAATCACCATTATCAAACAATGATAAAAGAAATATACCTTTAGCCTGCTTGTTAGGTATGCTGCTTGGTGTGGTTCCTTTGACGTAACAAGGCTGCACTGCTGTGGTGATGTGAAAAGCTGCAACGTCCTCATGACTAGAACTGGTGGGGCACTACAAGACGAGCCTTACATCTGTGTTTATGGTGGTGTTAGTGCTATAAGGGTAGCAGACTTGTGAAAGAACCACCAACAATTAAATGTTGAGGACAGTGGCACCACATGCTGCAGGTGTGCGATATGGACCATCGGTGTGGTTGGTGGAGCTCGGTAGGTTTCACTGGTGGTTGAGTCCCTGTTCAAGGATGAAGATAGATTCAAGTCAGGCTAGATGACTGTCCTCACCTTGGAAACTTTTTGTTTTATGCTCATTAACATTTGCATGCAGAGGTGAAGAAAAGAGATAGGTGATGACATTACCGTCTTTTGGTGGTGACTTTGTTGCTTTTGGGATGCACTTGATGTAAGGATAGGAGCCACGTTGGCTGTTTACTGTTGAATGGGCCTTGTTGGTATTCTGGTGCCCAATTTAGTGGTGGTGGAATGGTGTGTGGATTGGTGGAGTTTCTTCGAGCAGGAACACGACTGCTTCGGATACCCTGAGTGGCACTAAATGATGTAGCCATGAGGCAGCTCGTATTCGAAGAAACACTGTATCCAGTTCCCTACTAGGCACTTTATTACTGTTTCACTCAGTTTTTTGGTAATGTGTGTCGGAGCACTCTTATCTTGTGACCATATATTCGATAGTTGGTTCCAGTGTTATCGGTTTGAGTCTGAAAAGCTCATGGCACGAACAAGAGCAAGGTTACCAGTGGATCCTCCTCTATTTTCTGAGCACTGCCAGGAACACACCATATCTGTTGCTGCAGAAATTGTGAACACAAACAAGCCAGTGATGGGTACAAGGAATGGATTAAAAAAAAATATCGGTTTGGGGTTTGCCGGGGGGGGGGGGGGTGGGTGCTAATCCACAACAAGGCTGAATTTGTCACCCTAAATGTGAAAAGCCCCAGTCTATAATGCACATCTACAACTACAAAGCCCAGGCAAGCTTCCAGAGCTGTGTCTGTTTCAGGATCCTTTCATAGCCTCTTCACAGAGTCCCACCCATTCATGCAAATCAAGCAGACTCCACGCTTATAACCACCGCTTCCTGATAACCACACTATGAATGAGCTCTTGTGTCTTGCTATGCTGATGCAAAAACATAGGGGCATATTATCAAGAACGGCGTTAAAATTATCGCCGGTTTAGCGGCAGAAAACTGCCGCTAAAGCAGCGATAATGGGCTTGATAATATGCCCTGGAGAATTCCAATAGAAGCCCATGTTCACACCAGAACATCGACTTCTATTGGAATTCTCAAGGGCATATTATCAAGCCCATTATCGCCGCTTTAGCTGCAGTTTTCTGCCGCTAAACCGGCGATAATTTTTAACGCCGTTCTTGATAATATGCCCCATAATCAATTACTTTACTGAGGGGCATATTATCAAGGACGGCGATAAAATTATCGCCGCTTTAGCGGCAGAAAACTGCTGCTAAAGCGGCGATAATGGGCTTGATAATATGCCCTTGAGAATTCCAATAGATGTCCATGTTCTAGTGTGAACATGGGCTCCTATTGGAATTCTCCAGAGCATATTATCAAGCCCATTATCGCCGCTTTAGCGGCAGTTTTCTGCCGCTAAAGCGGCGATAATTTTATCGCCGTCCTTGATAATATGCCCCCGAGTTACTTATAATGTTGTGCACCTAATGTGTTGTGAAACGCATGGATGTGTTGCTAAAATGGCCGAGATGATGCAACCAGTACAAAGGATATTAACATTCAAAGATTAGAAATCAAAGATTAATCAATGCTCCTTTTCATGCAGCTGATCCATTTTATTACTGAGTGGGTGGAAGTCTCCAGAATAACTGTAAACATATCTGATTGGCAGCCCCAGTATTTGCAACTTGGCAGCCCCAGCATTTGCTACTTGGACCTTATAAAATGTCTTTGTCATGAGGCTTTCTAGTTGAGGTTTTTCATGCTACTATCTTGACAAGTAGGTATAAAACTATTACATTAAGCAACAAAAAAAAACTTTGCAGGTCCCCACACAGCGTCGAGTTTAATGCCACAACATTGCTTTAATTGCTGAACCTCCTTGATTGGCTATTGTTCACAATCTGCACTTTTTCTTCTTTGTCCTATTTTTCTAAGCGCTTTGGTAGTGTCTTAGTAGTATCATCTAGAAAATATACTGAAGATATTCGTTATTCATGATTTAATTGTTTTGCATGAACCCCACAACTCACCCGTACCCATTTGGTTGCACTAAAGCTCAGCAGAGCGAGCAAACACGAGTCTTGGTTTGCTGTCACTACAGAGAGATCTTCACTTGTTCATAAAAGTTAGCTCAGAATAACATAATGGGTATTTATAGAGCACAGGTGCTTTGTTTTATTGACAGATAAGGGATGTTTAATGCATTTCAACTCAGTGATATTGATGTTTTCAACCTCCGAAGGATTAATGTTTGAGTGGGCCCTCCGGGACTCGAACATGTGTCCATGAGAGTCAAACACAGATCAGGCGTACAAGTCCACCGAGCCACCATACTGTGCTAATGAGCTTTTTATAGAACTCTTCTGCCATTGATATGTAGATTAACTGTGGTCTTCCTGTGTACACCAGTCAGTCCCTTGCATCTACCTTGGTCCTCCTATGCATGAATTGCATCTTGTTTGTTGGAAGCTACACTTTGCCATCTGTGTTGCCTCTGGCGCTGTGGTGGTCCATAATCGATGATCGATTTATAGATGGCGAAAACCTCACAGAGGAATCAAAATGTTACAGTCTGCACCAGTCACCCACAAAACAAAACCTGGAAAATATGATGGCCGCCTCCGTCCAGTACTATCACAGAACACTTACTCCAGCCCCAACCACAATGGAAGAGGTGTCGAAGGCCCTATTCACAGCTGGAAAGAACCCTTGGCCAGACCACTTGACTGAAGCGTGCATAGAACTGAACCTGGCTCTGGAAAACTGGGAACGCACCCCAGTTCAGCCTGTGACTCTAAAGGCAGCTCTGAGTAAACAAATAATGCTCTTGTCGAGGCAGGAAGCTTTAGAAGGTAACTGCAACATTAGAGTCCCAGTGAGGGTTCATCCCTTGCCATAACAACTCTTCCGTCCACAATATGCCCCATGCCCCCCCCCACCCCCCCAGCTCCTGCCATGGCTTACATGCCAGCCCCCAATGGACCCACTGCCCAATGGTACTTTAAAAATCCTGTAAAAAGTGTAGCCCCATTTCAGGGGAATTAAACATGCAATCCTGTGTGCAACACTTTTTGTGCACCTGTGTGCCAGTGATATCGAACCAATCACGGATTGCTGATGACACTAAAATATAGAAAGATGTTTGAGCGCTCTGTTTATTGTCCTCTGGAAAGCTCTGAGCTTCCTGGTTTCAGTTCCAGACAGTGAAAGGCTAACAAAACTACTGGGTGTGGTCTTGAACATACTGCTGCATTATATTACACCTCCGTCCTTACAGTTATGCAAATTTGACACCAGAACCTGGGCTTCTATTGGAATTCTCTAGGGCATATTATCAAGCCCCTTATCGCCACTTTAGCAGCAGTTTCCTGCTGCTAAAGCGGTGATAATGTTTGCGCCGTTCTTGATAATATGACCCTGTGTGTTTAGCACAAACCTACCTACAGCACATTTTAAAAACCTACACAAAATGTGTGGCAGTGCTGTGATCGGTGCTCACTGGGCATAAAATGGTGCTGTTTGACAAACGTCATCCTCGGACACTGGTCACTGTTAGCACGACTGGACGACTTCTCAGCTACTCCAGTAACCGAGTCAAATTCCCATCTGTGAAAAGGGTGTGAGAAAACCGGATTTTTTTTTGTTTGAATTTTACTAAGGCTTATAACTCATTTTGTAAAGTAATAATCCGGACTGCTTTTCTAGAAATTTACATTTCAGTTGGCTTTACTCCCAAACACCCGTGGGATGATGTTTTCCCTTTTAAAGTGATAAAACGCCAGTGCCAAAACCACAATTTAAAAAAAACAGGACATCCGGCTACACAGTGATGACATCCCCCCATGCTGCTCATGTGATTCAAGGCGTCTGGGACAGCAGGGCCTGGTGTGTCTGGTGTATTCACATTTCAGGCTGGATTTTACATTTGGAGTTCTGTCACTTTGACGTGGGAAATATTACTCTCTTAGCTAGCAAATAAACTTGTGAATTAAATAAAATATTTAATCATTTGTGTATGTGTTGATGAATGCTTGTTTCTGCATTTTTTGTGTCTTGTTTTGCAGTTCAAATCATGCTTAGGCGAGGGTTGCAGGGCTCCAGTAATGACTCAGTGTGGATCCCCGGATTCCAATAATGATTCAGTGGGGGTCCCCGGATTCCAGTAATGATGAAGTGGGGGTCCACAGAAGTCAAAAGGTTAAGAATCACTGATCTAGACTTCTTGAAATATATACTCTGATCTGTGAGCAATTATTTGAACCATTTTGAATGGATTGTATTGTTCTGTAGTTGTGTTGCATTGAACTACAATTGCCTTTCTTGATTGAAGCTTTCATGTTATCAGCATGAATAGTCGTAAATATTCTTGGACGGGCCAGCCTTTAGTACACTGGTACTGCACTGGTACTGCACTGGAAATTAAGCTATCAGTATCCTAAATGCATCATTTAACTGAGTTCCTGGTAGGCCAGTGTTTCTTATATATTTTGTAACTCAGGTCACTAATAGACTTAAGAAATGTACTTATTTACTCTACTATTAATATATTAAAAAGCAACATTACAGTATCACAACTAAACCAAAATGGGATCATAATCAAACAAAAGCTGCTTTATACAAAGGCGTGGAAATGGGCATCTAGCAAAATGCAATTGACAGAGTATGACACATGATATCCCATGATTCACAAATGTTTCGGGTGCAAACGGGGCCTAAGGTGTCTCACCCCCCATGCTAAGGCTCATTAGGACCAGTGGTCGCCCCACTGCTCTTAGAGCAGTGAAAAAGAGAGAAAAAAATGATAATAACAACATTATTATCATTTTATTTTTCGTTACTGTGGGGCTGTGTTAGGTAGGGCGGGGGTTGTGGCTCAGGGAGAAGGAGTGGTTTGTGCACACTTAAGTGCGAATGACTGCTTGGCCGGCCAAACATTCATGCGCACTTTGCATATTCCCCACCAGGCTGTAATGCACAGCCTCGTGGGGAATATGCACAGGCTCCCTGTGCCCATCTGAGCGCCGATCCATGGCGCTCAGACAAAACATAACGCTGCATTGCAATGTTGTGATTGGCTCAGGGGAGCCTGTGTGCCCGGGTACTTTCTGCAGCTTCTTACGGACAGAAGTCAGGAAGAGAAGCGGAGAGGAGGAGAGGCGGCAGAAATGGTAAGTGGGATTTTTTGTAATATTTTTCAACCCCCTTGCCCCACCACCCCCGTTCGCTACCAGCCGCCACTGCCTAGGACGTCGCCATAGGTGGCACTAAATTTTAAGAAGAGGACCCAAAAATGGCCTTGGTATTAATGGTTGAGAAGTGCTTCAGTAAACTGCTATTTTGCAAGAAGCACAGAAAATCCTTGTTCAGTTCCTGGACCTGTGTAAGACTTACGTGTAGTCTGTGGCTGATTCACACAGAGTGTGAAATAGCTGCACTTGGGTGCATAGTGTGCACACTCAGAGCTTCACTGAAAAAAAATCCTAGCTTTCCCCAGAAGTGTCAGGGCGGGAAGAAGGAAATCCAATGCAAAGGAGTTAAACACTTACACAGTCTTCATTTTACGAATATTCAGAAAAAAATGTCCCAGTCTTACTATCACATCTAACTTATACTTGAAAGCAATAAGCTGCATACAAACAATAATTTGACCAGTGGTTTTATGTTTCTGAAAACATCTGAAGGGATGTGAGGGGTCATATTATCTTTGGCAGTCTAACTGCAAAATCATTATTTTGATGAAGGGAGAGCCTCTGCAATGTGGGCAGCAACGTAACGAACACATTTAAAGATGGCTGCCATCGTGGTGCCCATTTTCCCCCTGAAACAGTTCCTATATGCATGGAGGGAGCCTGTTCAAGGGACAAGAGTGTAAGAGCAGGTTCATCATGCTTTGGCAGGATAGTGGAACTGTCATTAAATATGTGAGTCCAATAGATGGACCTCTAATGTGGGGGAGGAAAGGCACATAACAAATGGCCCTGCATGATTAAAAGTATTTTCCAAGCAAAGGAAGACATTTCATGAAAATTCTGTCCAGCACAACTATGGGTTCAACGGCAGCCACTGACAGAAGGGAGCTGAAAATGACATCAGCTAGAACGCTCACTTGGGCAGCCTACTCAGTGCTATTTCCGAAAGGGTGTTTCCGAAGGCAGAAACGACAAATGGGGTGAGGGTGAAGACAGGAGCTTGATGGAACTTCTGCCTAGTTTTGGCAGAAGTCCCATTACCACGCTCTTCAAAGTGAGAACCTTGGTCTCTTAATTCTAGAAAACTGATAGCAAGAACAGTTAATTGGGCCTCGCTATCACATTGACTTTGTTGTACATGCAAAGGTTTTTCCATTCTATGAACTCTTTCAGAGGGAAACCTATTGCTTTGGAAGTAGAAGTTAACCAGAAGCACATCCACTTTTAACTTGGTACCCAAATGAATATCTGACTGGAATGACCCTGGAGCAAGATGTACAGAATCAATTGCATTTCCCATATCTACTATTGAATTAAGAACTTTGTGTTTCAATGGTGTCACTACATGGATCTTAGTACAGCTAGGAAATGGAGGAAACAGCGCCCAAGATACTGATTTCAAAATGGCCTATAAACCTGGCAATATCAAGGGAGGTGGGAAAAACGCTGCTTAGTTATGCAGCTCCTGGACCCGGGTCCCGATATCCAGATTTAATAAGCGGTGAAGGGGAGCGTCCAGCTTCATGTGCGATGTCTTGGGGACCCCTCCCCCACACCGACGACCCTCCTGCAACAGCTGAGGGGTGCAGACCACTGAGGGAGGTGCTGTCACTGGCAAAGGGCCCAGCGGTGAGGGGAGCCGGCTGGGTTGCCCTTCCCCCAGCCCTGGTTCGTTGCTCGGCACGCCACTGGGGACGTGCAGCATACCTTGCAACCCCCTCCCCCCCGAACACACTGCCTTGAACCCACTGGGGTCATAACTACAAACCTCCAACAAAAGCCTTGGGGTGCCTTTGTGGGTGTGTTGGTGGCCGGCCACATCATGACTGCAGGCCACGCCTCAGCAAGAGACTATGGTGAGCCATTTCTGATCGGCCCCGCCGAGCTGTCACTACATGCCTTTCAAATAGGCTGCAAAGCACTGGGGAGAGTTCGATGGTGACCACCGAATAAGGATTACAAGCCACGCCCCGGGTGTTCGAGTCAGCCGTAGCTAGGTGGAGTAGCGGGCCCGCCACGCTTGAAGACAACTGGGTGCACTGTGGACGGTTTGTGTAATCCTGGTGAAGAAGGGAGCCTGCTGGTCATCACACGGCCATGTCCTGGAAGCAGTGGGGCCTCTGAATACTAGCTGGGGCCTATGAGGAGTGAGGGTGTGGGCCGGAGCCTCAAGGACAGCGCCAGGTGTCAGCAAGGCATATAGAGCTGATGCTATTGTATACCCTCCCTGCGCCCACCTGTCCAGACTAAGGAGGCTTGCCTGTGATCACCTGGGCCTACGAGAGGCTACAGCTTGGGTGAGCAGTGAGAGGGGGCATGAGCCAGGACACTGGGACATTGCGAAGGCCTCCTCTTCTAACTTGCTGTAGAGTATGGTCCTGCCATAATGACGCATTATGGATTTACGGCACTCAATCAATCAATCAAGGGTTTGTTAAAGCGCGACTACTCACCCGTAAGGGTCTCAAGGCGCTAGGGGTGGGGGGGGGGGGTGCAGGTTCCATCCATCAAGGAGGGGGTCTGTCGAAGAGCCAGGTTTTGAGGTTTCTTGCGAAGATGGGGAGCGATGTTGTCTGTCTGAGGTGGAGCGGAAGGGCGTTCCATGCTTTGGCCGCGAGGAAGGAGAAGGAGCGGCCTCCCGATCTGGTCTTTCTGGTGCGGGGGACCACGGCGTAGGAGAGCTGGGCTGATCGTAGGGTCCTTTGGGGTGCGTGGAATTTGAGTCGGCTGTTCAGGTATGCTGGTCCGGTGCCGTGGAGGGCCTTGTGTGCGTGGGTGAGCATCTTGAAGGTGATTCTCGCCTCGACGGGGAGCCAGTGGAGTGTGCCCAGGTGCTGGGAGATGTGGCAGTGTTTTGGCAGGTTGAGGACCAGTCTTGCGGCGGCGTTCTGGATGTTCTGTAGCTTGCGGGTGAGGTTTTTGTTTATTCCGGCGTAGAGTGCGTTGCCATAGTCGAGTCTGCTGGTGACCAGGGCGTGAGTGACGGTTTTTCGGTGTTCGAGGGGGATCCATTTGAAGATCTTACGAAGGAGGCGGAGGGTGTGGAAGCAGGAAGACGAGACAGAGTTGATCTGGCGGTCCATTTTGAGCTCGGAGTCCAGGATGATTCCCAGGTTGCGTGCGTGGTCCGTGGGGGTTGGCGGGTTTTCGAGGGCGGGGGGCCACCAGGTGTCGCTCCAGGCATCGGGGTTTGGGCCCATGATGAGTACTTCTGTTTTGTTGGTGTTTAGTTGTAGGCAGCTGTTTTTCATCCATTTGGCGACGGCTTCCATGCCTTCTCGAAAGTTGCGTCTGGCGGTGTTGGGCTCGTTGGATAGGGAGAGGATGAGCTGGGTGTCGTCTGCGTATGACACGATGTTGAATACGTAGGTTCTGACGATGGGGGCGAGTGGAGCCATGTAGACGTTGAAGAGCGTCGGACTGAGGGAGGAGCCCTGGGGGACTCCGCAGGTGGTAGGTGTGGGGTCCGAGAGGAAAGGGGGGAGTCTGACCCGCTGCGTCCTGCCGGAGAGGAAGGAGCGGATCCAGTCGAGGGCCTTGTCCTGGATTCCTGCGTCGTAGAGTCTGCGTATTAGGGTGCGGTGGGAGACTGTGTCGAACGCCGCTGATAGGTCGAGGAGGATGAGGGCTACTGTTTCTCCTTTGTCCAGTAGGGTGCGGATGTCGTCTGTTGCGGCGAGGAGGGCGGTTTCCGTACTGTGGTTTTTTCTGAAGCCGGATTGGGAGGAGTCGAGGATGTTGTGTTCTTCAATGAATGTGGCGAGTTGGCTGTTGATGGCTTTCTCGACGACTTTCGCTGGGAACGGGAGCAGGGAGATGGGTCTGTAGTTTTTGAGGTTGGTGGGGTCCGCTGAGGGTTTCTTTAGGAGGGGGTTGACCTCGGCGTGTTTCCAGTCATCGGGGAACGAGGCGGTCGCCAGGGAGCGGTTGATGGTGTGGCGGAGCATGGGTGCGATGGTGTCGGCGGCTCTGTTGAAGATGTGGTGGGGCAGGGGTCCGTGGGGGCCCCTGAGTGGATTGACTTCATTGTCTTCAGTGTGTCTTCGGTGGTGAGGGCTGTCCAGTCGTCAATCGCTGGTTTCTGGGTGTCGGGGGTGGTTGGTGAGGGTTCAGTGTGTTGGTTGTCTTCGTCGAAGTTGTCGTAGATGCTCTTGATTTTGTGGTGGAAAAAGGTGCTGAGTTTGTCGCAGAGGTCTTGTGAGGGAGGGATGTCGGTAGACTCGCTAGTGGGTTGGGCGAACTCCTTGATGATGCTGAAGAGTTCCTTGCTGTTGTGCGCGTGGGTGGAGATTCTGTCTTCAATCGCTTTTTCCTCGTTTCTCTGATGAGTTGATGGTGGGCGTTGGTGGCGGCTCTGAAGTTGTCGTGGGCTTCTGTGGATTTGGTGTTCCTCCAGGCCTTTTCGAGGCGGCGGCATGTGCTTCTGGACTCTCGAAGTTCGGTGGTAAACCATCTGGCTTTCTTGGCGCGGGTATTGTTGTTTTTCTTGAGGGGGCTATGGTGTTGGTGCTGTCCGAGATCCATCTATGCAGGGTTCGGGCTGCGGTGTTGGGGTCGTCGTTTTCCGCGATGGTTGGGGTGGAGATGTTGAGTGAGGAGGTGAGCTGGTCGTCTGTGATTTTGGTCCAGTTTCTTCGTGGAAGCAGGTGCTGGTGTCTGTGGATGGTGGGTGTTCTGAAGGTGAAGTGGACGCAACGATGGTCGGTCCATGGGAGTTCAGTGGTGTGGCTGAAGGTGATGGAGTTTCCTGTAGTGAAGAGGGGGTCGAGGGTGTGTCCTGCTGAGTGCGTGGGCTCGGTCACGATCTGGCGCAGTCCAATGTTGTGGAGGTTGTCCAGGAGGGATGTGGTGTTGGGGTCCAGTTGGTTGTCGAGGTGGAAGTTGAGGTCGCCCAGCAGGGTGTAGTTGGTGGATGCGATGGCCTGCGGGGAGATAATGTCCGTGATGGAGTTGGCGAAGGGTCCGCAGGGTCCAGGGGGTCGGTACATGAGGGTTCCTCAGAGGGTGGCGGTGGGGCTGGCCAGTATCTTGAAGTGAAGGTGTTCCATCAGATCTGTGGGCTCGTCAGGGAGTGTGCTCAGGTGGAGTCTGGATTTGTGGACGATGGCGATTCCTCCTCCTGGGCGGGTGGGGCGGTCCTTCCTGGAGATCTTGTATCCTTGGGGGATGGCGATGGCGATGTCCGGTCCCGAGGTGGTGTTGGTCCAGGTTTCGGTGAAGAACGCTACGTCCGGGGTGGTGCTGTCGAGGAGGTCCCAGATTTCTGTGGCGTGTTTGTGGAGGGATCGGACGTTGAGGAGGATGCATTGCAGGGTCTTCGGTTCGGTTGTGTTCTTGTGGGCGGGTTGTGCTGGATCCGTGTTCTTGGCGGTGCTGCAGGTGTGCCGGCAGCGTTGACAGCTGAAGGGTCCGTGGGAGTCGGCTGGTGATGCTAGCTTGCAGTTGTTGTTGCGGCCTGGGTTGAGTGCGTGGAGTGATGCTGGGTCGTAGCGTTGGCGGGGCGGAGGTCCAGGGTTCCTGGCGCTGGTCGCGGTCGGGTCGCGGACGGGCGCAGACGGGCTTGCCTTTGACGCGCCTTCGGCGCGCCAGCGGCGCGCCCGCGACCACTGTGCGGCCGCACAGTGGCCGCCATTAAGTAGGGGTCGGGGAGGGCTGGAAAGCTGGGAGCGGGGAGGGGAGCTGGATTGGGCCGGTCGCGCTGGGGGGGAGGGGACGCGGGGGCAGCAGCGGCGGGGAAAGGTAAAGGGAGGAAATAAGGGATAAAGAAAAAAGGGAAAATAGGCAGAAATAAGGCACAAAAGAGCAGAGATGCAGAAAGGTGAAAGATAAAAGAGGGTAGAAAAACGAGTGAAAACTAGTGAAAGGGCAGAGCGAGAGGAAGGGAAAATGAACAGAAATAAGGCACAAAAGAGCAGAGATGCAGAAAAGTGCAGAAAGGTGAAAGATAAAAAAGGGTAGAAAAACGAGTGAAAGAGCAGAGTTAGAGGAAGGAGACAGAGGTCCACTGGACCACCAGGGATGAGGCGCAGGGAAACCTGCGGGTGGAGGAGGGCCTCGATCACCAACACTCGAGAGTGCAGGGGCAGGCCTCACTTAATGGTGGAGCTGCGAGGGTGGGAGAGCAATTTCACTGACAATGAGTCAGTGGTCTTGCTCACCTGTCCCCGCAGTGGCCACCATTAAGTAGGGGTCGGGAGGGCTGGACAGCTGGGAGGCGGGAGCGGGGAGGGGAGCTGGATTGGGCCGGTCACGCTGGGGGAGGGGCCGCGGGGGCAGCAGCGGCAGGGAAAGGTAAAGGGAGGAAATAAGGGATAAAGAAAAAAGGGAAAATAGGCAGAAATAAGGCACAAAAGAGCAGAGATGCAGAAAGGTGAATGATAAAAGAGGGTAGAAAAACGAGTGAAAACTAGTGAAAGGGCAGAGCGAGAGGAAGGGAAAATGAGCAGAAATAAGGCACAAAAGAGCAGAGATGCAGAAAGGTGCAGAAAGGTGAAAGATAAAAGAGGGTAGAAAAACGAGTGAAAACAAGTGAAAGGGCAGAGCGAGAGGAAGGGAGAATGAGCAGAAATAAGGCACAAAAGAGCAGAGATGCAGAAAAGTGCAGACAGGTGAAAGATAAAAAAGGGTAGAAAAACGAGTGAAAGAGCAGAGTTAGAGGAAGGAGACAGAGGTCCACTGGACCACCAGAGATGAGGCGCAGGGAAACCTGCGGGTGGAGGAGGGCCTCGATCACCAACACTGGAGAGTGCAGGGGCAGGGGCAGGCCTCACTTAATGGTGGAGCTGCGAGGGTGGGAGAGCAATTTCACTGACAATGAGTCAGTGGTCTTGCTCGCCTGTCCCCGCAGTGGCCGCCATTAAGTAGGGGTCGGGGAGGGCTGGACAGCTGGGAGGGGGGAGCGGGGAGGGGAGCTGAATTGGGCCGGTCGCGCTGGGGGGGAGGTGGGGCGGGGGCAGCAGCGGCGGGGAAAGGTAAAGGGAGGAAATAAGGGATAAAGAAAAAAGGGAAAATAGGCAGAAATAAGGCACAAAAGAGCAGAGATGCAGAAAGGTGAAAGATAAAAGAGGGTAGAAAAACGAGTGAAAACTAGTGAAAGGGCAGAGCGAGAGGAAGGGAAAATGAGCAGAAATAAGGCACAAAAGAGCAGAGATGCAGAAAAATGCAGAAAGGTGAAAGATAAAAGAGGGTAGAAAAACGAGTGAAAACAAGTGAAAGGGCAGAGCGAGAGGAAGGGAGAATGAGCAGAAATAAGGCACAAAAGAGCAAAGATGCAGAAAAGTGCAGAAAGGTGAAAGATAAAAAGGGTAGAAAAACGAGTGAAAGAGCAGAGTTAGAGGAAGGAGACAGAGGTCCACTGGACCACCAGGGATGAGGCGCAGGGAAAACCTGCGGGTGGAGGAGGGCCTCGATCACCAACACTCGAGAGTGCAGGGGCAGGGGCAGGCCTCACTTAATGGTGGAGCTGCGAGGGTGGGAGAGCAATTTCACTGACAATGAGTCAGTGGTCTTGCTCGCCTGTCCCCGCAGTGGCCGCCATTAAGTAGGGGTCGGGGAGGGCTGGACAGCTGGGAGGCGGGAGCGGGGAGGGAGCTGGATTGGGCCGGTCGCGCTGGGGGGAGGGGCCGCGGGGGCAGCAGCGGCGGGGAAAGGTAAAGGGAGGAAATAAGGGATAAAGAAAAAAGGGAAAATAGGCAGAAATAAGGCACAAAAGAGCAGAGATGCAGAAAGGTGAAAGATAAAAGAGGGTAGAAAAACGAGTGAAAACTAGTGAAAGGGCAGAGCGAGAGGAAGGGAAAATGAGCAGAAATAAGGCACAAAAGAGCAGAGATGCAGAAAAGTGCAGAAAGGTGAAAGATAAAAGAGGGTAGAAAAACGAGTGAAAACAAGTGAAAGGGCAGAGCGAGAGGAAGGGAAAATGAGCAGAAATAAGGCACAAAAGAGCAGAGATGCAGAAAAGTGCAGAAAGGTGAAAGATAAAAAGGGTAGAAAAACGAGTGAAAGAGCAGAGTTAGAGGAAGGAGACAGAGGTCCACTGGACCACCAGGGATGAGGCGCAGGGAAACCTGCGGGTGGAGGAGGGCCTCGATCACCAACACTCGAGAGTGCAGGGGCAGGGGCAGGCCTCACTTAATGGTGGAGCTGCGAGGGTGGGAGAGCAATTTCACTGACAATGAGTCAGTGGTCTTGCTCGCCTGTCCCCGCAGTGGCCGCCATTAAGTAGGGGTCGGGAGGGCTGGACAGCTGGGAGGCGGGAGCGGGGAGAAGAGCTGGATTGGGCCGGTCGCGCTGGGGGGGAGGGGCCGCGGGGGCGGCGGGGAAGGGTAAAGGGAGGAAATAAGGGATAAAGAAAAAAGGGAAAATAGGCAGAAATAAGGCACAAAAGAGCAGAGATGCAGAAAGGTGAAAGATAAAAGAGGGTAGAAAAACGAGTCAAAACTAGTGAAAGGGCAGAGCGAGAGGAAGGGAAAATGAGCAGAAATAAGGCACAAAAGAGCAGAGATGCAGAAAAGTGCAGAAAGGTGAAAGATAAAAGAGGGTAGAAAAACGAGTGAAAACAAGTGAAAGGGCAGAGCGAGAGGAAGGGAAAATGAGCAAAAATAAGGCACAAAAGAGCAGAGATGCAGAAAAGTGCAGAAAGGTGAAAGATAAAAAAGGGTAGAAAAACGAGTGAAAGAGCAGAGTTAGAGGAAGGAGACAGAGGGCCACTGGACCACCAGGGAGGAGGCACAGGGAAACCTGCGGGTGGAGGAGGGCCTCGATCACCAACACTCGAGAGTGCAGGGGCAGGCCTCACTTAATGGTGGAGCTGCGAGGGTGGGAGAGCAATTTCACTGACAATGAGTCACTGATCAGGTGAATTGAGTTATGGCTTGCCTGGTATGCATGTGCAGGGTGCACTTGCTGAGTTTCCTTGTGTTGGGACCCTGGAAGCACTGCACCAAAAATATCCATCCTTTCGGTTTCCCCCGGCGGGGTCCCCAATCCTTAGCTGGGACCCGCACTGGGACATACTACGGTATGCGGGAATACTCACTTTATTCATCACCACTGGCATTACATTCACTCTTGCACAGAATCCTTAGCACCTAGCCCCTCCAACCTAATGTAGCACGAACAACATGCTTAGGTAAAACACTATCAGACCACAATCCCCTTGAAATAACTCTAGCATGGGGCAGGGTACCAGCCCCTATACCCACCTGGCGCATACTACCAGTGCTTCTTGAGGATGTGGTGTTTCGTGAGAATATGGCCAACACGATTGGCACCTACTTTGCGAGAACACCGATACAGCCTCCTCCCCAGTATTGGAAAGGGAGGCGTTCAAAGTGGTGGTGCGAGGAACATCTATTAACTCAGTGGTAGGGGCCCGGAGAACGGTCCTCCAGAAACTCACACATGTGGAAAACAGTCTTGGCCTGGTAGAAAAGGCTGCGTCGGAGAATGCAGAGCTAGCGCCACAGTTACAGGAAGATAGGATTGAACACACTGAGCTCCTCGAGTGCATGAGTGCAATAGATTATAGAGCCTATGTGCAGAGGACTAACACCAAGGCAGGCAAATCAAGTGTATTGCTGGCCCGCATGATCAGACCAGCACCCTCACCCACACCTATTCTGTCTATAATTACGCCTCTTTTTTTTTATCACACTAAAAGGATTCTTTGGAGTAATTGTCACCATCCATGGTACTACTCCACTATATACTATACTCACAAAAAGGTAACGGGATGGTTTGACTGCTAGGCTAACATACTAAGGTGTAAGTGTAGGGAAATGAGCCTATTTTTCACTGATCTTTTTTAGCCCTAACCATTGGGGACACCTATTAAAGTTATCTTTGTCTCCCATGAGTTAGTTTTAATTCACTTTTTGTATTTTTCATTATTTGCACTCTGCCCCTCACTCCGTCTTCCATTGGATGATTGAAAACACCTCACGCTCCTCTCCTGAGGGAGAGTTGTAGCCCACACTGTGTACCTTGCGGTCACAGTGTGTAAGAGGGAACCCAATGATGAAGCATGTCACCTTTGGGTGAGTGAGGGTTCTCGTCTTAACAAGACTAATTGCTCATTTCCCTACACTTACACCTTAGTATGTTAGCCTAGCAGTCAAACCATCCCGTTACCTTTTTGTGAGTATAGTATAATTACGCCTCAACACAACCATGCCAACACCCAATTAGATATTAACACAGCATTCCGTGACTTTTACACCACCCTGTACAGTGCCCCACCACCCTCTAACCCCATTGTGGTACACTTGTTTCTAGGGCAGTTGGCACTGCCCAGGGTGTCAGCTACAGACCAAGAAGCCCTGGGTGCCCCAGTCGCACCTGGATAGATTTGAAGAGCCATCAAAGAACTTGTCTGTAATAAAAAACCTGGCTCCAAAGGACTCCCTGACGAATTTTATTCCACCTTTGCTACACGACTGGTCTCACAACTTGCTTTATAACTACTCACTGGAGGAAGGAACACTCCCTCCTTCTACTAGGCAGGCATTGATCACCTCATTGCTAAAACCAGGGAAACCACCTACTGATATATCATTGTACAGACCCTTATCGCTACTTAACATGGAATATAAAATTCTGAGCAAGGTCCTTGCGTGCTGACTGATTCCCTTACTCTCACAATTACTGCACACAAATACATGCGGCTTAGCACTTCCCTTAACATATGCCGCCTACACCAGATAATGGGTGCCGCCCGAGGACAATATCCGTTGGCCGGTTGCCTCTCATTGGACCTCCAACAAGCCTATGATACCCTGGGTTGGGACTTCATGTTTGCAGCCCTCACCCACTTTGGTATCCCTCCCAATTACATATGCTGGGTGAAATGTTTATATTCATCTCCCTTACCACGAGGGCTTGAACAGGGAATACATCCATTGCTGCACGGCACTAGACAGGGATCCCACTCTCACCATTACTTTTTGTTCTGGCGCTGGAGCCTTTGGCGCAGTAGATCTGTCAAGACGCCTAGGATTGGGGAATCTCCTTAAACCGCACAATACACTCAATATCATTGTACGCCGATGATATGATCCTATATGTGAAAGATCTTTGTGTGGGGTTGTGTGAGGTCTCCTGACTGTTCTCCATGTTTGGAGACTTCTCCAGCATCTGCTTTAATATCGAGAAATCATTTGCCTTCTCATTTGAGAATACATATGAAGAGCCCTTCTTACCTGTTGGGGACGTAAACAAACAGGTGGCACCACAGGCGTTCCATTATTTATCTATTTATTTATTCATTTGTTGGGCACACAAATCATCCCCTAGAGGATCTCTAGGCGCCTTTGCAGCAGGGGGGGTCACGCTGTAGGCAGAAAGCTTACCGAGTGAATAGCCTTGTTTTCAAAAGTTTTTAAAAGTGGTAAAGACAGAGCATGCTTGGCTAGATAGGGGTAGCTGATTCCAGTAATGGGGGGCTAAGAATGAGAGGGAGAGTCATTGGATCTAAGCTGACGGGCCGGGATGTATGGCTGCAGCTTGTGCCTGAAGTAGAGTGGGCCATTTCCATGAAGGGTCTTACACTCCAAACAGAGAAGTTTAAAAAGGGCACGCTTTTTAATCGGGAGCCAGTGGAGGGAGCGGAGAGAGGGCTCCGACAGGGAGCAGGGGGGAAAGTTCAGGACCAAGCGTGCAGCAGAGTTCTGCACCATCTGAAACCTGGCTAGGAGGCTTTCATTGATTCCCACCAATAGGGCGTTGCCATGATCCTGGCTACTCATTATCAGGGCCTGAACCAGAGTTTTCCTGACCTGTAGCGGGGTCCAGTGAAAGACCTTTTTAAGCATTCACATGAGGCCAAATCAGGTTCCAGTGACAGTTTTGACATGCTAACTCATAGTAAGATTGTCATCAATAAGAACTCCTAGGTTCTTTGCATATTTTTTAGGAGTAGGTGGAGGCCCAGCTCCAATGGCCACCAGTCGGCTGACCAGTCTGTGTGTGCTTTCCCGAACAGGAGGATATATGTTTTAGTCATGTTCAGCTGTAAACAGTTGTTAGTCATCCATGTAGATACTCTCAATAGGCATTTCTTAAATTTAGCTTTGGTCAGTGTCGGGTCATGGTCCATAGTGATGACCAGTTGTGTGTCATCGGCATAAGAGATGGTTTTTAATCTGCATGACCTGATAAGTCTTGCCCGGGGGGGCCACATACACATGGAATAGAGTGGGTCTCAAAATTGAGCCCTGTGGCACTCCTTTATCAAGGACTGCGGATGCAGATGCAAATTCGCCCAGCTGGACCGAGTTTGTACATTCGGACAGGAAATCCTTCATCCATTCTAGAGCTTTACCCCTGATACCATGTTATTCAAAATGGCCGATGGGTGAGGAGCTCCGGCCGGGAGCTCCTGGCCAGGGATCGCCTTTTTGGCGTAAATCCCCTGAAATCTTCCCCCTCCATGGACCCTTTCTACATACCTGGGGTCTTGTTTTGTTCGGCGGTGCTTGTCTCTCTGGTCTCCACATTTCGACTCAAGACCTCCCATGGAATCATGGTCGATGTTTCTGGTGGCGGAACCTGAACAATATGGGCGATGTCCGGTGGAGCTGCTCCGACAGCTATAGAGGAGATCGGCTCCGGTTCACTGCCTCGGCCGTCACCTACCCAGCCCGTCATCGGGCACAGTGCTCTTCTTCACTCCGCTGGTTCTCCTTTTCTTCCCTCGCCTCCTGGTGAACTCCTGTGGGTCTGCCGGTTGCTTGTCTGCTGCGTCGCTGCTGATGCCGGACTTTGCTGCCCTGGTGGCCCCGCCGATCAACGCTTCCTTTCCTGACCTTTGCGGCAATTTCCTGTCTTCCTGCGGTGCTGCTCTAGAACTGCAGCTGAGACGTGTGGCCGCCCGCCTTCCTTTCTGGACCAGAGACGCGGTTGCCTGCCATCACGCTGCTCAGCAACGAAAAACAACGTGAATGCAGCAAGGAGATCTTGCCTTCGCATACATGCTGGTCCTATGCCGTAGCTGCCTGGAGTCTTGCTAGCACCTTTCCGGGGCTACGACGGAGATGCGTGGGTCTTGTTTTCCCCCGACAAAGCCACCTCGAGAGTGCTGTGACGCGGCTGCCCTGGTCACCGAGTTGGTTTCCCTCTCTCGCATTGACGCACCCTCCTGACCCCGTAGCTGCCTTCCCCTCTCCAAGGCTGCTGCCTGAGCTCCCGCGTCTTTCCTACTTTCCCCGGACTTTTTCGTGAGTGATCGACGACCTCATGACTTCCTCCATTCTTGATCTGGTATCTGCCCCCATTCAACCTGCTCGTGGGGTAGGTTTTCCTTTTTGGAATGTTTTACCCGATTTGTGTTTGCCCGCAATGCCGCCATTTTTTTTTGCGAGGTACCTGGGTCCTGGAATCTAAAACCTTCATCTTACAATCTTGTCATTCCCCCTGACTGATTCATGCAGCTGATCAGCGCCTTGTTCCACCTTTTTGACTATCACCCTTAACTGACCCCTCTGGAGTCTCCCTCACCCCTCTTCTCATTGCTAGATCATGGTGAGGCACCCTTTTTGCCCCCTCCCTCGGGACCCTTTCCTTATAAATTGTTGACCTGACGCTGTGAGGAAAGCCGGCTTTGGTTGTGCTGTTTCTGGATCCTTACCTGTTTGTTTGACTCTGACTTTTGGTGGCCTGTCTGCTATGATCTGAATTGCATTTGCTTCCCCTTTTTCTCTTATCCCCTTCACCCTCTATGCTCCTTTAGTCTCGTTTTTCTATGCTATGTAAACAGGGCCGGACTGGGAACCAAAACCGGCCCTGGCAAAGTGCTCGGCTGGCCCCCCCGGGGGTTGGGGGTGCGGCCGAGCACTTTGCCAGGGCCGGTTTCGGACGATTTTGTTACAGGGGCCGATATTGCAGCTATGCTGCAAAAACGGCCCTGTAACAAAAACGGCCACCCCAGGGGCCCAAAACCGGCCCCCACCCTGGCAGCTCACCGGGGAAACGCCCGGTGCCTGCTAGGGCCAGTCCGGCCCTGTATGTAAAGTCCTAGTAGCAGATGTAACTTGTAACTGATGTAACCTTGTAACAATATGTAATTCTCATGTAAAGTGCTCTGATACCTCCGGGTCTAGCCAGCGCTATATAAAACTCATAAAATAAATAAAATACCAATCTTCCCAAGTCTTTGTACTAAGATATGATGGGAGATGGTATCGAAAGCAGCTGAAAGATCCAAAAGTACCAACATGGCAGAGGATCTCTGGTCTAGCGCCAGTTTGATGGTTTCGTTACTTCTACTAAAGCAGCTTCAGTACTATGAGAAGCGCGAAAACCTGAGTGCGAGGGATCCAGCAGGTGATTAGTTTCAAGGTATGACATGAGTTGGGCATTTACTGACGACTCTAGAATTTTGGAAACAAAAGGAAGCAGGGAGATAGCCATATTCTGCGGGTCTGCTGTGGCTTTTAAAAGAAGGGGTTTGATACAGGCTGTCTTCCATTTGCGAGGAATAGTGGCCGACTGTAGGGCGAGGTTGCACAAATCTGTGATGGGGGTGAACAGAATAGGAGACAGAGTTGTGATCGCAAAGGGGTTCAGGGTCTTTCCGGGGACCCAGATTTTATGGTCTTTATTCGGGCCTGGGTTGGATCCTCTGTCACCGGAGTAAAGGATTCCAGAGTGCAGGTCTGCAGGGACCCTTGTGGTTCCTGAATCATAGAGGCCGCGTTGTTTGTAAACGAGCTGCAAATGCTGTTAATTTTTTGTTCGAAATAAGCCGCGAGGTTGTTGCAATGATTATCTGGGCATTCTGATATATAGGGAGACACTTGACTTAATGAAGGGAAACCTCATGAAAATGATCGCATCCCTCAGATCACTAGTTGGTTTTTGGATCATGCTACACTTATCAGTGGCAGGTTGTTTGCCCCTCGCAAAGATGGTTATGCTACTTTGGTTGCTGTACCACTTTGTAAATCTACCTGTCCTGATACCGGCTCGGGTCTTTACATTTTTATAAACACGTTACTAATTGATTTGGCTTGGGTTAGCGGCCGACATAGAGTGAGCCTGGCTAAATACAACTGCCACGTGATAAAGGAGGAATGGGTGCCCCCAACTTCAAGTCTTATTGTCTGGCCAGACAGCTACAGTGACTTTCCTACTGGCTGGCGGGACTTAACCTTACAGAGATAGGATAGCCAAATACCATGATTAATCAGGGACAATTGCACAAATTGATTTGTCCGGGCTCTGTTTCACAACCTTCTGGTTCTCTTTTGTTGCATATGGCCCTCGCATATTGTAGGGTGGCCCTGCGTTATACTGCCCCTTGGGCACCTTATGCCCGAACATTTCTTTGCATGGTCTCCCCACGTCTTCGGGCACCCTCACTGTGACAAGACTGCATCCCTGGGAACAGGAGGGAGTGACGACAGTTGGAACATTATTTGCAGATGGCATTCTGCTATTGCACTCACATTTCATGCACACTCATAATATACCGGAAACCTTATTTCTGACACACGCCAGTATTACCCGTTATATCTGCCAGCACTGGGTGCCAGACGGTGCCGAACCAGATAACGATCAGCTGCTGCAATCAATACACACCATGGGGCACGGATTTGCTGGCTATAGAGAGGACTCCGCACACACCTGTTGAGCTCCCTAGCTCGCCTGAGGGCCAAATAGGAGGGAGACATTGCACGAGAACTACGGGATAAGGAATTTGCCTTCCTGCTTGAATACCCCCAAAATCTCTTGCAACTCCTGCTTTAAATTTATCCAATTCTCAATATTACATAGAGCCTATCTCACACTGCACAGACTCCACTCAATGTCCCCTGCGGTTTCCACCACTTGCCGCTGATGCCAAGCCCCGGATGAGGATCTACTGTACATGCTATGGGCGTGCCCCTCGCTATCTGCTTACTGGTCAGATATACGGGTTGCCCTATAGGACCTGACCAGATTAGATCACCGGCAGATGGTGGAACCATGTCTCCTGGGATTACACTCCAGACCCAAGGGTACTAGAGTAATGGCGTGTGACGCAGACATAGCCTTTCATTTGGCAAAGTGACTCTTAGAGAGGCATTGGAAATTCTTAATGGTGCCCCTTGTTTCCCAGTGGCGTGAGGAAGTGCCGCAGTGGGGTCTGGGGGAGAATGGGGCCCTGAGCCGAAAGGAATACCAGGGCTTATGAAAGCGACTCATTGCACTGGAATGGAACGCCTTACTGGAATCATTTAAAGCACAGTAGGGTGTTGACAGATAAAATCCCCTGCATGGGCATCCTATATAATTGATTTATTCCCTCTCCTAGCCTAGCGCCACGACTTCTCCAGCTGTGCACCTTTCCCTGCACTGCCCTGAGATACTCCTTAACGCAGTATCCTTGTATGGTGTAGCCTAGCACTCCAGAGGCATTATATTCTGGTCACTGGAACACGGCAGGCTCCACGCTGTACGAAGTGACCCGTATAGGGTCACCCGGGTCACTCACGACCACCTCTCAGCCTTCCAAACAAATTAAGAGTCGGTCAGACAGTAGAGAATACAAACCAAAGTTATTTATTAGTCATACACTCGAGCGGAGTCCAGTCTGACCAGCCTCCTTGGATTACTGCAGAGGGACTGACCCCCGCCAACATAGAGATACATGATATACATTTCCAGTGCCCCTAAAGACATACACAGACTGGAATTTTCCAGTTAGTAGCTGGTGAACAAAGGAGATACAGAAAGATGATCTACAATCCTAAGGCCAGGTACATGCTATCTCAGTTCCAAGGTTATTCTGCCCATGCCTTCCACTCTAAGGGTGGGAGCAGGCCTATCTAACGACAAACCTATGTAATGACAACAGTGGTGGTGCGTCCATTGGGGCGTTGCCCCACTAATGCCCCATGGCCACATTCTTCCTCGTTAACTTAACGAGGAAGATTAACTTCACCGGCGTCCTGACTCGAAATCGGGCCGGCCGGAGTCAGTCAGGACGCGTCGCTGAAGGGGGTGGGGCAGCACTGCAGGGTTGGGTTTGTTGTTGACTGACAGCAGCAGGGCAGGCCCAGTGCGCATGTTCGGGTTTGGGCTGGTCATTTTTCTGACCAGCCCGAACATGCTCACTACTGTGCCCTGCATTAGGAGAGCGAGCGAGGGCGAGGGTTGCTACTGGCCAGTGGTCGCAGCCCCCGGTCTCCTATGGGCGGGGACAGTCCCTGCTCAAGCCAATCCTGGCGCTGCTGGAGCAGCGTCTGTATTGGCTGAGAGGGGTTGCCACCAGCCACTCACGAAGGCGCCAACGCGGGCCCAGGAGCACACAGCAGAGGCGGCGCATACTCGGCGGTCAGGTAAGTTTTCACATTTTTTTTAAACTTTATTTTTAAACCCCCCCGGCCCCCATCCCCGCGCGACCCCCCCACGCGTATTGGGAGCTGCGACTGGCTACTCCTGCACTTGTTGGTTGAATACAGTGCACCAAGCCAGCTTTCGACGCTGCTGGGCCCGGACGGTGAGAGTCGGCCATGAGTTTAGGGCTCCCGGAGGGAGGGCGGTGTGTGTGTGTGGATGTGCGAGGGAGCGGAATCTGCGGGGAGCAGTCTGCCGCAGGGTCAACAGAGGCTGGATTGGACGCGCCCCCCGTGCCTCAGCCACAGCCAAAACTAGCAGGTGCAGCTGAGGGGAACCCCTGACGCTGCACCCTCGCCAAGATGCCCGCCACCAGCAGGAGTGTTCAGAAAACCGTGGCGGAGATCCACTCCAGAGCTGAGGGTAAGTACCTTGGGGGACTTCCTTGGTGTGACGTACGAATGTTGCAGCCACCCAAAATGTTATGATAGGCAAACCAACGTTGCCTCTTCTGCCGTGTGGTCCCATTTCTCTTTCGCTTGAAGCTATGTCTGCTTAGTGGCACCTTGTTTGGCAGGTGCCCAGTCAACCTAGTAGAGTCTGCGCTGCCTCCGTGCACTTCCGATATGCTGACATATGGAGACTGACCCAGCTGTGAAGGAACCCTTCTAACCTGACATGACATGACGACGCCTCTTAACGGCGGAAGCCCCTCTTTCCTTTTCGCCGGCATACTGCTGGTATACTGCTGGTATACTGCTGGTATACTTCCTGGTTTGAGTGCCTGCAGCCCCTCGCTGCTTGTTGTCAACTGCCGCAGTCCTAGGTTAACTCCCTTTCCTTCGCAGTGTAGCTGTATTGGTTGAATACAGTGCACCAAGCCAGCTCTCGATGCTGCTGGGCCCGGACGGTGAGAGTCGGCCATGTGTTTAGTTAGAGATCAATGGTTGTGAAGAAGTATGGAAAGACATAGATTATTTCAACTGAAAGCGGGAAACTTGTCCGAAATATCTTTTAAAGCGGAACAAGGGGATATACTATACACTCAGGGCCCGATTCACAGAACTAACTTACGACAAAATCCTAAACTTACTACCATTTTGGTATTCACAGAATGAACTTACTCATTTTGGTATTCACAGAATGAACTTACTCATTTTGGTATTCACAGAATGAACTTACTACCATTTTGGTATTCACAGAATGAACTTACTACCATTTTGGTATTCACAGAATGAACTTACTACCATTTTGGTATTCTCAGAATGAACTTACTCATTTTGGTATTCACAGAATGAACTTACTCATTTTGGTATTCACAGAACGAACTTACTACCATTTTGGTATTCACAGAATGAACTACCATTTTGGTATTCACAGAAGGCACTTACTCATCAATGAGTAAGTGACTTCTGTGAATACCAAAATGTGTAAGTTACAAAAAATGAGTAAGTTACACAAAATGTGTAAGTTACACAAAATGTGTAAGTTACACAAAATGTGTAAGTGCCTTCTGTGAATACCAAAATGAGTAAGTTCATTCTGTGAATACCAAAATGAGTAAGTTCATTCTGTGAATACCAAAATGAGTAAGTTCATTCTGTGAATACCAAAATGAGTAAGTTCATTCTGTGAATACCAAAATGGTAGTAAGTTTAGGATTTTGTCGTAAGTTAGTTCTGTGAATCGGGCCCTCATAACACAGAAAAACTTAAAACCCCGGTATAATGCACTGTAAGAGCGTCAGATGCTGTGGTCACCCGACTTCTAAGAGACTCTGTGCATGCCTATAAGAGATGGACTCCACCATTGTCCAACAAGAAAATGCACCGTTGGTTCATATCCTTCTATACAGTTTATAGCTTTCACTTTTTTCACTTTGACTGTGATGCGAACATTGCTTTCTAGAATGTTCTATGACTATTAAAAGAGCACCTCTTTTGTCCATGTAATAAACCTCGGTGAACTTGCAAACATGGAACAGTCTTTTCTAACAAGAGTGTGGCCTCTTAGTAAAAATATATTTCATTGTATAATTACTATAATCCCTATATATTTAATGTTCGCATTATTTGAAGATGGCCCTTATTTAGTAATATTACTAATGTAATTTGCATTATTAATTAAAGACAAGAAGAACAACAAAACAGCTACAGTAATAATAATAATCTTACCAATGATATTTACAATCAATATAACTACAAATGTGTATACTATAAAAAATGTAGGCTCAATAATACCAATTATTTGACCAACATTATATTAAGTAACATAATTGTTAATGTTAAAAATGACTATTAATGTCCTAGTAATAATAATAAAGGTGGTGATGTTAAATAACAATTATGATGGTGATCATCATCATGGTAATAATACAAAAATAACAGTGGTGTATTCTTAGGATCACAGCGCTTAAGCAGCAGAGTGAGATATAATTATGAAGCGCTAATCAGAAACAACGTATTATTCCTGAAAACATTTATGCATTCATGAGATTCTCGTGCAGGGACCCGGGAAACTTTAGAGCGCTTTCTCTTAATAAAGGACCGTTTCACCGCTTTCTGGTATGCGGCAGAATATTATCACTAATTTACACCTCCACCCCCAACCCCATTACCACAACCCATATCCCTGCAGTTGTAACACTATTTGATGTTATGTTAGCCGCGTAGATTCCTTTCCACGCATGACACCTTCAGGCAGGTGTCGGCTTTTCATGAACACCCCATTGCATGCTGGGAGTTTTCAACCCATAATTACAACGTGAACTACAGGTCACAGAATGCAATGGGTCCTTAGCTAAAAAGCACAGACTGGCTGAAAGTGCTACACCTAGAAGATGTCACCTGGCAGCTATTTCCAGTATTAAAGAATGTTGTTGGGAGATTGTAAGGGGGTCGTACAGGGGCTGATACTTGTCAAGGGTTGAAGATCAGGAGGTTGTAAAAGGCTGAACTTTGTAAGTGGAAAAGGAGGTTTAAAGTTAACTGCTGGTTCAAAGGAGGATGATAGGTGGTCGTGTAAATATTTTCAGAGGGTTAGATTGTGCATGTTGTAAAGGGGTGAAGTTTGTATGTAGCCGTGGCGATTGTAAGGGGTTGACGGTTGTAAAGGGACTCAAGGAGGTAAGTAGCTGAAGGTTATTAGAGACCCTCGTGGTTGAAAGGGGGCTGACATTTTTAAGGGAGCTTATAGATGACTGTAAGGGGGCTTTACAGGGGCTTAGTTTGGTTGTAAGGGAATGAGAGTTGTAAGGGGCCCTAGGGTTTGTACGGCCTCTGTTTATAAGAAATGGGGTTTGGACATATTCTAAGTATACCTACTTATAAGGAAGTATCAATATAGTTCTATCAAATGTATATGCAATGGTTAACTTATCTCTACATATTCTTGCAAGCATACGGCCACTACTTCTAGGCAGGTGTGTGTTTTCTTTTCTTTTTTTTCTTCTTTATTTCTGTCATGGTCAGGTCTGTTGGCTTTGACAAAGTTTGTGTATTTATGAATTGCTTTGATTACATGATGCTGGTAAGACAGCTAAATCTGTCTCTGAGCGAGACATAAAAAGGAGAGAGGTGAAGTTTTGAGAAATATATCGGTGAACATGAAAAGAGAAAATGATTCAGACAGAAGCTGAAAAAGAAAGATATAAGTTGAGATGAAAATAGATGTTTGCAATTCCAATGCAATGTATTGTCGTGTTTGTTTTTTAAACCTGTGTTTAAGATTGTTGCTGTACACGCAAACGCACTGCTTGATACGAAAACTCCAGCTGCTAATTTATTCTATAGCGTTTGTACGAAAGCTCGTGCGCACCTCCACAGGGGCGCTACTTTAGGTGTCCGTTCGGTGCTGGGAGTGTTCCCCATAGTAAGGGACTGCGTTGGAAAGAGATAAGAGGTAGAATACATACAAAAATCTCGAGTGGAAAAAGTAACTGCAGTTAATTGTTTTCGATCACCCCCAGTCCTTTATAATAATAGTTATTTATTCTTAAATGTGTATTATGAATTAGACGGTTATGTTGTGTGGCTGTATGACTATTAGTACAACACTGGATGAGCTGTATGCCCTCATGAGTGAGGGTTGAGTTGAGTGGTGTGAATACACTGGATGAGTGGTGTGCCCTTCTGAGTGCAGGGTGAGCAGTCTACTTTTGTGAGTGTAGGGAGAGCGAAACAGTGTGCATCTTTGAGTGCAGTGCAGCGAAGGGTGAGTGATGTCTGTGTGAGTGCAGGTTGAGCAGTGTGCCTGTATGAGTCCAGGGTGAGTCATGTGGGTGGGTGAATGCAGGCTTAGTGATGTGTCAGGGAAGGGTGAGTAATGGGTCTATGAGTGCAGGGTGAGTAGTGTGCCTATGTGAATGCAGGTAGAGTGATGTATCTGTGCAAGTGCAAAGAGACTTGTCTGGCTACTCCCAGAGATGTGTTCGCCAAGCCACCTCTTTCTCAAATTTGCTTGAAAATGCACCATTTGCCCACTCTTTTTTCAAAATTTTCTCGGGGGGAAAACCCCCCCGAACACCCCGCAGTTGGTTCGGGCTCGCTCGCTACGCTCGCTCGCCACAGTGCGGTATTTACGCCCCACCTCTTTCAAATGTCACCAGCCACCACTGAATGACAAGACAGTCTATTCATTAGTGCAGCGAAAAAACACTGAGGCTGCTTTCTGCTGAGGCAAACAGAATGAGACAGAAGCTTGGTTTCAGTCATGGTACAAAATGGCGGCTGAATGCAAAATGGTGCCCCAAATGCTAACTTAAATCGTACAATGCAAAGGGAAGTTGACTCAAAACATTTTCCATTCCAACAATGCTCCCATTAATTGTACTATTGCATGGATAGCTATGTATCACATACGTGTATAATGCTCTATGGTAATGCTGTCAAATCATGGGAAGGGGAGGGTGGTTCACATTGGTTTAGAATTTAGGAAGAATGTATTTTGACCATAACTTGTATGTTGGAGCTGACCTCCTTCAACACTTTGTCCATGTACGTCATATGCTTAAGTGAATGTTAGCGCACATTTTTATGATATGGATGTGCAATGCTATAGTTCACACTTTTCGACATATATATTTATGGATCTATATCAAAATGCAATAATGTTTGTGTTAAAAAACCTGGAGATATCGAAAGCCACATATCATTGAAAATAATATTTGTTATAGTCATTATATTTATACTCCAAATGAATGCCATGGTACAGAGTCTGAAATATAAACTTATCAAACTGATATTGCTTCTTCCTACTGGTTTCCTGCTATAAGTTCCTTTAATTCCTTAATGTAATCTACAACAAGTACCTTAAAAGGTCATTAGCAGCTTAAAAGGTCATTAGCAGAGTTTGAGTCTAAGGAGACATGCCCATGTGATGCCAGTCTTGGAAACACCCCACTAGCTCCTTCTGAGCCAGCAATCAAGTTTAAAATACCTGCACAAGGCTTACCTAAAGCAGATGTCCTGGCTACCTGAAGAAGCTGGCGTCTCCACAGGTTGGCAAGCACATTTCAAGAATCTTACTAATGACATGCATGGTCCCTCAAGGCTCATCTTATCTCCAACAATGTTTAACCTATACCTTGGGTCAATATGTTTGCTACAGTCAGGATCTGGTGTCATTGTCCATCCGTATGCGGGCTGAGATGGAGGTTTATAAACACATCATCCATCAAAGACATCCTCACTCTGCACTCCTGCCTCTTCAATCTCAAGCACATGATGACTGATCATTTTCTTGAGCTCAACCCCAAAAAAGCACGTTCATCCACCTCACACTCAAGCACTCATAGTTGGCCGTGCTGTTCTCTTTGAGATCAAGCTGGACAGGTTCTTACTCATTCTTTGCACCACATTAAAATCATTGGGCTTTGCCACTGACAACACTTTGTCTTTATCATTACACATCTACTTTAACTCAAGTCTTGTGAAACTTACATTGGTTTACAATCGAGGCCACAATCAATTTTAAAAACAATGGTATCTTCTTTATCAGACTTTCCATCTGCCATTTCCATTTTACCTGACTCACCTCAGGAAGAAAGACTCACTGTTTCTTGGAAAGCCTGAAATTCAAAACATCTTTGCATTGAAACAATCCTGGTGCCAAACCCAATTTTAGAACCTTCTACTTTCACAGTTAAGAAGTGAGCTGACTTTCCCCTCCTTCAGGAAACTACTCAAATCTCATCACTTCTATCTCCACTGAGTAAGTAAGTGCCTTCTGTGAATACCAACATGAGTAAGTGCTTTCTGTGAATACCAAAATGGTAGTAAGTTTAGGATTTTGTCTTAAGTTAGTTCTGTGAATCGGGCCCAGAGTAGTGGTAAAAGGCACTTTATAGGTGTAACTCTCCTGATGATCCTACAAACACTAACCTGAATGAACCAACACACGCCCCACACTTTCTAAGTTCCACCCACAAGATGGGATGTCCTGTATTACTCTATCCTCCAAATCACTATAAAGAATAAGAATGTAAAAAAGGAAAAAACATCATCCAATCAGTGGGACAGTAACAAGGATACATATTAACTCTACTTAGCTGTACAATTCTGCACATTGAGGTGCCAATTTACAGTTTCAAAGGCAAAATACCATTCTCAGTTAGGCATTATATAGAATAATGCACCTCAATCAGGGTGAAGTTCAGTAATATTTTCTATCACCTCAGAGTTCCAAGTCCATATAGCATAAGGAACTACCCAGTGACCTAGAATATTATTTGAACTCAGGTTTACTTATTTTATAACTTATCACTTGTAGTTATAGGTCAAATAAAAAACACACAAATAAAATGGCTGTTATTAAAATATAAGAATCCCTCACTTTCTCTTCCACTTAAATTAACTGGTGTGGCTAGTTCAGGAATCTTACACCTCCTTTGAGATCGGGATTTAGAGCTAGATGCCTAAGGACCTTGAGACATATTTACTAGAGAAGTGGCGGAGCGTGGCTTTAGCCTCCTTGGCTTAACGCTGTGCTCCGCCCCTTCTGAAATGCAGGGCTGCACCATATTTACAACAATATGGTGCAGCCCTGCGTTTCCCCCTGCGCTGGCGCTAACTTTAGCTGCCTAGCGCCAACGCAGGCACCCTTGCACTATAGTGCAAGGGTGTCTGCGTTACAGGGGGAGATTGTTTATGTGCAGGAAGGTGCCCCTTCCTGCACATAAACAATCTTTAAATGGCGTTTTATAACTTCCATGTGTGCTGCTTAATGCAGCATACATAGAAGTTGCCAAACGTAATTTTTTTAAATGATTGTTTATGTGCAGGAAGGGACTCCTTCCTGCACATAAACAATCAATGGCGTTTTGCTGTTTCCATGTGTGCTGCACAATGCAGCACACATGGAAACAGCAAAAAGTAGGAGAAATTAAACATTTCTCCTTGTTTCGCCAGGGTAAGACCAGGTTTTCCCTCGTTTTAATTTTGGAGCTGCCCATATTTACGCCACCCTTGTAAATATGGGGCAGCGTCAAAATCAATGGGTGTTGCGGTGTAACGCCCAACACAACACCCATTGCCTGCCCCTTTCACACTAGGGGGCATATTTACAAGCCCTTTGCGTCACTTTTGCGCCGCCGTTGCGTCACGCATGTGACGCAGCGGCGACGCAAACCATGCGCTGCGTTGCGCTATATTTACAACGTGACGCATCTAGGGAGATACGTCACGTAGTAAACCCCTGCGCCACATGAAACCTGCGTCAGGTTTCATGTGGGCGTACCGGCGCAGGGGGGGGCGTTCCGGCGCAGGAACGCCTCGGAAAAGTGACGTCGTGAAATCTACAAGATTTCACGCAGTCACTTTTCTCGACGCTGGTGCGTCAAATCCTTACGCCTGCTTCAAGCAGGCGTAAGGATTGACGCACCATGTTAGGGATAGGGAAGGTTGGAACAGTGCTGGAGTTGCGTCGCGCTTGCGACACAACTTCAGCACTGCGCCAACCTTCCGCCGGCAGATGCGTCACGCATCTGCTTATCTCTGTGCCACGATGCGCCGCATTGTAAATGCGGCGCATCGGACGTGGCGCGAGGGTAAACTTGCGTGACGCATTTTCCCTGGCGCATCCCTGCTGATATGCAGGGATGCGCCAGGGAACGTAAATATGCCCCTAAGTATAGCGTGAAAGGGTGCCTTATTTACAAGGCAGAGTTAGGCCACACTAAGTGGTTTAACGCTGCCTAGTAAATAAGGCGAAGCCCCTATCGCCACCACAACGTCGTGAAAAATGATGTTGTGGTGGAGATAGGGGCTTGTAAATATGCCCCTCTGTGAGGTCATGAATTTAACAACCCAGGTCCTGGTGAGTTCAGTGGGTGCCAAGTATCTTCAAAAACTCGAATTACACGGAAAATAAGTCTAACTGAGTTATTTCCTATAATTCACAGTGCTGAATTCATTTGCAGGATATTTAGGTTTTCACCTTTCTTTCAATGCTGTTGGAAAAAATTCTTTCACATGACAGTGCTTCTCTTATACCATTAATCAGCACACCTGACAAGTTCATACTTGCAGGAGCCTCTTTGAAGCAAGCATTTACACATGAATCTTCCCCTGGGTATACACATTATCCCCAACAAAAACACACATTTCTCAAAGCATTGACAGGCAATTCTACAGTCTCAGGGAAACAATGAATGCTAATGGATGATGTTCAAATGCTCTAAATCTTTATCAAGAGTGCTCAACTTAATCAATAAATCATATTATATCAAAAATACTTAATGTGTAACATGCGTAATACGACCTTACATTGCCATTTCAGGGTTCTATAAGGTACACATGAACCTCAGTTTTAAGGGTCATGAAGAGCACTATATGGGATTCCGTATCTTTCAAATCAGTTATGGATAAAGAAGGTATCTTCCAATCACGCTCATGAGGAGCATCTAAGGTTGATGATACCTCTGGGGTGGAACCGTTGGTTTCTTTGTGCACCACCTTAACTGCTACCTTTTTATTAGAAAAGAAAGAGCCCTGCGATTTGGGTTTTGAAGGACATTCTCTCATGAAATGTCCTTTCTTCCCACAATACATCCATAATCCATGTAACCGTCGGTTCTCTCTCTCCTCTCTTGACAACGGTGCTCTGATGTCCCCCACTTCCTTGGGTTCTGTGCCTTGTTCGTTATGGTTAAAGGACTTATTTATTCCTCTGTCAAATCTAGCATAAGTTCTCTCTCCTCTCCTTCGCTCCCCACCTCTCTCTGTTAACCTGAGATCCAAACGTAAAGTTAGGTTCATCAAATCAGTATATGTGGTGGGTTGAGGGTCTATCTGTGCTAGCACATCCTTCATCTCGTCCCGCAATCCTTGATAATAGAGTGACATCCTTTTTTCTTCCGGCCAAGCCGTCTCAGCAATCAACCGATTGAACGTGGTCAAATAGGTTACTAAATCCTGTCGTCCTTGTCGTAACTCCAACAACTCTCTACCTGCACTAAACGTGGTAGCACGTCTATCGAAAACTCTTTCAAATTCACTACGAAATGCGTTCCAGTCAGAGAGCAGCGGATCGTCGTATTTCACTAATGGCACCGCCCAATAAGCAGCATCACCAGCTAAATACGAAATGACAAAAGCCACTCTAGAATGGTTGTTAGGAAATGAAGCAGGCTTACAAGAAAAGTGAAGCATAATTTGAGTCAAAAATACTTGTATCTTTTGAGGATCCCCGGAGTATCTCTCAGGATTGACCAGTGGTATAAGTGGCGGCACGTGAACCTGTATTTGTGAGGTTGAAGCTGAGGCATCAAATGGGTTTCTGGCTTGTCTGTCAACCTTCTCCCTAGGAGCTGCTGTTTCCGCTCGAGAAGTAACTAATTCCTGTTGCACTAACACTAATGCTTGAAGCACATCATCCAAGGAAGCCATCTCAATGAATCGCCCAGATCAGGAGAAGCTATTATTTCTTAGGTGCGTAATTGTGTAAGGTTCACATGAACCGCGACGAGAGCTCCTCAGAATCCGGGCGATGCACAAAGAGGTCCAACTCTAGACATCCCCAACTCTGATGGAAATAACACAGGGTATTGGGGCGATCAAGCAAGGGAAGGGAAGTAGGGTAGGAACAGCTGGGAACGGGTGACCTGTAGGGAGAAAACACAATATTAATACAATTCCGTTAATAATGGCTACTCTCATAAAGTCTCACTAGTGTTGTCTGTACCTTTAACCATGCCAACGTTGCCTCTGTTATCTCTCTTGAATCTGAAGTAATACCCCTCTCTCACTGGGCATACACCTATAGAAATAAAGCACAACCACGTTACAACTCCATCTTCTACAGAATCCTAAAAGTTCTGTAAACCCAACGTCACTCATACATACCCTATTTTTCCATTCCTTGTCATAAACAAAAAGGAAGAAGATAAAGAACCAAAAAAAAACTAAACAAATAGATTGGGCTGGTTCCTTTCCTTGGAGATAGTAAGATACACTTGGCTGAATGTTAATAAAGTTCTTTTCCCAAATAATAATAGTTTCAAGAGAGTACCTTCCACGGAAGCAAAAATTAGTGAAAACAATAATGTACTGATTCCAAAGGAAGATCAATGAAAATTAGTTTGTAATTTCCATAATATTTCATCCATGCAAAGTCTGGAATAGTAACCTCCACGGTTACAGAAGAAAGAATAATCCAAATGAGAAGTCTGAAATCGAGAGTCCAAAACAAATCTCAGGAGCGGAATTCAAATACCTTACATTCCGAGGCTCCGTAGAATCCTTTGCCAGAAGACCACGACTTTCTAGCAACTCCTGCTAAAGCCTGAGTAGCGAAGAAGTACGTTATCACCAGCAAGAACACCACCAGTGTCAAAGAGAAGCAACCCCCGGATTCCGATCCGTATCCAGTGACCGCAGAAGGACAGCAGTCAACAGCGGTTACAGCAACCAGGAAACAGGAAGTCTGAGCAGCAGAGCAGGCTCACCGGCTTCCCGAACACTCCAAATACCTCCCGAAATCCAAAATCGAGGGGCTCAATCCATAGTGTATGAGACCAGTTCAGCCGAACTGTCTCACAATTCAGATCCACAAGAATTACGCACGCCGACCGGCGTGCGTCACGGTCTTAAATATACGGAGCCAATCCCCTGCCGGCTCAAGCATTCTGGGAGATGTAGTCCCCACCACCTGCCACAAGTAATGAGAAGGCAAGGAAGGCGCAACCCGCGCAAAACCTTGACAGGTTCATGTGCCATTTATGAATGACACTCAGCTTTTGGCCCTGGGGTTTGTAAATGTCACCAGAATCCCTTGATGGCAATATAGGCCCATATTACACTGTTACTGATTATGTATATCATATATGTACATACATATGAGTGCGTGTATATATATAGACATATATATATGAAGAAACCAAGCTCCTGATTCACCATATAAGTGGCGAAGTAGACAGGTACGGACCACAGCGTATTCGTTGGCAGTGAAGTATATTGCAGAGAAATCAAATCAGCAACCATAATGCATAGACAAGTGTTCAGCCTGACGCGTTTCGACCGCGTTGCCGCGGTCTTGTTCACATGACGCGCTGGACCAATGAAATCATAATTATAGTGAAATCCACCAACACAGCCACTCCCCTGAACAATAACAATAGTAAAAAGACTTCATATTAACACGGGTATTCCTCAATAGATAATACATGAATAAATTCACACTTATATGCTCAAAACGGCAAATATAAATTTACAGCTGAAAAACACATCAACTTTCAATAAGTGCTGTAACTGATTTAAAGACATATGTTAAAATATATATATATAATGCTGCTTGAGACAACAGGAATCTAAACATATTTTAAGATTCAACACGAAGGCCCCCTGGGACTGGATATTGAGGAAGATCTGCATGTGCACCTTTAATGAATCATGGAAATTTTATAAGAGCTGTTAACTGTTGATCTAAAGTACCAGTCTGTTTTTTGTAAATCATAGGAGTGTTTTTTCAGTAGGGTTTTAGTATTTGAGCACAGAGCACTTTACACTGTATATTTGGAGAAAACCATTGGAAATGGGACAGGCAAATTAAGCACATCGCACCTAAAGGGCACTTGCCCTGCATACAACATAGAAGGCACTTTAATACCATAAGGCAATGAATACAATCAAATTTGTAGCATTTTAATCTCAATTGGTCAATGTTTTAAGGGCACTAGCCCGGTATGAGAGATGAATTGTAGTAAAGGTGTTGCACTTTGATGATCAGCCATAAGATAGGTCTATATAGGCTATGATTAGGCAGTCCTGCAAGTAGCACTTTAGCAATTTGAAAGTGCGCAATACAGTAACCGATAAATTTGTAGCAAGAGAAAGCAACTTTGCAGCAAAAGAAAGAACATTTTGCAGCATTGCATTAGGCACTTGGCACTCTTTGCCCCGGACTATTTGCAATCATGGAGAGGAGCTGTGCATCACTATTTTAGTGAGGAGTGGAATGCAATTATTTGGCTTGGGTGGTGCACTAAAATGGGCCAAGATGCAACTGGCAGCCCTATAAGAAGCATTGCAATTTTAGGTGTGACAAATTAATACAGTGCTTAACAATGACCAGGTATGTCGTAAGGGTACGCTGTGTTAGAGATTGATTTTTAGTCACTAATAGGCACATTTGGAATTTGGGTAGGGAGCCCTTAGTGTCCTGTGATCGAACAGGACGTGGAAAGTTAGGACTCCTAACTTTACTACTCCTAAACTGAGAAAAATCCTAACTTTAAGACTTTCGGTATTCACAGAAGGCATTTAGGAGTCCTAAAGTTAGGAGTCCTAACTTTACTACTCCTAAACTGAGAAAAATCCTAACTTTAAGACTTTCGGTATTCACAGAAGGCATTTAGGAGTCCTAAAGTTAGGAGTCCTAACTTTACTACTCCTAAACTGAGAAAAATCCTAACTTTAAGACTTTCGGTATTCACAGAAGGCATTTAGGAGTCCTAAAGTTAGGACTACTAACTTCTGTGAATACCGAAATGAGTAAGTTCATTATGTGAATACCAAAATGAGTAAGTGTATTCTGTGAATACCAAAAAGTACTAACTTTACGTTTTTGACGTAAGTTAGTTCTGTGAATCAGGCCCGATGTGTCCCTGTTTCCCTCCAGCTTGGCCAAATCTCTCCCACCCTCAAAAATACCACTGCTGACCCCAATGACCTTAACAATTTGCGTCCTATCTCTAATCTGCCTCTTCTTTCCAAGGCCCTTGAAAAATGCGCCTTGCTCCAACTGGACAAACACATTGACTCATTTAGCCTATTGGACACATTACAGTCAGGCTTTCGAAAGGGCTGCAGTACTGAAACTGCGATGCTCAACATTGTTGATGATATCCACCACTCCCTCGATAAGGGGAGGCCTCCCTTCTCATTCTTCTTGACCTCTCGGCTGCTTTCGATACTGTAAACCACTCTGCCTTACTTAACACCCTCAAAGATCGATTTGGCTTCAATGGTCTTGTTCTTGAATGGTTCACCTCCTTCTTTCAATACAGAACCCAACAAATTAAAATCAGCAATTGCCTTTCGAAACCTATGCCGGTCTCCTTGGGTGTTCCCCAGGGCTCTATTCTCTCTCCTTCTCTATTTAACCTCTTTATGGAACCCCTCACCCTCATTCTAAAGCAAGCAGCAATCAACTATCACCTCTATGCTGATGATACCCAGCTTTACTATAAAATCAATTCCCATGCAGACATTCTTCACCTCAATGATGCCCTGACTAAGATTCAACAATGGTTCCATCACAATCACCTTAAACTCAATCCTAAAAAAACAGAAGTCATTCTCTTTGCTCCTAAAAATAACCGACTCCCCATTCAACATTGGTTCTCTGATCTTAAAGCCCTCAACTGCTCCTTGTCTACCTCTAGCTCAATAAAATCCCTCGGAATAAGTATTGATCAAAACATCAGCCTTTCTCCCCACATAAAAAATGCAGCTAAACGCGCTCTCTTTTCTCTACATCACCTCAAGAAAATTAAACCCTTCATTCCTGTTGATGACTTTAAATCTGTTGTTCAATCATTAGTACTGTCCAGATTGGACTATGGTAACGCCATTCTCACTGGAACACCTAAAGTGCACTTAGCCCCAATCAAGTCAGTCCTTAACCTCGCGGCCAGGCTTATTTCTGATTGTAAGAGGTTTGATCACATCTCTCCCATCCTCAAAGATCTCAAATGGCTTCCTATCGAAGGCAGATCCACCTACAAGAATGCGTGCATTACGCATAAAGCCTTGCATCTTCAAACCCCACTGTATCTCTCACAAAAACTTCACAAAGCGGGCTGTGCCAGAGAAATGAGGAGCACAAATACCCTCATTCTGGTACCTCCCTTGGTAAACAAGAAATCAACCCAGTCACGCTCTTTCTCCGGAAACGCGCCTACTATCTGGAACTCACTCCCCAAAGACCTACGTTGCAACCCCTCCTACCTCAGCTTCAAAAAAGATCTCAAGCAACATCTTCTCTACAAATACTAGGGTCCTTAATCCCGCTATCTAACAGGGCCTCTCAACCTGCCCATGACGGTGCTATGTTTCTCACCACATTATACCTGTTTTACTACCCCCCGCCTCTCTCCCTCACATATACTTCGACCCTTCTTCTACTAGTCCTCATATTATCACCACCTACTCCTACATGCTATCTCCTCTCCTTTCACCTTCCTCGGTTCCACCCTACCTACATACTTTCCCCCCCATCATCTCTGGCTACCCACGCTTGCACAACTATCCAAATCATGGTTATGGATTATATGTACTTCTGATCTTCTTGTCCATATAGTTATTGTTCATTGCATTTTGTTCATATTTTTTTTTCACCCTTTTCCTTTTTGTATGAATGTAATATTACAATCTGTTTCTACTTCCAATCCCTGTAAAGCGCTCTGATACCTTTGGGTCTAGCCAGCGCTATATAAAACTGTTTAAATAAATAAATAAATAAAATAAATAAATAAATAAATATATATATATATATATATATATATTATCTACTGGCGGTGGCAAGTAGATAGTTATAGTTAGGACCTATTTTCCATAGGAAATCCGCAACATTCTATTTGAAATAACTTTGGCGCCGGTTGACAAATCTTCGCGAAATTTTCAAAACTCGTGGGGCGCTCCGTTCCGCTCCTATCCTGAAAGTCTTGGGGTGATTCGTCAAGTGGGGGCCGAGAAAAAAGGGGGGTCCCAAAACATGTTTTCCCCATGCAATTTTCCATAGGAACCTTTCATCGCAGCTACAGCCCGAACTGCTGAACGGAATTACACCAAATTTGGCAAAAAGGTAGCCCTTGGTTCAGAGTCATGCCTTTTGGTTAAATGGTGTAAATCCGTTCAGTAGTTCCTGAGAAATTTGAAAAAGAAAACACATATATATCAGGGCGGAGCCTAACCACACATGTCATCGTGAGATCTGATTGGCTGTCAGCACTTCATCCTGGAATTGCTGGCAGCCATCTTGGGACCAATATAAATGATAGTACCCCATTGAAATGCATTGTAGTGAATCGAAGATTTTGAGGGTTACCAAAAGGAGAACTATAAAGGGTGATAACAGACTTTAGTTACATTAGAATTCATTTGTTGATGGTACCATACTAATTTCAGGAATTGTGGTGTGTTCTAAGGTGATTTTACCCTGTGAAAACCCTTCTGCTGGGATATCATGAATCATGTTTGAGAGAAAACTATTTTCACATGCTTGTCCCATACAGTTTTGGAAGGTGCTCCAGAAGCTAAAATGAGAGCATATTTTCTGTAAATTCACATTATCTTTCTCAGTCATGTGAGAATGAAGTCTGACATTCTCAGTAAAACATGTACATCCAACAAGGGCAGAGACTGTCAGTTGATTCCTTTGTGTTCTACTGCAGCTTCCAAGAGTGTTCTCAAGAACAACTAGAGTGCCAACAGCCTTACTTATGACAAAAGTATGGCACACCTAAAGCCATCTTGATTGAATAAACTGGTAACACTTAAAACATTTAATTTAAAAAGGAACAAAATGATGGGGTTCATTTTGTCATAGAAATTATGGTTAGTGCTGTAGAAAGAAAAATTAGGACATGTTTCAAGTGTGATCTCAAATATCTTCCTGTTATATTTCAACAGGAGCAGCCTGTCAGTTGATGCCTTTGTGTTCTACTGCAGCTTCCCAGAGTGTTCTAAAGAACAACTAGAGCGCTAACAGTCTTACTTATGACAAAATTATGGCACACCTGAAGCCATCTTGATTGGAATAAACTGGTAACACTTAAAACATTTAATTTAAAAAGGAACAAAATGATGGGGTTCATTTTGTCATAGAAATTATGGTTAGTGCTGTAGGAAGAAAAATTAGGACATGTTTCAAGTGTGATCTCAAATATCTTCCTGTTATATTTCAACAGGAGCAGCCTGTCAGTTGATGCCTTTGTGTTCTACTGCAGCTTCCCAGAGTGTTCTAAAGAACAACTAGAGCGCTAACAGTCTTACTTATGACAAAAGTATGGCACACCTGAAGCCATCTTGATTGGAATAAACCGGTAACACTTAAAACATTTAATTAAAAAAGGAACAAAATGAGGGGTTCATTTTGTCATAGAAATTATGGTTAGTGCTGTAAAAAGAAAAATTAGGACATGTTTTAAGTGAGATTACAAATATATTCCTGTTATATTTCAATAGGAGCAGCCTGCCAGTTGATTCCTTTGTGTTCTACTGCAGCTTCCCAGAGTGTTCTAAGGAACAACTAGAGCGCTAACAGTCTTACTTATGACAAAATTATGGCACACATGAAGCCATCTTGAGTGGAATAAACCGGTAACACTTAAAACATTTAATTTAAAAAGGAAAAAAATGAGGGGGTTCATTTTGCCATAGACATTATGGTTAGTTCTGCAGAAAGAAAAATTAGGGCATGTTTTAAGTGAGATCTCAAATCCTCTTCTATTTCATTAGAAAATTCTGACATGCAGACTGAAACAATCACTTTCAATACCAGCAGTAGACTTTCAGTTAACTCCCTGGTGACAGTAGCTTTACTACAGTGATCTAATGAGCAATTAGAGTGCTAACATTCTGAATTTATGGCAAATGTGTGACACATCTGAATGCCTTCTTGATGGAATCAAAGTAAAAAACTGAAAGCATTTCCTACTGAGGAGACTGCAGTAAATGAGGAAATTAGGAAACTTCATAACAAATAAGTATCCCAAGATGGCCACCAGAGAAAAAAGAGCCCAAATGTAGCACAAATATCACCCACATGTAGCCCACATATAGCCCAATGACAGAAGTGTGGAAAACACTTTTTATTTTTAGTTTTTTTGCAGTTTTATATAGTACAGACTGGTCAGGTATTGGAGCGTCGCATCTTACTTGGACCCCTTATTGCGTATTTTGCACGAAGTACATGAGATTGATCTTGCGAAACATTGAACTTTACTATTCTGTTAACCTGAAGTTGCTCCGAACCGGGCTTTGTAAAACCCATTTTTACCTACTGGTTTTAATTCATTCTCACTGTATTGTATTAAGAAAGAGGATTTACTGTTTTTATGTACACTTTTATGATCTATGTTTCTAAATCAGATCGAATAAAGTTTAATGAATGTAATTGAAGTCTCCCAAGATGGCCACCAGAGAAAAATGAGCCCAAATGTAGCACAAATATCACCCAGATGTAGCCCACGTATAGCCCAATGACAGAAGTGTGGAAAACACTTTTTATCCTTAGTTTTTTTGCAGTTTTATATAGTGCAGGCTGGTCAGATATTGCAGTGCTTTACATGAGCATTGGTTACATCATACAAGGACAAACTCATTTTGGTTGTAGGCATGGGGAGATTAAGTGATTTGACCAGAATCACCCCTAAGCGTAACATTTAATCAAGTGGTCAACTGGATAAAAAAACATAGAGATAACAAATAATTCAAAAGTGCTTTGTCGCTATTTGAGAACTGCTTGGCTCAGAAAGCGACCTTTTTAAAAATGGTGTAAATCCGTTCGGTAGTTGCTGAGAAATTGTAAAAATACAAATATCGATATCTAGAGGCGCGGTGGATCCGCGAACCCTCCCGACCACGAGCTTCATTTTAATTGGCTGCCAACACTCCAAACCAGGAAGTGTTGGCAGCCATCTTGTGACTCGGTAGAACCGAGTCACAAGAAAACAGGGAAACAAAGGTGAAAAAAAGAAAAGGGGGCAGGGTAGAAACACCCTGACCCCCTAGGCCTGCTCAGGGGTCCCACAAGGACCCCCAGGGCCAAAAAGCATTTTTTTAAAACAATTGGCGAAATTCGCGCTGGGGTTGCGAATCCCGCCGAAATGTAAAAATGAAGCGCGGGATACCGCGCTTCATTTAATTGAGACCCCGGGTGGGCCAGGTCCCGGGGGCATTGCCAACAAATATATGCAGGGCCCGCGAGGGCCCCCGCAGTCCCGGGGACCGCCACCTCCCGGGGCTTGTTTTTTTAATGTTTGGGGGGCCTCCAAGGCCCCCCCAAGCCCCGGGGACCGCCAGGGCTTTTATCAAATAGGGACCCTCAGGATTCAAGGAGAATTAATCCTCCAACTTACCCTGAGCACTACTGATGCAGTCCAGCCATCGCCCTGTCACTACCCATGCACTCCTCCAATCAACCAGCGAGCACCATGTACTTATCCAATCACTCCGCCAAAACACAAGCACTTATAAATTCACCATCCACTCTCCTTGCAGTACTCTAATCATCCAGTCAGTACCCATGTACTCATCCAATGACCCAGGCACTAACTCATGGCAAATACAGAGGAGGTCATGCTAATCACAGGGGTTCCCCAACGCATAGTGTTCCCTAGTGTATGTAGGTGTTTTCACTGTATTCTAAGTGTCTTTTACCACCAGAGACAGAGTCAGTTACCACCAGTACCCATCAGCAAAAAGTTGGGGGCACAGGAGTACTTTCTACTCCTCTGTTGGTTCTTTCTGCACATCTCTTCCTTCTTCTTGCACTTTTCTTCGTCTTTCTGGACTTCTGTTGCCTCTTTCTGCATTTGTCTTCCTTCTTTCTGCGCTTTTCTTCTTCTTTCTTCACATGTCCTACCTCTGTAGGCATAGTTAGAAACTAGCATTTAAAAACCTTTGAAATTCACTTAAGAAACCATAGGTTTCAGGCATGTTATAGTTAGAAATTAGCATTTAAAAAACCTTTGAAATTCACTGAAAAAACCATAGGTTTCAGGCACGTTATAGTTAGAAATTAGCATTTAAAAAACCTTAGAAATTCACTGAAAAAACCATAGGTTTTAGGGAAAGTTATAGTTAGTTGGACATTTCACTCGTACAAAACCAGAGAAATTCCCCCGTTATAGTTAGTTCAGCTAACTATAACTCGCGCCCCGCAATGCACTGCTGATGACGTCACATATGACATCACTCATGACATGGTCAGTGACATCACTCATGACATCACTGATGCCATCTCAAATGACATCACTGATGACATCATCCATGTGATAATTTGATGCATCTTCTCACACCCTAATGTAACCTTTGATACACCAACTCTAAATAACAGACTGCCATTCTCAAAACCATAGACACTCCAGCAGCAATAACTACATACCCACTCACTGATTCTTAGGTCTAAACACATATCCACTCACTCACCCATACAGTCACTCATACTTACAATGACTCAGTACAGGACTATCATATGCACTCATACGCCTATATGGACACTCACACACCACCACTCATCCATAGAGGTACTCACACACCTAGTCAGTCATGCAAATAATTAATCACACTCCCATTTACTCACCTATACAGTTATACACACACCAGCTCACTTACTCATACAAATACTAGGACATTCTTACGCTCTTATACAATCACTGATACAAGCACACACTCATCCATACAGTCACTCTCATAATCACACACTCTCACTTATAGCTATTTATATATTCCAACACATATATATACTGCCTTTCACATATGTAGTTACTCACACATGTACCACTGAGATATACATTCACTCACTAACACACCCATACACACACTCACACACCCATACAGTCCATCACAGATGCACTCTTGAAACCATGCACCCAGTGAATCACCCACTCACACATCTGCACAGAGTCACACACACCCCACCCATACAAATACTCAGGCATCCATACAGATACTCAGACAACCAATCAATAACCCATATAGACACTCATGTAGCTATTCACAAACCCATGCAGCCGCTTACACACCAACAGACAGACGGATACAGACATTCACACAGTTTAGTCACTAAGCCGTGCATTCAGTAAGATACATTTAATCACTCACTTATAGTCAGTCACACACCTACTAAATCATCCATTCAGACACTTATACACCCACTCATTCTTCAATACGCCTTTCCCTATATATATTAAACATATTTAAACTTTACAGAAACACACAGTCACTAGATGATGTCATCAGTGATGTAATCAGTGATGTCATTTGAGATGTCATCAGTGATGTCATCAGTGATGTCACTGACCATGTCATGAGTGATGTCATATGTGACGTCATCAGCAGTGCATTGCGGGGGCGCGAGTTATAGTTAGCTGAACTAACTATAACGGGGGAATTTCTCTGGTTTTGTACGAGTGAAATGTCCAACTAACTATAACTTTCCCTAAAACCTATGGTTTTTTCAGTGAATATATATATATATATATATATATATATATATATATATATATATATATATATATATATATATATATTCCCACGATGAATCCACACAATACGAAAAGATTCTCGAGCCACTCTGGTAAGGGGGGTTAACATTTTTATTCGGCAGCACAAAGACGCGTTTCGACCACGGATGTGGTCTTGATCACATGACTCCCAGCCGGGGTCATGGAGTTTTTAAAGGGATACATAGTGACATTTCAGCATGACGTGTGAGTGAAAACATAAAAGAAACATTTGTGTTACAAATAAACCTTCTGACTTAAAAAACAAGCCGAGTTGTAGTACGTTCACTGTAAGTAGTAGAATTGCTATTAGGTCACAATCAACACTTTTTATCTTAGATGTAGAGCAAATTAAATATGCCTTTATGGCCATCACAGTACATTTAGAATCTCAACTGTGCAACTTTATTTATACTTGGGTCCAGGGACAAAATCTCACATTTGGCCTTGCATCAGCTGAATTGCAATGAAACAGACTAACTGGTATAGTTACAAACATCCAATAGCACAGGTAGATATGCAGGGTATAGTACCCAAACATACATATACACAAATAAAACAATGTGTAGAAGTTCGTAACATGTGTACTAAATGAGGGAAAACATTGCAGTAGCAGAGACATTAAGGTATAGTACCCATATATCAGAAAGAATCCCAGAAAAGCGATTTCTGTTGGACTTGAGTTGACTAGGTTACTAGGGACGAAGTGTGTTCACTGGAACAACAATACGCCTCCGTGCTCTTAAAAATAATTCAGGTGATTACACTGGGATCCTGGATCCAAACACGAGGTCATTCCCTGGAAAAGCAAGTGAGTAATTGATATCATATACGATTATGTCATAAGTACATAAAAAAATCTACGATATGTAACAAGGGTTGAAGGGTACACGATCTAGAATCATACTCAGAAGGCTAAAACAGTGGTGAAAAAAGTGCAAAGGATGGGTGGTGAGAAAACTGGGGAAATTAAATGGATAGAAGGCTTACAATCCAGTGATCAGACAATATCGAACAGGGTGTCAATTTATAAGTGAGAATGCATTTCCTCATCAAAATTCAGGCCATTAGGGAATTTAGTTCCAGACTGTAAAATAAATCTAGATTCCAGTCTACGTAGAGCCGCAATTCTGTTCCCTCCTCTCTGATGTACCAAGATTGTATCAAGGCCAAAGAATTTGGCCTTGGTCCAGTCTCCTTCATGTTTCTCAGCAAAATGCCTGGCAGTACTGTAACTGAAATCTTTGTTGGTGATTGCTCTCCAATGTTCCAGTATCCGTTTTTTTACCGGAAATGTGGTAGAGCATATATACCATAGGTTACAGGGACAGGTTACCACATACACCACGTGATCCGTACTGCATGTGATAAATTTGGGAATTGACCAGCGTGTGCCTACTCTCTTGAGTGTGACTTGGGTCATGTTCTCACTGTACCTACATGCTTTACACTTCCCGCATTTGCGGAATCCTTTGACTTGCTTAAGCCAACTGGTGTTCTTGGGAGCAAGATGGCTTTTGACTAGAAGATCCTTAAGGGATGCATTTCTCTGGTAAGTTATCGATGGATTGGTACCTACTCTACCGCGTAGAATGGGGTACTGTCTCAATACCCCCCATCTATTCTTAAGTATCTTACACAGTTCCCCTGCCTGGCTACTGAATTTGGTGATAAAACGTATGGGTTGCTGTTCCTGATCTTTGGAAACTTCAGGGTTTGGTGGTTGGAAAAGTACATCCTCTGTGCTGTACTTTTCTACTCGGGTATCTGCTTGTTTCAATGCTCTGCCTGAATAACCTCTAGCTTTAAAGCGTTTGACCATCTCTAGTTTGGTACGTTGATAGTCCTCTGTTGTGCTACAGTTGCGCTTTGCTCTTAAGAACTTGCTGTAGGGTATCCCCCAATGAAAACATGGGGGATGGCAGCTCGAAGCATGTAAAATCGTGTTGTCTGCTGTCTCTTTCCTGTAAAGTTCAGTATGAATTGTCCCATCTTCCACTTTCAGTTTTAGATCTAGAAATTCTACACACTTCTTGCTGTAATGCATAGTGAATTTGAGGTTAAGGGCATTTTCATTTATGGTATTGACAAACATTTTCAACTCATCTTCTTCACCTTCCCATAGAAAAAAGATATCGTCTATGTATCTACCCACGATTTCACATTGTATAGCCAATGCTCAGTGTTGTCATTCCAGAACACCTGCTTCTCCCACCAGCCCACAAAGTTGGCGTAGCTGGGAGCTAAGCAGGTGCCCATTGAAGTCCCTTGGAGTTGCCTGTAGTATTCATTTTCAAACATAAAAACATTTTAATTCAAACATAACTCAATCATAGACAAGATCATATGTGTGTGTTCGAGTAGATGTAGACTGCGAGTTTTTAGGAAAAATTGGCAAGCCTTCAACCAATCGTGGTGCCTAATGCTCGTATAAAGGCTCTCCACATCAAGACACACGAGCCAATGATTTTCATTGATGGTAATGTTGTGTATTTTCTGTAAGAAATCCTTCGTGTCCCTTATGTAAGATTTTAATTTAGTAACAAAGGGAAACAGGAAGTGATCTACAAAGATCGAGGTATTCTCCAAGAGGCTGTCTTTGGACGAAACTATAGGCCGACCTGGTGGTTCTTGAGCATTTTTGTGTATCTTAGGTAATAGATAGAGTGTAGGTGTTGTGGGGGACTCTTTGAGGAGAAATCTCTTTTCATCCCAGCTCAACAATTGTTTGTCATACCACCCTTGTATCAGTGCGGTGTGTCTCTGACAGAGATCAGTAGGATGAGATTTGTGTACTTTGGCATAACAGGTTTTATCACTAAGTTGGCGATGTGCTTCCTGTGTGTACATTTTTCTTGTCATCAAAACCACATTCCCTCCTTTATCGGAGGGTTTGATAATGAATAAAATAAAGGTTAAGCTTTTGTTATAGTTAGGAAAACTTTAGTTATTCTTTCTATACAAACCAGACTTAAAATACACAAGCATTAGAAATACTTCAGTTATAGTTATACCTTCAATTCATAATGTATGGACCACCTTTAAATTTATTATACTTTACTTATTCTTTAGCTACAAACAAAATTTAAAGTACGCAAAAAGTTTAATTTCTATACTTATACCTTTAATTTATAATTTATGCAACACCTTCAAATTATTATAACTCACACGCCTCCATACTCTAAGTATTCAACTAAGCCACACTACATTAACTATAACTTGCACCTTCCCCATGCACTGCGTATATCCTAATATATCAGTTATGCTATCTAAAATAATATTATTTACAATAATAGTTGAGACATCGCAAATCATATCTTTTGTAAGAACACAGTGCATGGTAGAGTGGTAAGTTTAATTAATGTAGTGTGGCTACCAAGTTGAATACACTGTGCATGGAGGTGCCTTAGACTGCAGTGGCATAGAGTGGAGTTGTGTAGAGTGGATTGGGCTAGAGTGTAGTGGCAGACTGGAGTGGCATAGAGTGGAGTGGTGTACAGTAGAGTGGCGTATACTAGAGTGGCGTACAGTGGAGTGCTGTACAGTGGAGTGCTGTGCAGTGGAGTGGCATAGAGTGGAGTGCCGTACAGTGGATTTGCATACTGTGGAATAGTGTAGAGTGGATTGGCGTACAGTGTAATGGTGTACAGTGCAATGGTGTACGGTGGAGTGTGTTAGAACAGATTGTTACACAGTGAAATAGCGTAAAGTGGAGTGGCATAGAGTGGAGTGGCATACAGTTGGTTGACGTTCAGTGGAGTAGCATACATTAGAGTGGCGTAGAGTGGAAAAACATTGAGTGCTACTGGTGTACAATGTAGTGATGTCGAGTGGAGTGTCATACAGTGGAATAGCATAGAGTGTAGTACAGTAGAGTGGATTGTCGTAGAGTGGAGTAGAGTGTAGTGCTGTAGAATGGAGTGATGTACAGTGGAGTGGCGTATAGTAAAGTGGCATACAGTGGAGTGGCGCACAGTGCAGTGGTGTACACAGGAATAGCATTTAGTGCAGTGGTGTACACTAAAGTAGCGTACAGTGGAGTGGCATTGAGTGGAATAGCGTAGCGTGTAGTGTTGTAAAGTGGAGTTGCGTACAGTGGAGTAGCATAGAGTGAAAGGGTGTACAGAGTATTGGCATACACTGGAGTGTCATAAAAAGGAGTGGCTCAGAGTGTAATAGTGTACAGTGTAGTGGTGAAGAGTGGAGGGGCATAGAGTGGATTGGAGTGGGGTACAGTTGATTAGCGTAGAGTTGAGTGGTGTAGTGGGGTGACGTAGTAGTAGAGTGGAGTGGCATAGAGTGGAGTGGTGTACAGTGGAGTGTGGAAACAGATGTAGTGTGAAAGTGTGTAAACGGATGTAGATGTAATGTGGCAATTTTGGTAGCATATGTGAATAATGTAAGTAGTTTAAAGTTATAATTTTTTTTAAACTTAGTGATATATTGTGCAGCGGTATACGGCAGTACATGCGCATGATAAGGCAGTATGTGATTGGCTAATGGCTGTGTTTATCAAAGGTAAAAGGCAGCCATGTCTTTTTCAGCACATTTTGTCTGCATTCTACTGCGTTCAGGGTTAGGGTCTTAGATTTAGGTAAGTAGTAGGTTTTATTGTTGTTTCCTACCTTACTGCTTTATTAAAGTATTGTTATATGGTTCTTAGGCACATTATCGACATTGCTAAGTTAGCATGAGCTTCGCTGCCATGATGCTGCTATTGCGCACGCTACTACATGACTTTGTTTTTGCAAGACTTTGTTTGTGCCCTTCACATGAGAACGGGTTGCCTTTCGCGTTCTCTGCCTTTCCTGGAGTTTAGTCTGAACACGATATGCAAGGTCGATAAACAATGCCCCTTGTTATTCTGTTCTGGTCAGTCCCTAGCACCTAGACATAACATGCTACACAGCTGCAGTACTGAAGACTTGTGCTTTGATATTGCGTTGTTGCATGTTGTTTTAACACACTTGGAGAAAGCCGTTCCATGGAGAAGAGCTCTGCTGTTCCTATGATGTAAACCTTACATTCAGGCTTTAAGGTATGGGGTCTGCTGTCAAAGCCCAGAGATCGTTCTTTTTATAAAATAAACTTCTTCTAGTCAAGGGGAGGGTGGTTAGGCCTATAGGCCCCTATTTCCACAGTCTTTATACAATGACTTCTCCCTTTGTTTTCTATGGAATTGTAACAATGCTAACTGTGCTGAGTTTATGCATTTTGCTGCTAGTAGTGGCACGTATACTGTATTGTAGAGCACGATAGTTAAAATAAATATTTTGAACTATTTTAGTGACTCTGCTTATTCTTATTATGGACAGGTATGAGTGAGTGAGCGAAAGAGTACGTCTTGCTCCCACGATTCCTGAGAGAGTCGGGAGTGTTGTGTTCTGGGTTGTCTAATCATTTGTAGCTCCGTGATCTTTGGAGGAGAACGAATGAGAAACTATAGCTAGTCGGTTTGGGATTTTGGGTACTGATGTGGTAGGTTGGTACACCCCTATTCACTGAGGTCCTGTTTTCCTGCGCATAGTTCTGTGTATGTGCAGAATCCCTGCAACATGGCGCCGCCAACGTTTGGTCTGGTTCGAGACGCTTGAGTAGTGCTTGTGCTTGTCCACAATCCGCTCACCTCTGTTTCCGGAGACAGTTGTGACGGTGTAACCTCCTATATTGATGTTTTTATAGGTTCTTTCAAGCTTGAAGTTTTAAAAGGTTTCTCTTCATTCTTAACCCATTATTGCGCTGCCGCGCTCTAGGTTGTTATTCTTTATTGTCAGTTTTGGCGGTCCCGATTCCGACCGCTAATAGGGCAGCACTCACGGCTTATTTGACTCAGAATGGAGTTCCTAATGCTGATGTTGCGCTGATTTTTGTAGTAGAAGCAGATGCAGCTTACCGCTTCGAAGTGTTTTATTCTTGGGTCCCCTTTCCGGCGGTGGATGGAACAGATAACTTGTTTCAAGAATATACGCCTACGGTCCTTCCTAATGCTTATCAGCCCTATCGGGCTCTTGAGATTCCGCTTACAGCTTGGCAACACCAAATTTGGTTTAATGGCGCCCTTCCTCACCCAATAACGCCGGTCCGTTTAGGTCCTTTATCGATAGATGGGGCCACGTGGCCCGTTTTGGCTGGGTATACCCCTCACCCATGTCTGCGCGTGTTACATTCGTCTTTGATATGCATGCATAGAGCTGTTATACAGTTCATGTCGCGCAACTTTCAGGTGGGACCACCTGGCGTTGCTGCGCAACCTGCGGGACCTGGTGGTGTGGCCATCAGTCCCCATATGGTTAATTCAGTAATGGGCAAGCATCCACAGAATAAGGATGAATTACCTTATTGGCTTGCTGAAAAATTTGGACAACTAGAGGCTGTTTTTCCAAATACCAAATACCTCTCCTGTGGATAAACACAGGATTTTGACTATTAGTTTGCCTAAAGACTTGCTTCCCGAGGTGGCTGATTGTAACACCTGGGGTAAGGTGTTTGCAGCGGTATATTCAAAGTGTTTCGGCACTCCTTCCATGACCGTACTCCCTTCCGTGATTAAGCGTGTTCAAGATGAACACGGAGCCGAGGCGGCTGTAGAGTTGGGAATGAGACTGGTGGGGGTGTTCGACGTGGTTGCAGATATGATCCTTGCAAATTTCAAGGGCGATGCGGTAAGCTTTCAAGTGGCAAATCGCTTGGAGGCTGTCCCTGATGTAGAAAAACCACGCGAATTACCAAAAATTATTGCAAAGGCTTATTAGACCATAGGCCGCAATAGTTTGGGAGTTAAGCCTTTTACTCAAACGCAAACTCAATCTCAAACTCAACAAAAGGACCAGACTGATAAAGATGGGCATCCTTTCTTTCCTAAAAATAACTGGAAAACTAAAAAACAGGGGCAGCAACAACAGAAGCAAGGTTCGCATGCTGGTTCACCGACACCTGAGTCTTCTGAGCGTACTTATGACTTGCGCGACCGCGCTAAAATAAAGTCTCCTGATAGATTTCAGGTCCCTGATCCACGTTCTCCTCGTTCTTCACAGGACACTTCTGGCTCTCAAGTCGGAACGCCAAGATCGCGGAAGAGTCAACTTGCGCCACAGGGACGTGATCAGCCTCGACAGTTTGAAGGCAAAGGAAAACAAGAGGATCTACCTCGTTTTCGACCACCGTTTCAGAAGAAAAAGGTTGCCGCTCTAACAGCGAGGTATGCCTCAGACGGTGAGAACGCGGCTCCTGGATTGGACATGGGCAGTGACTCTGCCCGACAGCGCAGCGGAAGTTACCATAGTGCGGGAGGCTCTGCGTCCCTGTCTGGAGGCGACAGCAACTGATACCTTCGTTACAGTAGAGACTGCTGACACCCGGGTTGCCCCCCCCGGATAGGCTCTATGACATAATTTTCCAAATTGAAGGTGATATACCTCGTCCAATCAAAGCGGTGTTCTGGGAGAATTTAACGTCCTCATATGACATTCTGTTGGCGGAGGCAGATTGGCCTCCACCCTTTGTGTTGGCAGTTCCTAGGTGGGAAGACGTGATACTTCCGAGTTTTTCGCGTTACGTCCCTGAAGAGCATGCCCAGACTTTGGCTGCAGGGTCGGCTTGTGCCCTGGCCCCAGCGGTGTATCGTAATCAGGTGGGTTGGGATGTTGATTCGCCAGCTCATGAAATACCTTTACGCTCTATGCCTCAGCCACAACCGCAATATCCAATCAGACGTGAAGCCAAAGCTTCCGTTTGTGATATTCTAACACAGTTGGAGTATCAAGGAGTGATTGAATCATGTCCATCACCGATGAATAATCCTCTCTTTACGGTATCAAAACCTGATGGTTCTTATCGGATTGTATTGGATTACCGAGAATTGAACAGTCATTGCCGCACATTTGCGGTGCAAAACACTCACAGTTCAGCGCTGGTGAACAATCTTGTTCGCAAAAAATACAAAACTACACTTGATATTTCTAATGGTTTCTATAGTCACAATCTCGCCTCTGAGAACCGTAATTTGACAGCATTCACTGCCATCGGGAATCAGAAAAAATTTACGCGATTGCCTATGGGGTATAAGAATAGCCCGGGCATTTGCAGCACTTTCTTGTCACTATTGCATGACATAGATCCAGATGCGTTCTCGTACGTTGATGACATTTATCTGACGGACGATGAACTTATGCCGCACCTAGTCCGAGTCGACAATATTATTTTGTCCATTGCCGACTATGGATACAAATTCAATTTTGCAAAGTCACATATCGCCCATTTGGCGGGGATCTTTTTGGGCTATGAGCTCAATAATGAAGGAAAGGGCTTGGCCCCTCACTTCTTGGAGAAATGTGCACAATTGCGACCCCCTTCTACACTGAAGAAACTTCAGTCTTTGCTGGGATTTTTGAATTTCGGGAGGACATACATTCCCGATTATGCCCAGGAGTCAAACCGCTTTATGCATTGATACAACCGACTTTTTCGTCAGCCAGTTGGCTTCCGGAACATACTTCTATTCTGACTTCTTTGCGAACAGACTTGCTTGCAACTAACTACTTGTTGACGCGTGACAACACCACAAACCTAGTAATACGTATAGTTTCTGGGACAGCGGGTTTCACTTAATTGACGTTCAATGAAGGAGACACAGTTCCGATTGCATACAAATCACATTTATACACTGCTGCTGAAATGCGCTTTTCAACTGTTGAAAAAATCTTGACGGCAGTACAGATGACGATTCTAAAAGAACGCTCACTGGCACAAGGAAAACGCATTCTTATGGTCACGCCCTTCCCTGCTTTAGAAGCCGTGACTAAGGCGAGTGTACCTAACTCGAAAGCATTACATCCCCGTTGGATACAATGGGCTACTTCTTTGACATCAGCTGATGTCACTTTTATCTTTGATTCTTCTTTACAGACACAGGAGTTTTTACAGTATGAATACGTTCATCCTCCACCCTTGTCTCTGCTTCCTTTACATGAGTACAAATGCATCATTTACACCGATGGCTCGGCTCAACCGGCCACGGGTTCCAAACATGCTTATTCAGCCGCTTTCGCAATTGTTGCTGGCTCCATTGTTAATGGAGAGTTTAAGTCTTCCATTGTGCACACTCAAGCACTTGGTGACTGTACGGCACAATTGGCGGAGCTGCGTGCTCTTGTACTAGCTCTCGAGTTTGCTGATCCAAATGTGAATACTCTTATTGTATGCGATTCTTATTACTGTGTCCAGTCTTTCAATGACAACTTATTTTTTTGGTCTCGGAATGACTATCGAGATTCCAAAGGCAGCGCAATTAAGCATAAAACGCTTTGGGTTCAAGTGGCAGATCTTCAACAACGTCTGCCCCTCATTCATGTTATACATACTCTTGGCCATCAGCGTGTAGGAGTACATGCTCTTGGTAATTTTTTGGCTGATGAAGCAGCCAGGTCTGCAGTGGCCACGTGCTCCGTCGCAGCAGTTACAAGATCCAAGACTAAAATAGATAATGAGATGAGCTGTAGCTGCAACGCGGGAGGGTACAGCTTATCCTCAGGGTTTCCCTTCGAAATACTCATCATATAACTCCTGAACAAGTTCCTTATGCTTTGATTCCTTCTGTTGGGGAGCGGATGATCCCCAACATGGACCGCAGACCTACATTGATCAAAGCCGCACACGAAGGCACAGTATCTGCGCATGCCGGTGTGTCGGCGACAGTCTCTATTTTACAGCAACGTTACTGGTGGCGTGGTTTATATACACAGACCCGTAATTATGTCCTTTCTTTCGACATTTGTCAGCAAATCAAGCCGTCTATGGTCACCCACCCACCACAAACACAGCTGTGTATTTCTAATCAACCTTTTGGCTGTATCTATCTTGATCACTGCGGTCCTCTTTCTTCTGATACTGCGTATAAATATATATTTGTTGCAGTTGATTCGTGCACTAGATTCCTTTGGGTTTGGCCACAACGCAGTGCTGGCGCTCGAAATGTCATCAGGGATTTGCATGTCTTTGTAGGGATGTTTGCCTGTGGCACCTTCCATTCTGACCAAGGTCCAGCATTCGCCTCTAAAGCGTACAAGGAAGCAATGAAGTCAATGGGGGTGCTGGTGCAGTTTTCGTCTCCATACAGGCCTGAGGCCAATTCAGTTGTGGAGCGAATGAACCGTGACTTAAAGCAATCCTTGACAGCTAGAGTCTTAGGTACTGGCAGGAGCTGGCTGGCCCATTTGTATGGGGTTCAACGTGCACTTAATAACCTCCCTAGACGATCTCTGGGTGGGCGGACCCCGTACGAAATGCTCTTTGGCATTAAAATGTTTGTGCCAGACCTTGATGGTCTAGACGTTGTGGCGGCTTCCGCAAACTTTGACATAGATAATCATTCTACTGTGTTACAGGATCTACAAAAGACCTGTGACAGCTTTGCAACTGAACATTTACCCTCTTCCACTGATGCAGCACTACTGATTCCAGTTGCCGGCTGGCTTCCAAAAATTGGAGATCTGGTATGAGAAAAGCTGGAAAACAAAAAACTGGTTCCTCTTATCGTGCACCGGTTCCAGTGCTTGGACTGAAGGGTACTCGTACAGTCATTTTACCTGCTTTACCTGGTCGCAAAGACAACAGATATATTTCAGTGGACAATGTCAAGCTACACCATGTGGCCGATTCTGAATAGTGTCACACCTGCAGTTTCGTGCAACGCAATTTCATTGGATCCACTGACTTCATCATCTTCCACCGCTCCTCGTAGGGCTAAGAATGTGATGGACACTATCATTGATTTTTCACCTGTCTGACCTCTATCTTCTACCGTGGATGTCGAGTATATATATCATCCAGATGAGTCCGTCAGTGAAGTGCCGAACAGTCCTGAAGAACATCAGTCGGACCCGACACTTCCACCTCTGATAAATCAACCTATGAATGGCTGCTATGGATCACATGCCAGTCTCTCTTCCGGCTCTTCTTCCTCGACATCCCGTTTGGCTGACACACCGACTAAATTAAGTATTTTTTTCTCTTGGTTCAAAAAGACTTACCTGGTCCCTCCTTGCACCTACATTTGGTTGCTGCTTATCCTGATTTTTCTCTTCATGTCAGTTGGCTTTGTGACAGTGTTCTTTTTGCTCATCAATGGTCATTATTTGCCAGAACGCTCTGCAGTAAACTTAGTCGATGGAGTTCTTGCCCCTCACACATCGTCCCATATCATGAAACGTGATCACTCTCACTCATGTTAACATTTCAGCATTCCCGATTCCAGATGGCATCGTTTGGGACAAAGTTGCATACAAAGTCCACGTTCCGACCGAGGTGCTTCGCGTACCATATGTGTTTCGCGTCTCTCTAGGAGATGTGGTAACACGGGACATACATTCGGATGATTGGGATGTGCAAGCAGTACATGCACTGTTTTCAGATTTAAAGTATTATGCTGCTTTTGATGCTGAAGATTTGTATTTAAATTCTGCCAATTACGGTGATTTATTCTGTTATCAGCATTATGGGCATCATTTTTTACACAAAACAAATACGTTAAGACCTGTTTTTAATTATACACTATGGGAACATTGTCCTACTCCCGTGGAGGGGAGTTCTAAAACTTTTAGAGATAAGTTCACTTATTTTACAGATTATGACATATCTAATCCGGAATCCTATTATTTTAAACTTCGATCATCTACTCAATCTAAATTTATGTTGACCCACACAAAATTGATTTACGCCAACTTGTTTAGAAATAAATTGGCTACGCAGGGTTATGACCATTGGAAAGATACTGTTGATTTAAAATCAATCTGGGGCACAAAGCCTTGGCAGGTTCAGGGAACTGAAGCTTTACATCGTGCCTGCCTGATCCCAGCTCAAATTCTGTTTTTAAATGGTACAGTGTACCAAACAACTTGTTTTGGCCTAGCAACTGTCAAAAATTTAAATACGCCATCCATTCCGTCTTCAGCGGAATATACTAATTGGCACACACATACAGATTATACCATTGAGGCATTGCAAGCTTTGCTTCGAAATGACACCTTCAATGTCTCTGAAATTGATTCTTCGGGGTGGTTAGTGTGGCAAACTAATACCAATGCATGTCAAATGCGCTTTTATAATGTAACACCTGGTTTCACACATAATAGACCCGACCCACGTTATCCAAGTTCCCATTCGGTTACCACATACTCGGTGGGTAAATTATGCCAACAATGGTTGGAACATTCTACGCTGACATCAGTGAAGTAACATCTTTCTCTGCTGTCGCATGACATTAATTTGGCTGATTTTCTCTTGGGACCCAGGGTTCCGAGAGCAAAAAGATTCATGTATGCTGCTTACAATGAAATTTGGAAACTTTCGCAGATGGAAGCTGCATTTCGTCTGCGCCAAATTTATCAGGCCAATTTAGAAAAAGTCCTTGCCGTAGTAGACAATAGTATAAACACACTTTCCTCACGCATTTATACGTTGGATAATATTGTTTAATCTGTTATTGATATTGTTCAAAGTGATGTATCTGTGTTATATCATGTTCAAAATCAGTTACGATCTGTTATGCAGTTTGCTTGGACATTGCAAACTCTTAAAATGGGAAAAGTGCCTTGGGATTATTTGAATGCCACTGCTTTATTCTTGCCATTTAATCTGACTGATAAACAAAGGTTTATGTCCATGAAAGATGCTACATACACACTATTGCATATTGAACAATTGGAGCCCTTGCCGTTTTCTGTAGCGGAAACAGACTCTGCTGTTTGGTTAATTCATGGGGTTATTTCTCTCCCTTTTTCGCTATTTCAATTTAAATCATGCATGCAACATTTTCTGATTGGCCGGTTTGAACCACTGGGTAGCGCTTTTCTACATGAAATGTGGTCCCTGCCTTTCACTTATAGATGTCAAAGAGAGGGTAAGGAGGTTTTCCTAACAGGGGAGGACTGCGATTCCACAGTGGGACATTCCCTTGTTTGTAAACACGTTAAGTTGTACGGCGCTTGTAACGTTTCTGCGCCTAATCTGGCCTGTTTTTTAAAAGGGACTCCAGTGCCATCAATAATTCCCGCTTTTTCCTTGCTTACAATTGGCAGTTATCTTATTTTGAACAACCAAGACTGCTGTGGTTTAAAAGCATATTTACAAAAACACAAGGGAACCCAAAAGGTAGATAAGGACCTTGGGTAACAGTTTAGTATTAGAACAGTGGTCCTTAAAAAGAACAGTATGGTCATCAGGATAAATATAGACTCCAATCAGTGCTATATTACGAGTGTCTAGCCGGACATTCAATTTAATAATTCAAAAATGTCAAAAACCAAAAATATAAACACATCAATACAGTGGGACACAATCCTGCATCCTACATAGAAACATAACAAATACATTTAGGACAGGAACATATCAGGCAAGACAGGGTAGCTTGTGGAATATTGAACACAATTTCTAACAAGCTTGAGGAAACAGTAATTACACTTTCTTTTATCAGATTTGATTAATGTGCAAACTGTTTAAATTGGTCGACGATGTTTCGATCCTCTTAAAAAAATGGTAGGATCATCATCAGGACAGTTATAAGTACAAGCCTGAATAATTAGAGATTGCCTGTGGAAAATAAGGAAAAGGGAAGGAGATTAAGGAGCGTCTAGTACAGACCGTGAAACATTATGCTATCCAGGGGGTCCGGGACCAGCCCTGGTGTGACCGCACCATGCTCGTGAAGCAGTTATGAAAACATTTGAGGACTCTCAACAGGGCGATAACTGTGAAGAGAGATGGCTAGCGTGAGTGAGCGTGAACGTCATGGCTGCATATTAAAATAAGGTGTAGAAGGAAACAACCGTGTGGATATGGACGCACGCAATCAATCGTGTCAAGATAGTGACAAGCGAACTGAACGGTACACACGTGAGCAAGGTGAAAAGGCCTACAGATGTATGAGGACCGAGTTCAGAGTGCCCACTGCGCGTGTGAGGTGACGCTCGTTCGCACAAAAGGGAAGTAATAACTAACCTCAATTGGGCTTGCGGAAGGTAAAGCCACAAATACACTCAGTGGTGGAGGCCGATTAAATATGATGTTCTGTGAAAATTAAATTCAATTGTAAGGTACCGGAATTACTAGATAACAACTGGCAGACAAGAAGATAGAACCAGCAGGAATTCTCACCTAAGAGTGAATAACCTGGCGTTTAGACTGTAAAGTTATCAGTTCCAAGACAGCAAGTGGCGATGCACTACAGGGAAAAAGGATGGAAGGGAGGAGTGAGGAAATAAAGGGGTGGCTTGGAAGGAGTCAGATGACTATGCAGGGCAGCGTGCTTACCGTTATGCTGTATGATCCAAGGCTTGATGGCAGGGATAGCCATCGGCCAATGGAATGCTCCTATTTATGGTGTGAGTGACAGGTGACTCAGCAAAAGGTGGCCATGTTGGGTGAGGGTTTTAATGAGTATGGAAGACAGACTAGGTGCGGTAAAGGGAACCACTAGAGAGCCAAAAGGAGGCAGTGAACTAAAAGAAGAGTAAATCATACAAAACAGTATTCATTATTTAGGTAACACGGAAATTTTACCAAACAACTGAATTAACAAAATATGCTTGGTGACAATTGGACAGAGATATTCAGCAACCATGGTAAAAACAAGCATCAATGCAGTTAGTGGCAGTTGTATTCAGATTACAAACTAGAGGTAGACACAGTGAGGGCGGAACATAGTTCTTGGTACAAGGAGTGGTCTAGATCAAGGTGGTCCAGTCCTCATTCCTGTTCAGTCCATTCCTGATGCTGTTCATGCGGATAATCTGCTTGAGCTCCTCTTTATTCAGAAGTTGTGCAATGTCTCCGCCTCTTGGGGGTTGTTTAACAACGTTTATCACTGTCCATTTAATGTCATCTTCATTGTGTCCTGCCTTGGTGAAATGATCCACTAAGGGCGCGTTGGGAGTTTTGCAGCACACTCTACTCCTATGTTGTCCAATTCGGGTCTTCACTTTTTGTGTTGTTTGCCCAATGTAAATAAGCAAGCAAGGACATTGAATCAAATAAATGACATTGCAAGTATTACAGTTGGAAAATGATCTTGATTTGATTGACACATTATTGAAGGTAAACTCTTTGCCTTCTAGAGTAAAATCACACACATTACAGTTGCTGCATTTGGCGTGCCCGATTAGAGGTTCAAGGCCCCAATGTGCATCAAGAGTGGTAGCTACCCTAGAATTAGGTAGAACCGCCCGTACCAGGTGGTCTTTGAGATTGCGGCTTTTGCGGAAAGCAAATAGAGGGCGCTCAATGTTCAAATTGCCAACGTTCACAGTAGGCCAGTGTTTGATGATAGATTTACGGATCGGGTTCGAAATAGGGGAGAATGTGGTCACACAGACTATGCGATTGCTGTCAGACTTTATTTTGGGGGAAAGCAGGATTTCTCTTGGGCAGTACCAGGCACGCTTCTGTGCTGTTCGTACCAGGCGTTTAGGGTAACCACGTGCTTTCAACTTGGTAGATAAGATTGACGCTTTGCGAAAATAATCCTCTTTGGCGAAGCAATTGCGTCTTATCCGTAAAAATTGGGAGTATGGTAAAGAGTCACGTAGTGCTCGTGGGTGATTACTTTCGTAACGAAGCAAGGTGTTACGCTCTGTAGTTTTTCTGTATAGCCTGGTAAGTAGTTCACCATTGGAATGGAATATGGTGTGATCGAGGAAAGGAATCAGAGATTTGTCATGTGTAAGGGTGAAATTAAGGCCTAGACAATTGTTAATCAGCCAGTGTAGAAAATGGTTGAGGGTTTCAACATTATTGTGTCAAATCATGAAAATGTCATCTATATATCGACGCCATAATGTGACACCTGTAAAAAAGGGGTTAGTGGGAGATAGGATGGTAGTCGTTTCAAGGTGGTCCATGAAAAGTATAGCCAAGTTGGGGGCAAAAACGGCCCCCATTGATGTTCCTTTGACTTGTTGGTAATATTCATACTCAAAAGAGAAGAAATTTCTAGTAAGGCAAAGTTCAAGTAGTTGCAGAATTAACACAGTGGGGACAGTGTGGGGGCGAGGCCTGGAGTCAAGTACTCCTTGGATCACCGTCATCGCCAGAACCTGCGGGATGTTAGTGTACAAGGATTCAATATCCATTGTACAGAGTATATCACTGGTAGGGTCAAAAGGGTGGTGCTCGACTAAGTTAATCATCGCCATACTATCCCTTACATAGCATTCAGTGCCAGGTACAAAGTCTTTAATAAAGTAGTCAACGTATTGACCCAGGGGTTCAAGTATAGAGCCGCACCCCAAAACTATTGGACGTCCAGGGGGGCTCGTGAGGTTTTTATGCACTTTGGGAAGTGTGTAAATCACTGGCATGCGCGGTGATTTCACATTTTTAAAAAGGAATTCCTTTTGACTTAGAAAACCCTCAGATTTTGCGTCTGTGGTGATCTGTAAGATTAGGTTTTGTAGTTCCCTTGTTGGATTAGTGGGCAGTCTACAGTAGTGGTTAGTATTAGAGAGCTGACGCAGAATTTCAGATTTGTATGTTTTCTTCTCTTGCAGGACAATCCCACCACCTTTATCGGCAGATTTGATTATTAGAGATTCGTTCCTTTTAAGAGAATCAATGGCTTTCTTTTCACTAAGGGAAATATTGTATGGGATGAAACATTTCTTGCTCTCAAGCGTGGCCAAGTCATTCAATACCAGTTTTTCGAATGTGGATATTTCGCCTGGGATCATGCTGCCCGAGGGGGAGAACGTAGATGGTGGTCGGAAGGGAGTGTTAGAGATGACGGTGGGTGAAGGATTGAGCAGAAAAAATGCATGTAGACGAAGACGTCTAAAAAATCTCAATAGTTCAGTATGTAGTTCCAGGAAGTTTGGATGGATGGTAGGGACAAAGGACAAGCCTTTACTTAAAAGAGACAGTTCAGAGTCAGCAAGGACGTGTTTGGACAAATTAAAAATGGGTATAAGTTGTGAGGATGCAGAGTCATTGTTGTCAGAGTTTACCATTGGTAAAACCTCTGGCGTGTCTGGCGCTCGCCTGGGGGGTTGTGCCATCGTTGGGCTTGTTTCACGCGCCCGCGTTTGGGTGGGTCGCTTTGGCCTCTCCCTAAAAAATTGGGTCCGGGGTTGCGTGTGGAAGTGCTAGGGTTTTCTCCTGAGTCTGAGTTTTAAGATGAGTCAGCAGAGGTGTCTGAAAAACCCACCAAATTGTTGCGTCTATTAAAACGACCCCACGGTCTAGTGTTCTGGGGATTAGTGTACGAGCGATTTGTGTAGAAATCTTTCTGTAGATATGGGTATGTGCGTTCAGTGCTATATGTTTTGATATCTTTCTTCACTTTAAGTGATTTCTTGTTCTGCTCTAATCTGTGAAAGTCCTCAACTGTCTTCTGGACTTGTTCAAGCAATTTTTTGCCGTCAGGGACTGAACAAGTGTCTTTGATCTGTCTTTCAATATCACTAATTTCTTCTGCTAGTTTTTTGAGTTTCTGTGGCTGTATCAATGCCTAGTACTAACCAGTGCCTGGAGCAAGTGGTGCCTATGTAACTGAAGTTATTGATGTATTTGGGGTTGTCTGTGAAGATGCCGGGTATGTTCCTTACTTGCAGCCCGACTGGAATTATATCAGCTTTCAAGTATTCAGTGAGCATGCGGATCATAAGCTGAAGGCGGACCTGCTGCTTCTTACATCTCTCTAGTTGGTCAGAGAGGGATATGTTTGTATGAGTCGGGGTGTCTGCTGAGTCAGTGAACAGGGAAGGTCCCTCGAGTATTTTCTTAATATATTCGTCAGAATATAGGGGTGCGTGCTCTGGCATAGCAGTGATGCTGAACGGTGTATTAAGACAAGAGTTAAGGAAGGTAAATGGAGACAGAGGGAAGCAGGAGTTGCCCACTCACAAGGAGGGGAATAGGGAGTGTCTCCCTTGCAATCCGGCGATTGCGCTAACCATATTTACAAAAACACAAGGAAACCCAAAAGGTAGATAAGGACCTTGGGTAACAGTTTAGTATTAGAACAGTGGTCCTTAAAAAGGACAGTATGGTCATCAGAATAAATATAGACTCCAATCAGTGCTATATTACGAGTGTCCAGCCGGACATTCAATTTAATAATTCAAAAATGTCAAAAACCAAAAATATAAACACATCAATACAGTGGGACACAATCCTGCATCCTACATAGAAACATAACAAATACATTTAGGACAGGAACATATCAGGCAAGACAGGGTAGCTTGTGGAATATTGAACACAATTTCTAACAAGTTTGAGGAAACAGTAATTACACTTTTTTTATCAGATTTGATTAATGTGCAAACTGTTTAAATTGGTCGACGACGTTTCGATCCTCTTAAAAAAATGGTGGGATCATCATCAGGGCAGTTATAAGTACAAGCCTGAATAATTAGAGATTGCCTGTGGAAAATAAGGAAAAGGGAAGGAGATTAAGGAGCGTCTAGTACAGACCGTGAAACATTATGCAGGCATCCCGTATTTAGTAACGGTTTCCCAGCGTGTAACTTGCTGTACCAATGTGCTTTTTCCGCCCCCGCATGGGAGTATTGATAGCTCAATTTGGCCTTCCATTCCAACTTTGAAAACAGATTTCAACAAGTTGAGCAGGCTCAAAGCGCTGTTATTCCAACAAGAGGTGGCTCTCACTTCCGCCCGCGAGACCTTCCAGTTACAGGTGGCTAGGACTTCTGGAGCGATACAGTCCCTTCTGAACACCAACCTCCCACTGCATTTTGGAGAACTAATACACCAAATATTTAATGCGTCTGACACCGCAGGCCTTGCACACTTTTTTAAATGTGTGGGATCTGGCCTTGTGTCTTCTTTTCAGACTATATTTGGAGTAATACCAGGTTTTATTCATTCTATTTTTTCCAGCGCCTTCGGAGGGTTCCCTTTGATTTTGATGTTAGGCGCTGTAATCCTGCTTCTCCTGCTCCTGTTGCGCAATGGCTGCTCAACTTGTGGTGCTGCACAGACCAGGCCAGTTGCAGCTGTACCGTGATCGCATGCAACAGGTTTTCGGATGCTTGCCTTTAGCCACGCTTGGCGTCAGTTATGGATTAACTTTTCACTTTGCATACTTCACTTGCGTGCAACCAGTCCTTTATTGTCAGCGATGTCCCTTCTATTGGGCACTGGATATATGCCTCTCCAATACGTCACCTCCCGTCCTGGATTTTGACCAGTTGATGGGTCCCTTAGAGGCCCATGACCAGGCTTGTTCTGGGGATGGCCGTATGGCATGTGAGCTGCACTTGGAGTTTTGGCGGAATGGGATGTCTGTGCGGCTGCGCAGACTGTCCTGCAACGCAGTTTCATTGAATATCACGCAAGTTGCACACTCATGCTTTTAGAGGCATCTGATTACGAGGAGCACGTTTGTTCCTTCGACATACTTAATTGGATGGCATCTCTCTTTTTTACCAACGATATGGATGATCTTTTGGAGGGAATTGCATTCCTCGGTTGATACACCTTGATGGACTTACCACCTCCTTCATAATAACTTTGTTATCCCAGAGGCAGCTCCCCTTCAATGAGCCCTATTAACGACTTTCAAAAAATATATATATTTTATTTTTTGTGTGAAAAATTTCGATTTTTTTTCCAATTTGGTTTTTTCACCCGTTTTGAACTCTGCTTGACTTGTGAACTCTGTTTTAATCCTTCTTCTATGTCCTGTGGCCTTACCAGGGGGAGGGTGTTATATGGTTCTTAGGCACATTATCGACATTGCTAAGTTAGCATGAGCTTCGCTGCCATGATACTGCTTTTGCGCACGCTACTACATGACTTTGTTTTTGCAAGACTTTGTTTGTGCCCTTCACATGAGAATGGGTTGCCTTTTGCGTTCTCTGCCTTTCCTGGAGTTTAGTCTGAACACGATATGCAAGGTCGATAAACAATGCCCCTTGTTATTCTGTTCTGGTCAGTCCCTAGCACCTAGACATAACATGCTACACAGCTGCAGTACTGAAGACTCGTGCTTTGATATTGCGTTGTTGCATGTTGTTTTAACACACTTGGAGAAAGCCGTTCCATGGAGAAGAGCTCTGCTGTTCCTATGATGTAAACCTTACATTCAGGCCTTAAGGTATGGGGTCTGCTGTCAAAGCCCAGAGATCGTTCTTTTTATAAAATAAACTTCTTCTAGTCAAGGGGAGGGTGGTTAGGCCTATAGGCCCCTATTTCCACAGTCTTTATACAATGACTTCCCCCTTTGTTTTCTATGGAATTGTAACAATGCTAACTGTGCTGAGTTTATGAATTTTGCTGCTAGTAGTGGCACGTATACTGTATTGTAGAGCACGATAGTTAAAATAAATATTTTGAACTATTTCAGTGACTCTGCTTATTCTTATTGTGGACAGGTATGAGTGAGTACGTCTTGCTACCGCGATTCCTGAGAGAGTCGGGAGTGTTGTGTTCTGGGTTGTCTAATCATTTGTAGCTCCGTGATCTTTGGAGGAGAACGAATGAGACACTATAGCTAGTCGGATTGGGATTTTGGGTACTGATGTGGTAGGTTGGTACACCCCTATTCACTGAGGTCCTGTTTTCCTGCGCATAGTTCTGTGTATGTGCAGAATCCCTGCAACAGTATTAATAGGAAGAGAAATGCATTTATAATTTTCTCTATATTTTTACAGCAATTTAAGGAGAACTGCGCATTTTTAAAAAAAACATTTAAGTAGCACAGTAATTTGTAGATATTACTGCAGTACTCCGTAGATGTTTTACTGAAGATTTAAATGTTAAAAATGGAAAATACAGTGTAGTACCCTAAATTTGTAAAATATAGGGTACTGCAGTGTATTTTGAATTGTTTAACATTGTTTCTTTTACATTTATTTTTGGTATCACGATACTCCCGAGGCAGTACCCAGTACATTTTTTTTAATGTATAGAAACTTGTAAATATTTTTCCCTACCTATTACCACTTTAATGAAGTGGTAATGGGTATGGAAAAAATATCAAACCTATTACTTACCTACATCCAAGGGTGAAACGCAGAGCACAGGCAGACTGCATGTAATAACAACATGGTTGTCTCTAACGCTTGTAAAGGCAGTCATTAGCCAATCTCATAATGACTTGTCATCGCTACATACAGCGGTATTTGAGCAAAATACTGTGAAATTTCGAAAAAATACTGCACCTACAGATAGCAAGTTAAAATACCTTATAATTTAAAAAATACTTACCCTACTTACCTGTAGTTCCCAAAAGGATCATCTGCGCACCATAATGTGTAATCCTGCCAAATGTCATGTACATACATTCAGCTGTTTTCACACTACGTGAGATAGAATAGTCTAAAGAGAATACATTGGTGCAAAAACATGTTTTTGGGACCCCACTTTTATCTTTGCACCCCTTGACCAATAATCGCAAAATGTTGCATCATCCACCAATGTAGAAGGAAGAATAGGTCTGCAAAGTGTTGTGGAGATTCGTCAAACAGGCGCAAAGTTATCAGCGACCAGACAAATTCCAATACACACAATTTAGTGGAGGATTTTCTGCACAGCACAGTTAAGAAACTGTGTGCCTATCAGCTTTGCCTGAGGGAAAGGACTTTATTGTTTTAATGGGAAAATGACAGGGTTTCAACGATTTTGGACTAGAAAGCTAAAGGTCAGGACCCTTTCAGTCATTTATTCCCCAGCACAATATTTTTGTAAGTTTACGCTGCCCTTCAAACACCATAAAGAGCTGTGTTCCTTGAACCTTGTAGCTAGAAAAGACAAGCTAGTATTCAATAATGATTCAAAGAGCAGGAGGTTACTGGTGAGATTACAAATCAAATAATTTGTGTGTGTGTGTGTGTGTGTATATATATATATATATATATATATATTCACTGAAAAAACCATAGGTTTCAGGGACGTTATAGTTACAAATTAGCATTTAAAAAACCTTTGAAATTCACTGAAAAAACCATAGGTTTTAGGGACAGTTATAGTTAGTTGGACATTGCACTCGTACAAAACCCGTGAAATTCCCCCGTTATAGTTAGTCCAGCTAACTATAACTCGCGCCCCGCAATGCACTGCTGATGACGTCACATATTACATCACTCATGACATGGTCAGTGACATCACTGATGACATCACTGATGACATCTCAAATGACATCACTGATGACATCATCCAGTGACTGTGTGTTTCTGTAAAGTTTAAATATTTTTAATATATATAGGAAAAGACGTATTGAAGAATGAGTGGGTGTGTAAGTGTCTGTATGGATGATTTAGTAGGTGCGTGACTGACTCTATAAGTGAGTGATTTAACGTATCTTACTGAATGCATGGGTTAGTGACTAAACTGGGTGAATGTCTGTATCCGTCTGTCTGTTGCTGTGTAAGTGGCTGCATGTGTTTGTGAATAGCTACATGAGTGTCTATATGAGTTATTGAATGCTTGTCTGAGTATCTGTATGGGTGCCTGAGTGTTTGTGTGGGAGGGGTGTGAGCAACTCTGTGCATAGATGTGTGAGTGGGTGATTCACTGGGTGGATGGTTTCAAGAGTGCAACTGTGATAGACTGTATGGGTGGGTAAGTGTGTGTAAGAGTGTGTTAGTGAGTGAATGTATGTCCCAGTGGTACATGTGTGAGTAACTACATATGTGAAAGGCAGTATATATGTGTGTTGGAGTATATAAATAGCTATAAGTGAGAGTGAGTGATTGTGTTAGTGGCTGTATGGATGAGTGTGTGCTTGTATCAGTGATTGTATAAGAGCGTAAGAATGTGCTACTATTTGTATGAGTAAGTGAGCTGGTGTGTGTATAACTGTATAGGTGAGTAAATGGTAGTGTGTTTAATTATTTGCATGACTGACTAGGTGTGTGAGTACCTCTATGGATGAGTGGCGGTGTTTGAGTGTCTATATAGGAGTATGAGTGCATATGATAGTCCTGTACTGAGTGACCGTAAGTATGAGTGACTGTACGGGTGAGTGAGTGGATGTGTGCGTAGACCTAAGAATCAGTGAGTGGGTATGTAGTTATTGGTGTTGGAGTGTCTATGGTTTTGCGAATGGCAGTCTGTAATTTAGAGTGGGTGTATCAAAGGTTATATTAGAGTGTGAGGAGGTGCATCAGATTATCACGTGGATGATGTCATCAGTGATGTCATTTGAGATGTCATCAGTGATGTCATCAGTGATGTCACTGACCATGTCATGAGTGATGTAATATGTGACGTCATCAGCAGTGCATTGCGGGGGCGCGAGTTATAGTTTGCTGGACTAACTATAACGGGGGAATTTCACGGGTTTTGTACGAGTGCAATGTCCAACTAACTATAACTGTCCCTAAAACCTATGGTTTTTTCAGTGAATTTCAAAGGTTTTTTAAATGCTAATTTGTAACTATAACGTCCCTGAAACCTATGGTTTTTTCAGTGAATTTCAAAGGTTTTTTAAATGCTAATTTGTAACTATAACATGTCTGAAACCTACAGTTTTTTCAGTGAATTTCAAAGCTTTTGTAAATGACAATTTTTAAATGTATTAATTGTTATATAAATTTTTTTCATACTGATTTCCAAATTTTTTAGAAACAATTTTTTTTTACATATTTTATTTTTTAAATTACATTGTAATTACATTATACATTACATTACAAAAAATACTTTCTCAGAATGAATTACTTTAGTTTAATTACTTTGCACATAGGCAATAGACTTTTAAGTACAGTAGTTACAGTTGTTGCAATGGGCAACACATTTTCAAACACAATGCAACATTCAGCTCAATGTGAATTTCTAGTTAAATGCAATTAGTTACTTTATGGATTACTTTTCTAACCACATTACTGGATCCTAGATTCAGTCCTGGGACATCTCCTGTAAACAGTTGAGTAAAAGCGTTTTGGTTACAGTCGTGATTTTTAAGGAATATTATTGTACTTTAAAAGTTCACACTTGGAAACTTTTTCTCATAGAATCACCAAGGTTATCCTATGGAAGGAAATTCACTTAGAAGTTAAAAACTGTTATCGTTACTTTTTCTTACTCAGTGTTGGATCCTGGATCCAGCACTGGTGCATCTCCTGTAAACAGTTGAAAGAATGCGTTTAAGTCATACAGGCGATTTTTTAGGAATATTTGTAGTTTGTGAAAATCGACACTTTGAAACTTTTCTGCTGAAAACCAGACAATGGATTCCTATGGAAGGAAATTCAAGTTACTGGTAAGTACGGTTAAAATTACTTTTGAGGATCAGTACTGGGCTGAAAGATGCAGCACTGAGGTCTCTCCTGATAACAGGTGAGTAAATCGGAATTCGTATTTCGGCTGATTTTAGAGGACTATTTTAAAGTTCCAAAACTCCACACTTAGAAGAATTTCCAAGTGAAACCAGTCAATGTTAGCCTATGGAAGGAAATTCAAGTTACTGGTAAGTACGGTTAAAATTACTTTTCAGGACCAGTACTGGGCTGAAAGATGCAGCACTGAGGTCTCTCCTGATAACAGGTGAGTAAATCAGATCGGATTTCGGCTGATTTTAGAGGAATATTTGTATGTTTCAAAAATCAACACTTAGAAACTTTTTCAGCAAAAAGCAGGCAATAATATCCTATGGAAGGAAATTCAAGTTACTGGTAAGTACGGTTAAAATTACTTTTGAGGATCAGTACTGGGCTAAAAGATGCAGCACTGGGTTCTCTCCTGATAACAGGTGAGTAAATCGGAATTCGTATTTCGGCTGATTTTAGAGGAATATTTTAAAGTTCCAAAACTCCACACTTAGAAGAATTTCCAAGTGAAACCAGTCAATGTTAGCCTATGAAGGAAATTCAAGTTACCGGTAAGTACGGTTAAAATTACTTTTGAGGATCAGTACTGGGCTGAAAGATGCAGCACTGAGGTCTCTCCTGATAACAGGTGAGTAAATCGGAATTCGTATTTCGGCTGATTTTAGAGGAATATTTTAAAGTTCCAAAACTCCACACTTAGAAGAATTTCCAAGTGAAACCAGTCAATGTTAGCCTATGAAGGAAATTCAAGTTACCGGTAAGTACGGTTAAAATTACTTTTCAGGACCAGTACTGGGCTGAAAGATGCAGCACTGAGGTCTCTCCTGATAACAGGTGAGTAAATCAGAATTCGGATTTCGGCTGATTTTAGAGGAATATTTGTATGTTTCAAAAATCAACACTTAGAAACTTTTTCAGCAAAAAGCAGGCAATGATATCCTATGGAAGGAAATTCAAGTTACTGGTAAGTACGTATAAATTATTTTTGAGGATCAGTACTGGGCTGAAAGATGCAGCACTGAGGTCTCTCCTGATAACAGGTGAGTAAATCGGAATTCGTATTTCGGCTGATTTTAGAGGAATATTTTAAAGTTCCAAAACTCCACACTTAGAAGAATTTCCAAGTGAAACCAGTCAATGTTAGCCTATGGAAGGAAATTCAAGTTACTGGTAAGTACGGTTAAAATTACTTTTCAGGACCAGTACTGGGCTGAAAGATGCAGCACTGAGGTCTCTCCTGATAACAGGTGAGTAAATCGGAATTCGTATTTCGGCTGATTTTAGAGGAATATTTTAAAGTTCCAAAACTCCACACTTAGAAGAATTTCCAAGTGAAACCAGTCAATGTTAGCCTATGAAGGAAATTCAAGTTACCGGTAAGTACGGTTAAAATTACTTTTGAGGATCAGTACTGGGCTGAAAGATGCAGCACTGAGGTCTCTCCTGATAACAGGTGAGTAAATCGGAATTCGTATTTCGGCTGATTTTAGAGGAATATTTTAAAGTTCCAAAACTCCACACTTAGAAGAATTTCCAAGTGAAACCAGTCAATGTTAGCCTATGAAGGAAATTCAAGTTACCGGTAAGTACGGTTAAAATTACTTTTCAGGACCAGTACTGGGCTGAAAGATGCAGCACTGAGGTCTCTCCTGATAACAGGTGAGTAAATCAGAATTCGGATTTCGGCTGATTTTAGAGGAATATTTGTATGTTTCAAAAATCAACACTTAGAAACTTTTTCAGCAAAAAGCAGGCAATGATATCCTATGGAAGGAAATTCAAGTTACTGGTAAGTACGGTATAAATTATTTTTGAGGATCAGTACTGGGCTGAAAGATGCAGCACTGAGGTCTCTCCTGATAACAGGTGAGTAAATCGGAATTCGTATTTCGGCTGATTTTAGAGGAATATTTTAAAGTTCCAAAACTCCACACTTAGAAGAATTTCCAAGTGAAACCAGTCAATGTTAGCCTATGGAAGGAAATTCAAGTTACTGGTAAGTACGGTTAAAATTACTTTTCAGGACCAGTACTGGGCTGAAAGATGCAGCACTGAGGTCTCTCCTGATAACAGGTGAGTAAATCGGAATTCGTATTTCGGCTGATTTTAGAGGAATATTTTAAAGTTCCAAAACTCCACACTTAGAAGAATTTCCAAGTGAAACCAGTCAATGTTAGCCTATGAAGGAAATTCAAGTTACCGGTAAGTACGGTTAAAATTACTTTTGAGGATCAGTACTGGGCTGAAAGATGCAGCACTGAGGTCTCTCCTGATAACAGGTGAGTAAATCGGAATTCGTATTTCGGCTGATTTTAGAGGAATATTTTAAAGTTCCAAAACTCCACACTTAGAAGAATTTCCAAGTGAAACCAGTCAATGTTAGCCTATGAAGGAAATTCAAGTTACCGGTAAGTACGGTTAAAATTACTTTTCAGGACCAGTACTGGGCTGAAAGATGCAGCACTGAGGTCTCTCCTGATAACAGGTGAGTAAATCAGAATTCGGATTTCGGCTGATTTTAGAGGAATATTTGTATGTTTCAAAAATCAACACTTAGAAACTTTTCAGCAAAAAGCAGGCAATGATATCCTATGGAAGGAAATTCAAGTTACTGGTAAGTACGGTATAAATTATTTTTGAGGATCAGTACTGGGCTGAAAGATGCAGCACTGAGGTCTCTCCTGATAACAGGTGAGTAAATCGGAATTCGTATTTCGGCTGATTTTAGAGGAATATTTTAAAGTTCCAAAACTCCACACTTAGAAGAATTTCCAAGTGAAACCAGTCAATGTTAGCCTATGGAAGGAAATTCAAGTTACTGGTAAGTACGGTTAAAATTACTTTTCAGGACCAGTACTGGGCTGAAAGATGCAGCACTGAGGTCTCTCCTGATAACAGGTGAGTAAATCGGAATTCGTATTTCGGCTGATTTTAGAGGAATATTTTAAAGTTCCAAAACTCCACACTTAGAAGAATTTCCAAGTGAAACCAGTCAATGTTAGCCTATGAAGGAAATTCAAGTTACCGGTAAGTACGGTTAAAATTGCTTTTGAGGATCAGTACTGGGCTGAAAGATGCAGCACTGAGGTCTCTCCTGATAACAGGTGAGTAAATCGGAATTCGTATTTCGGCTGATTTTAGAGGAATATTTGACAGCTGTGCAAACGCGCCCCGTGGCGCGTTTTAAGTTGGGGGATTAAGTCCCCTTGAATCATGAGGGTCCCTACGGGCCAACTAGCCCACCAGGAACCTCCAGTATGCGCCAGGGGCTGCGTTGCAGAGACATGTACAGAGGCCACACCCCTTTTACACCTCTCTGCAACGCAGCTCTGTGGCGCTTTCTGGACGTACCTGTTGGGCTAGTTGGCCCCAGGGACCCTCAGGATTGAAGAGGATTTAATTCCCCATCTTAAAACGCGCCACGGGGCCTGTTTGCACACATGTCACCTGAAGCCCCGCCCCCTCCCTTCACCACTGTGCAAACGCGCCCCGTGGCGCGTTTTAAGTCGGGGGATTAACTCCCTTGAATCCTGAGGGTCCCTGGAGTCCAACTAGCCCACCATGTTCCTCCAAAAAGCGCCACAGAGCTGCGTTGCAGAGAGGTGTAAAAGGGGCGTGGCCTCTGTACACCTCTCTGCAAGGCAGCCCCCTGGCGCATACTGGAGGTTCCTGGTGGGCTAGTTGGCCCCAGGGACCCCAGTATTCAAGGGGAATTCGTTCCCCTCTGCAAACGCGCCAGGGGCGCGTTTGCAGAGTGGTGAAGGAAGGGGCGGGGCCTGCGGGCCCGATCGTTTTTTTTTTTGTTTTTTTTTTCCCCTGAAGGGGGCCATGTGGCCCCCTTCCTTTTCCTATTTTTAGGCCCTGGGGACCCCATCCCCCAGGGCCTTACCCCTACTTTTAAATTAAAATTAAAAAAAAAACGGGTAGGGTGCCGCGTGGCCCCCTTCCCTGGGCCTGTATTGGCCCCGGGGACCCCATCCCCCGGGGCATGGCCTCTTTTTGTTTTTATTTGGAGGGGGCTGCGTGGCCCCCCTCCTCAGGCTCATTTAAGGCCCCGGGGACCCAATCCCCGGGGCCGGCCTTGCACTTTTTTTTTTTTTAACTTTTTGTTACTTTGGGGAGGGGGCTGCGTGGCCCCCTCCGTGGCCACTTATGGCCCCGGGGACCCCATCCCCCGGGGCCTGGCCTCTCGTTGGGGACTGTGGGGGGTCCCCAATCCCCACAGTCCCGCCGGCTCCCCGTGTCCTACGGGAGCCGGCATTGCTTTACACATGGGGAGCTGCTAAGATGCAGCTCCCCATGTGGAAAAGCAATCGGCTTGGATATTGGAAGAGAGAGCAGGTTTCCTGCTCTCTCTTCCAATATCCAAAGCAAGTTTGCAATGACAGGACGGGAGCCGCGAGGCTCCCGTCCTGTCATTGCAAACAGCAGTGTCCCGGGGGTAGGCACCCCGGGACACTGCAGGAGCCGGCCCTGGGGGTGGCGGTCCCCAGGGCCACCACAGGCTCCAGGAGGGGGCCGCGCGGCCCCCCTCCCTACATCGAGAAAGCTCCGGGGAGGTGGTGGTCCCCGGGGCTTGGGGGTCCAAAACGGACCCCCATTTTAATTTTCTTAGTGCCCCGGGGAGGTGGTGGTCCCCGGGGCGTGTGGGGGCTGGAGCCCCCCACACAGGTTTTTCAAATATAAAAAGAAGCCCCGGGAGGTGGCGGTCCCCGGGGCTGCGGGAGGGCTCAGAGCCCTCCCGCACCATTATCCATAAAGCCCCGGGGGTGGTGGTCCCCGGGGCTTGGGGGCCCTTAGAGGCCCCCACACATAAAATTAACCCCCCCAGCATGCCCCCGGGACTTGGCCCACCCGGGGGCCAGTGACATCGAAGCGCGGGAGACCGCGCTTCGATTTTTTTCGGCAGGGTTCGCGCTCCCTGAGCGCATCCTGCCGATTTTATTTTAAATTTTTTTTTATTTTTTGCCCAGGGGTCCTTGTGGGACCCCTGAGCAGACCTAGGGGTCAGGGTGTTTCTACCCTGCCCCCTTTGTGCGCTTTGCGCACTTGTTTCTGTCCCTCAGTTCTACCTAGGGACAAAATGGCTGCCAACACTTCCTGATTTGGAGTGTTGACAGCCAATTAACATAAAGCTCGTGCTCGGGAGGATCCGCGGCCCTAGATATACCTATCTTTTTTTCTTTTGATTTTCTCAGCAACTACTGAACGGATTTACACCATTTAACAAAAGGGTTCTTTCTGAACCAAGAACTACCTCTTTGCCAAATTTGGTGTAATTCCGTTCAGCAGTTCGGGCTGTAGCCGTGTCTAAAGTTTCCTATGGAAAATTGCATGGGGAAAACGCGTTTTGGGACCCCCTTTTTTCTCGGCCCCCGCTTGACGAATCCCCCGAGACTTTCAGGGTAGGAGCGGACCGGAGCGGGCCACAAAGTTTGAAAATTTTGCGAAGATACGTCAACCGGCAAGAGAGTTATTTCAAATAGAATGTCGCGGATTTCCTATGGATAATAGGTTGTAACTATAACTATCTACTGGCGACCGCCAGTAGATAATATATATATATATATCTAACAAGGCAGGGGATCCTGCCGAAACATGTGACAGCCCTGTAATGAAATAAATAGAAACTTACCTGGAATACTGGAACTGCAGTGTCGGTGTCTGGCTTGAGGATTTTGTATGCCGGATGAGTTTGAAGATATATATATATATATATATATATATCTAAGCTACTCCTTCCCATCTCGCTCGTTTCCACTGGCAAAGAAAGAGCACGGACCACTTAGTAAGTTATATATATATATATATTTGAAAAGGTTTGCCATGTGATTTGCCGACCCACTTGGGGCGTGACTTGAGGCCCACTTGAATAAATGGAGGGAAAATGCTGGCAGTAATGTTTGGCCGTCCTGGAGAGCAGTTGGCTTTGAAGAAGGGCGTAAGCCTGAAACGCGTCGCATTAAACTGCTGGTCAGTGTGTTTTAATATCCCAGTTCCTGTGTCTGCTTAATTCCTGGGAGTGCATCTCACAAGATGGCAAACCTTTTCAAATAAATAATTCGGCCCGCCTAGGTCGAGAGAAGCACCACCGCAAGATCCCAAGCGGGGCCGCCTGCTGTTTTATATTGCCTGCGGGTGGAACAGGAGGAGCGGCCTGTAAAGAGAGCTGTGTTTCTTTGTTTTAAAGCACCATTTAAAGAACTTTGAAAACCAGTGATGGCTACAAACAGACCCACATGGGTAAGGAACTACCAGCCCCATCATGCTTTGCAGGCAATGTGATTTGCCGGCCCACTTGGGGCGTGACTTGAGGCCCACTTGGGGCGTGACTTGAATAAATGGAGGGAAAATGCTGGCAGTAATGTTTGGCCGTCATGGAGAGCAGTTGGCTTTGAAGAAGGGCGTAAGCCTGAAACGCGTCGCATTAAACTGCTGGTCAGTGTGTTCTAATATCCCAGTTCCTGTGTCTGCTTACTTCCTGGGAGTGCATCTCACAAGATGGCAAACCTTTTCAAATATATATATATATATATATATATATATATATATATAGAGAGAGAGAGAGAGAGAGAGAGAGAACTATAAATCTCTCTCTAAATTTATATATATAAATATATACTTTACATTTTTTTTTATCAATCTAACAGATTAACTAGCTATCCAAATCTCATTAAAAACTGAAATGTGTCAGAAAATGTTTAATCTCAATCACAACTTAAAAGGTAGATTAAATGCTCTCTATATGCGGAATGCTAGCTATGCAATTGTTATAACTAACTTTGAATAACAAAAAGTAGAAATAATAGAAACATTAGTATACTGATATTCCTTCTTACTTTCATTGTGTACGTTTCTGAAATATTAATTTAGCTTGGAATAATTGTTTAGCAGCTTCAAACCCATGAGAGCATGGCATAGCATGGGATGGTGCTACGTTAAAGTACTACTAGGCATTCAACTGTGATACCAGATTGCCCTTAGCAAGGGGTGTCAGTTTACCCCCTAGAAGCAAAATTCGTAGCACTTTGCAATAAACGTGGTATTCACCGATAATCGAGTGCCGACCTTCCTGTGACGCTGTAGAAAGAAGGAAAAATACGAAGGTATGAAGGCCATCCCATGCCACAGTCGAGCACCACCAGTGTTTAAGTGCATGCCGGCAAACCGCATTGGACAGAAGAATATGTATGTATAAACCTCATACATATACATAAACCTCCCAGTTGTGGTTGTCCCTGTATAGTTATAGTTAAGTCAATGTTTCCATAGGAAGACCGTTTTTTGTTTTGCTAATAACTTTGGAGCTGTTTGACAAATCTTCACAAAACCTCCAAACAAAAAGTCCATCTACCTCAGCTCTTTCGGGGTGATCCATCAAGTGAGGGCCAAGAAACAGGGGGAGGTACCAAACCTGTTTTTACCATGCAATTTCCCATAGGCTTTGTTTTGAAGTGATACAGAAAAAATGGCTGAACAGAATTACACCAAATTTGGCAGAAACTTAGATCTTTAGTCAAAAAATTTGCTTTTTGTGATTTGGTGTAAATCCGTTCAGCCATTTTAGAAACTTAAACTTCAAAATATAGTGATAGCTGAACAGTTGGTACAGTTGGTACTGCAGTACTCCAGAGGTACCACAAATTTAAAAAATGGAGATTTCTCATTTGGTGAGAGGACTGATAAGATAATCATACAGAATATGGCTGAGACCCTGGGCTAAACTTTTGATACACATATAACTGTGGCTGACTTTCAGGTATGAACTCTAGTCACTCCCATGGTCTGTGTTGTGAGGCTATCAGCTTTCGAGTCGCTCCTACTGTGACAAACTGCTTTCTGGAGGAAGACAGGGCAGAGGAGTGTTCACTTCAAAAGGAAGCAGACTCTTAACATAAACATCAAAGACTCAGATTCTAAACCACATTTGAGGGCATATTTACAAGCCCCTATCGCCATCATGTCACATTTTCTGACGTTGTGCTGGCAATAGGGGCTTCGCCTTATTTACAAGGCAGTGTTAAGCCACTTAACGTGGTTTAACGCTGCCTTGTAAATAAGGCACCCTTTCACGCTATACTTAGCATGAAAAGTGCGGGCAATGGGTGTTGTGGTGGGCATTCCACTGCAACACCCATTGATTTTGATGCTGCCCCATATTTACAAGGGCGTAAATATGGGGCAGTGCCAAGATTAAGACCAGGGAGAACCTGATCTTACCCTGGTGCAACAAGGAGGAAGGTTTAATTTCTCCTCGTATTTTCTGTTTCGATGTGTGCTGCGTTGTGCAGCACACATAGAAAGAGAAAAACGGCCATTGATTGTTTATGTGCAGGAAGGTGTCCCTTCCTGCACATAAACAATCATTAAAATAAAATGATGTTTTGCAACTTCTATGTGTGCTGCATTAAGCAGCACACATAGAAGTTACAAAACGCCATTGCAGATTGTTTATGGGCAGAAAGGGACACCTTCCTGCACATAAACAATGTTCCCCTGCACTATGGTGCAAGGGTTTCTGTGTTGGCACTAGGTGGCTAAATTAGCACCAGCTCAGGGGGAAATGCAGGGCTGCACCGTATCTTTGTAAATACCGTGCAGCCCTGCATTTTAGAAGTGGCGGAGCGTGACGTTAAGCCAAGGAGGCTAACGCCGCGCTCCTCCGCTTCCTCGTAATTAAGCCCCTTGGTGTCTGGGAATGGACTATAAGAAGGGAATTATCAACTGTTAAGCAGTCAGTGGGGTTGTATGAGAAAGAGAAGCTCTGCAAGACTTACCTGTGGCCAGGACTGGGAGCCAAGGAGGACTGCTGGTCTCCCAGCTAAGTGAGGGTTCAATCCATGACCATCTGCCCTATAGCATTGAGCACCAGTGCCTGCTTTCTTGCAAAGACCAGTGTGCCCTCTAAGGAAGAGGAGAAAACAGAAAGGAGCGAGGTACACTGGGAAATCCTGTCAAGTGGACTCCATTTGCGAGGTAACTTCTGACCCGATCGTGTTGCTGCCCTTGTGCAGAAAAAAATAGGTGACCTCCAAAAGACAGAAGAGGACCGCCATGAAGTGAGCCATGATCATCCCTGTGCCGAATGAGATGTTGTCCATGTGCAGTGAGGTAGCAGCGAGCCAAGATGCCAGTTTTGGCTGCTGTGGGAAAATTGCCATGCTGAACGGGCCATACTCTCTGTGTTATTGTGAGCCAGCAAACCCGTATGCCAGGAGGGGCCACCATGAAGAAATCTGCTGTGCAGATTGGGTCAGAGCCCATATGCATTGGAGAGACAGTTTGCCAGAGGGGACCAAGACCCAGCAACAAGTGTGACCTGGTCAGGAGTCTCACTGAAACAGAAAGAACCACCATGGAGACCCCTGCAGTCCTGCACCATGACAGAGGATCAGCGTCGGGGCCTTGACACTGCTCCCCCCTATCCTTTCCCCCACTGTGGAGTAGACCAAAGAACTTACCAAGCTTGAAGGAGCCACAACGAACCTCCGGTCACTGAGAGACGGTGAACCCATATACAAGAGGGGGTGACCGGGACCCAGCATGAATTGTGACCTGGTCAGGATCATCAGTGGAGGAGAAAGGCCAGGAAGGGGAACCCTGGCTGACCTGCACCATGTGAGAGGATCAGTGTCAGGACCTTTGCACTACTTCCCTCCCCCCACACTCACCTTGGGGCAGACCAAAGAACTTACCTGGCTTGGAGGAGCCATGACGAACCTCCAGTCACTGTGCCTGCACAACCACATGAGAGGAACTCAAGGACTTCTGGGCGCAGACTGCCTGGGCCATGTGCATTGAACTCACCTTCAACAGCGGCTGCTGCTCCAGCCTTCGCGAATGGGGTGCACTCAGGATGTCCGGTCACTCCGATCCTGCATGTACAGGTAAGACAAATTTCAGGCCCGTCAGCCCTAGGCGAACTTGCTTGCTAAATAGCACTTTGCCAACTGAACACTTTTGACTTTAAGATAGAGCTGGAACTCTTGAGACATGGACTATTACTTTATCTTGCCTGTAGTGAATGGGGAATAACCACTGTTGTGAGTAAGGAGTGGGACACAGGGAACTGCCAATGAAACACTAGAGCCCTGAACTCAGGGGACTGTATATGTTGTTTATGAATGGCGTATTTGCCTTTGTGTTACTATAGGTAAAATAAAATACTTCTCTTTTCATAAAAGCAAGTATTTGGCTGCACAATCTTTTATTGCTGCTGCTGCTTCACGTATTTAGAGTTGTTAGCCTGTGTTCAATCGCAATATCCCCCCCCCCGAGAAGCCTCAGACTGCGCTAAGTGCGCTACCACTAAGAGCCAAGTGCTGAAGGGATACTTGGCCCAGTTGCTCATGATCCATAGTAGTTCGGACCATCAGGAGTGAAAGGCCTGAAACAGCACACGTTTGGGCCCAGTAACCCCTGCTTAACCCGTGGCCCTCTGAATGGGGTTCTGATAACTGGCAGCAAGTGGTAGGTCACTCAACATTTAGGAGCCTTGGATACAGGTGTGGCATTGGCCATTTCTAACTTACTCGGTAGTACATTTTGCCCAGTTTTTACACACAAAAGCGACACGCATATACCATGGAAAACACAGGTTGTGAATAGACCTCAGCACCAAGTCCATTGATCAAATGAAGAATTTATGTAGGGACAAAGGGTGGAGGATTCCCAGGAGTAGTGTCCTTGCTAATTTCATTAGAGACCAGTTTGAGACACTGGTCGAAAGGGATGAGGCTGTAGTTGACTCTGGGGAGGGAGTCATGGTAGGAACCCAGAGAGAGAGCACTGTGGATTCAAGCCCTAGGATCTCCTTAGCATAGATCTATTACAGACACATGCAAAGTGTGCCCCTTAATTCTTTTTCTAGAGTTTCACCAAGACACTCGCCATCTTTAGTTTCAAGTATATCCCAGGTGTGTATATCACCTCAAATTTCTAGGGTATCACTGTCACCAATTTCAGGAATAAATCCCTTGGGTGGATTGAATCTAGCAAATACCCTGAGCTTGCAATTCGCCCTTCAGAAAGCCAAGGCTGAGAAAGAAGAGATGGTCAGAGAATTTGAGAAGGAGAAGCTGAGACTAGCTCACCGGGAACAAGAGGAGAGGAGGCAGCAGAGACAGGAGGAGTGGGCCCAGGAAGAAAAAGTCAGAGAGAAGGAGGAGAAACAGAGAGAAAGGGAGGACAAACAGAGAGAATGGGAAGAGAAACAGAATGAAAATGATAGAGCTGGAAAGGGAAATGAAATTCCATGAGAGAGAGAAACTTGGAATGGTAGCAATGATAACTTCATCTGGAATACTACATCCAGTTCAGGCCAGGTTGTGGTCAAGGTTCCAAAAGCTTTTGTGCATGTGTATGTGGAAGGTCAGCATATTTTGCAATGGTTTGTGAGGTTTGAGGTCTCTTGTGAGTTGACAGCCTTAAATGAGGTGTCTAAGACAACTGCCTTAATGGGGTGACTGCAATTGGAAGGGACAGCCATCATTGGGAGAATGGAATGAAGCCAGCTCAGTAACTTCAGTCCCCTAACCAGTTGATGGTGACAGAGCAACTCAAGGAGGAGTGCTGTACCCCACTTAGGCAATGCCTGTCTGATTTGAGAGAGAGGGAGCCAGAGAATCTTGTAGATTTGGCTTACAAGTGGTTAGCCTACAGGGTTCACAAAGGGCTAGATCAGCACAGTTCTAAACTAAAGGGGGAGAGGAACTCTCAATAGTCTAATTCCAAACCGGTGGCTAGGGCCAGGGTAATTCTCATGGGACTCGAGGAGGGCCCTGGAAAAATGGGAATAATGTGCAGGAAAGTTCTTTTATGTCGAAGGTGGTGACTTGATTCAAGTGCCACAAGGTGGGACACTTTAAGAGAGATTGTCAGATGAAAAACCCTGACCCAGCAGCATGATGGGTGAAGGGACCCCAGAGGGCCCAGTTGTGCTCAACCTAGTAACTATGGACATCTGGGAGAAAAACCCAGATGCTCTGAAGCACGTCCATACTAACACAATGGAGTTTGTGAAGTAAGTGAGTATCAATGGGAAGTGCCTGACCTGAGGGATACTGGAACCTGCTGCACTGTAGTTCAGAGGAAATACCTTAAGTCTGAGGAGATAATCTCTGGGAACAAAGATACAGGTTTAGTAGCCAGTGGGGAGGGCATGGAGTATTCCCTTGCCAGGGTTGAGATTCAGCTCAATGGCAAAGCGGCCATGATTGATGTCAGGGTAAGGAAAAAGGAAGGTGCTGGATGTCTCTTGGGCAATGATTTAACTGCTTCTGGCTTGGTACCAGAGCAGAAGCCTTTATGGTTGGACAATGTCAGCTGTGTTGATCAGAGCACAGGCTGCACATCTGTGCCCAGAGTGGAACTGGGATCATTCCTGATTTGGAGGGACCATGACAAGGTAGTTTACAGGAAAGGGCAGACTCCAGGAAGGCAATGGCCGTGTAGGTCATTGGCTCTGCTCCAGAGTGAGAGGACCATGAGCTACTGAAGTGGACTAGTTGCTGGAGTCTGGGTAGCTTCCAAAGTTGCAGGGTTTAGTAGCTGCTGGAGGATCTACCCGGGAAGATTTCCGCAAGGCACAGGAGAAGTGCCTTACATGGTTGCAAAACACTATCTTGTCTGGGAGAGTGGCCTACTTTAAAGTGAGCCGGTAAATCCTGAACCAGGAACAAGCAAGAGGCTAGTGGTTCCATCAGTGCACAGGAACTTCCTGTTGTCACTGGCCCATGAAGTGCCCTTAGCAGGATACTTAGGGATTAGAAAGACACAGGATAGGTTGGACCCTCTGTTCTGTTGCCAGGGATGTGCAGAGACACACAGAGGTTATGTAGAATCTGTCCTATTTGCCAGATGAATGGCAAGACAGGATGGAAGACTAAGGCGCCGTTAGTGTCTCTACCAGTTGCAGGTGTTCAATTTGTGCAGGTGGAAATATACATAATTGGTCCACTTGACCTCCCCTCAAAGTCAGACAACAAGTATATCTTGGTTGTGGTAGATCATGCCACCAGGTGCCTGGAAGCTGTACCTCTGAGGAGCATGACTGTGTGGTTGGTAGCGAGAGCTCTGATGGGATCTTTGCTAGAGCCGGATTTTCATGGACAGTAATTTCTTACCGGGGAACCAACTTCATCTCGTTTTACATAAGAGAGATGTTAAAGTAAGCTGGTGTGACATACCACTTCTCCACAGCGTACCACCCACTTCCATGTGAAGAGGCTGAAGCCTTAACTCCGGAGAGATAACATAGTGAATGTTATGGTTATGGTGAAGAAAGTAGAGGAAGACAGTGAGCCTCTTCCTGACTTGCTGCATAGTGACATGAAGGATGGCAATGTGGAAGGGGTTGTTGTCCGTGTGCAGGAAAACGTTGGCGTCCCCCATATGCCAAAGGAGGGCCACAGTGAAGTGAGCTGTGATCATTGCTGTGCTAAGCGCGTCATCGCCTGTGTGCAGTCAGGGACTTGCAACCCCATATGCCAGTAGGCACTGCCATGGACAGATTGCTGTGCTGAAAGGGCTGTAGTTACTTATGTTAAGAAACTAAACCTTGTGGCTTAATGTTACTTAACGGCATGAGTTATAGTTTCTTCAGATAAGTATAACTATAAATATAACTGTAACTGTTGAATTGCTATGGTTTTGTGTGGGTAAAACGTGAACCTAACTATAACATTCCTGTAACCTTTGTGTTTTTCAGTGAATTTGTATGGTTTTTTTTAACGTAAAAGTAATAAATAATTAGATCTACCGGTACCTGCAGATCTGTGGAGGATCATTTGTGCCTAGATATACAAAGATTTATTTCTGTAATAACTCCAAAACTACTAAACAGATTTACACCAAATTACAAAAAGGGCTCTTTCTGGAACAAGAGCTAGCGTTCTGCAAATTTGGTGTAAATCTGTTCAGCAGTTCGGCCTGTAGCCGTGTCTAAAAATTGCGGGGGGAAATCGTTTTGAGACCCCCCCACCCCTTTTGTCAGTCCCCACTTGACCAATCACCCTGAAACTTTCCATGCAGAACTAGGCAAGGTAGACATTTGAGGGTAAATCCCTAGGCAGTCACAAGGTCTCAGACGTTCAACAACTCATATCAAAAGAAGAACATGATAAATTGAACTCGGTGTAGACTAAAATTAGGTCATTTTAAAATTTCATTTCTTTAATGGAAATTTGTTAAAAAACATTTCTAAACAATAATTATGCCCGTGAATAATTCCGAACATATTTGACATAAGGATTAACACACAAGATTTTGTCAGAATCTACACATAAATAAACAGACTAATACCATCAAATAATGTGATAAACTAAATTAGACAATTACAAGAATTATACAATAAATGATATATCAAAGACAAAGGAACATAATCAAAATTCGCAGTGGCTGTATGATGGATCTTCAACACGCGTTTCGGCGCAACAGTGCGCCTTCATCAGGAAAGCCACAAGATATTCTAGATTAGCTGCTGTCGATGCGAAAATAGATGGAAATACTAAAAAGGCAGCTGCCCGATCGTTGGAAAGTTGTTTCCAAATCCTAATATAGGGAGTGCCAATGCATTTGCCTCTAATGCTGAACTCTGTCATTAGTAGATCACTGTGCGTATAGTTCTCTGATCTAAAAACTATAATGCATGTGGAGAATGAAAATCAATTCAAAGAGGAATGTTTTTCGCTCCAAGTAAATGACACCATGTCGTTTCTGAGATAGATGAGTACCTCTGCTTTGGTACTGGTGATTTATAAAATAGCTTGAAACATGCCGAGACCAAGTTAGCGTGTCAGGACTTCACGATTGTGCAAAGCGTCTGATGCCTGCTGTATGTGCGTAGTCATCAAACAAAGGTATAGGCAAGGTAGGCCACTTTTTTGGAATATTTTGTGAAGTTTCGTCATACGGCACCAAAGTTATTAGCAAAACAAAAAATCCTTCACCTATGGGAAAAGTTGGTCCTAACTTCAGCTACCTACTGGCTATTGCCATTAGGTACTATATATATATATATATATATATATATATATATATATATATATATATATATATATATTATATTATATATATATATATATATATATATATATATATATATATATATATATATATATATATATATATATCCCCAACCAAAGATGCACCACGTTCTTTTGAACAAATGCAAACCACAGCCCAAATTGCATTCAAAGCGTGTTTAATTATGGCAAGTGCGACTTTATATATATAAAATTACTTTTTAAAATGGGGGAAACCGTCATGTCCCCTTTTTTTAGTTAAATTACATATTAAAAAAAATCTTACTACCCCTTACCCCTGCCCATCTCTGAAACCTGAAAAATCCCTTACTGCCCATTACTGCCACCCAACTCTGAATCCTAAAATCCCTTCCGGCTTCTTAACCCTACCCATCCCTGAAACCTAAAAACCTGTTTCTACACTTTTCACCTACCCATCCCTGTCTAGCATGGATCTTCTGGGCAAAGCCTGTAGTGTCTTCTTGGTTCGAAAAAAAGGCCTTTTATCCTCACAGGTAGAGCTAAACTCCAGGCTGGAACAGGAAGTCTAGCAATATTCCAGAAAATAGTTCAGAAAGAAGTAGAAAAATCCTTCATACTGACCAGGCCAAACAGAGAGGCGACAAGGAGTGTCGGACACTAGAACTGGAGGTCACAGAGGTCCAATGAGCAAGCAGTGGTACAGAAACAATAGTGACACAACTGGACCTGAAAATTGATCCCTTATATGGCAGATAACAGGACATTAAATCATCAAACGAAATGGTTTCGTCATCTTGGATTGGGAAGAAGTAAGAAATTGCAATGTATGACTTTTTTTCTTTTAAATAATCCATAACATTTCTATTCTTTTTATGTGCCCTCAAGAAATCAGGTAAGGGCAAAAAAGAATTTCTGCTCCTCTCCCTTTACCCCTATTTCAGCAGGGGTCTGACCTCCACATGGCCGCCAACAAGGACGCCTTTGAGTCCTCGCTGCAGGAAGAGTCAGCGCAGCCCAAAAATATCGGGAGAGAAGTTGCCTAGCAGATGAGGAAAAAGATAGCTGCAGCAGCCGGACCCCAGGCAGTAAAAGTAAAATGTTTCGTCTCAACTGAGGTCCTGATTTAGATCTTGGCAGATGGGTTACTCCATCACAAAACTGACGGATATCCTGTCCGCCGAAATATAAATCCCATTATATGCTATGGGACTTATATTAGGGCAGGCAGGATATCCGTCACCGTTGTGACGGAGTAACCTGTCCTCCAAGATCTAAATCAGGCCCTCAGTGTGGTTCACACGAAGTTTCCTTTGAGGTGCAAGAAACTGCGAGCTCAGAAATCTCATAAAAAGTTTATAACAGCTCCACCTTGAAACTTACTAAGAGAATCTCCAATTTCCACGTCAATTTCTTCATCCGGTCGCTGAATCTTTGCCATTGTATTAGAATGGAGCACAACCCAAATACATTTCTAAATAAATCATCAACATTTGGTTATTTAATGTTCAGTCAATGATGAGAGGTTTAGTGAGCTTTAAAAGTTATATTTTCTCATTAAGAAATTAGTCTGTATTTTTGTCTTTTTATTTAGGTTAGTCAAATACGTCTGTTTACAGAAATATCAAGAAAAAATTGGTTAGAATTAGCATGCAAAATACACCGTGGGCCTAAAGGACCTAATTTATCCTAGCCAGAACCCATAAAGAGTTCCTTTGGAAAAGAGCAAGAAAAATTTGGAGCAACAGGCTAATAGCTATGAGAGGTCGAACTCCTCATAAAAAGTAGCCTAACAGCTGCAGAAGCAACCGTTAGCACAGGTGGACGGAGATAATCACAGCAGTAGCTATGATCGAGCATGGAGAAAAGTCTCCAAAAAGGCATCAGAATAACAGAAAATCAACATTAGCAGTAGCTCACAGCAATTTCAGGCAAGAGTAGCCCAGTCTAGTGCTAGAGGGCATGGCAGGGGAAGATGTGTATAGAATGCATTGCCTCTCTAACTAGGAACATGTACTATATAGAAAAAGCACAAAACATGTTGCAAAGTATGAATGTTGAATCATCTCTAGCCAATAGGAAAGGATCTTCCAGTGGTCCATCGTCTTCTCTCTCGATTCCCACGGTAAACGTCCATGATGACATGTTGTTATTTGAATGTTGCTACAACGTATTACAAAAAGATACGTCTAGGAAGGTTCTCGTGAGAACATTTGCAAGCCTACTCTGTTAGCTGTCCAGTGTCCCATTGTGTAACAATGGGCTGCTCTATGAAATGAAACATTAATATCTAGCATGTCCTGGTTAGATCATGAGAGTCGAATCTATAGCAATATTCTTGTTCATTATAAGCATGTGGCAGAGGTCACTATCTAAAATACGATGAAGTCATACGGTGTAAGGAAGGAAAGAAATACATTTTGCAGCAAACAGCACATTTCACGAAGATGTTAAGTGCTACAGTTCAATTATAACGTTAAATCAGCATTTACAAAAAGGCATTTCTTTTATTAAAAGGGAAAGGAAGGAATACTCAGAAAATATTGAGGCCTTGCAGTGAAAGAACGACAGAAATGGGAGCTTTCTGCGGAAATAAGCAGCATCTTTTCTCTTTTTGCATATTTAATAAATGCTCATTTTCTCTAACCTCTATATTGACACGCATTTCCTACGTTAATGTTATGACAAATTTTTTACATTTTTATGTGGTTAACTTACGTAAACAATTTCAACTTCCTCAATACATATAAACAAACATAATCAAAGATGAACGAATGAAACACTACATAAAACCACTCTACTGCACATAATGAAAGTGATTGTTTCAAAATAAGGAAAAAACACATGCGATTTTTTTTTCCACATGAATTAATAATATACAAATTGATAATTAAACTAAACACAAATCAAGATAAGCAATATATTATCATAATGATCCATTGATGTGGAAGACAAGGAAGAATGTTTTATCTAGAACTCATACATTATCTAATCCAGGCTGTAGTAGCCAAAATCTGCTTTGCGAACAGTCCAACATATAACAGTGAAATGTACATTATAGTCCAGAGAAATCATATTAGATGTATAAAATGCGAGAGGGAATCCAGACCCACAAACCGTTGTCCCCACCGTAAGCTGGGCGTCTTCTCTGAAATTCTAATTTACGCACCACATTCAATTTACTATAAGTCGCGCACCTCTTTACAGAGTCGTGTCGCCTCAGTCGATACACTACAATAACTATAACTCGCACCTTCTCCATGCACTAGTTATACCCTTGAATATTACATCATTTATCCCACTTAAATTATAGCATCCAGAACAACACTTATGACATCTTAAAAGACATAATTTTTTAGAACACAGTGTATGGTAGAGTGGGGAGTTATAGTTAATGTAGTGTGGCGATTGAAGCAACAAGACTGTGTTCGGAGGGGCGTGACATACTAATTTGAAAATGGGGAGTAAATAATAAATTTAAGTCATAACTGGACAAATTCAGAAGACGCACCAGTGGGAATCTTGCCCTAGACTAATAGATCGACTTAGGATCTCTAGACGCATAGCCTAAAGAAGAATTGAGCGCGGTTGACTTTTACGACGCCCTGAAGAAGCCCCAGGCCGGATGGCCATGTAAGGGGGCGAAACACGTGTTGGCTGTTTTCACCTTTGCCAATCCAATTCAGAATTCTTAAATCACCTTCATATAAAGATATTTCACCACGAAACCATCGTATTGGAATTTTTCCTGAATCAGAACGACCACGTAAACTTGTCCAGACATCTCATTCTGGAACTACTGTGCAATTAGGGGGTTAGTGGTTTCCCCCTGTCCAGGACAAGTACCAAAAAATAGACCTGCCCAATTATATACGGCGAGTAAGGGATTGGGACCCATCACCCCTTTTTCCTCACATAACTGGAGGTGCGTCAATTATAAATTTAAGTTATAACAAAAAAAGAATAACCAGAATTTCTAATGCTTGTGTAGCTTAAATTGGGTTTGTATAGAAAGAATAAATAAAGTTTTCCTAACTCTAACTTATATATGTGTGTATGTGTTTGTGTGTGTGTGTATATATTTTATGTTGTGTGTGTATATGTATATATGCATATAATCAAGCTTGTTGCCACACATATGTATACTCATACAAATATGTACAGAAATGATAACGTATGAATGTATCTTGAGTCTACATTATGATCCAATGATCAACAACCAAAGGAGATGTGGGGAAATATCATTGCCAATTTACACATAAGAAAATATACAAACATCCATATGCACATTCTAATTCGATAAATCTCAGTATTGGATGTACGAAATAGAAAGAAAAATTAATGAACGAGTCGGATAACAGGAAATGCGCAAAAAGCTAAATTGAATTATTATTATGTTTACAGCACATTGCACTTTACACTTAGGCACTTTATAGATTTTTGTACGGACCAAGTAAGGGACACGAGAGGGGATTGAATTAACATGGAAATATACTTGAATTAGGATTTAACCTGATATTAATCTGTTTTCCTGCATTTAGTATTTTACTTATATTTTAAAAGGAATGGATATACAAATTACTTCGCTGCTATTTTTTAATTTTGTAAAATAGCTGAAATATTATGAAGTATGTACATTGAGCATGGCCAATTGTGATGTTAACAAAGCACATGAAATAGTATGTTTTCAATGTCTATGACCACGTGATGTCCTAAGGGTATGTACATTTCACTTTAAATATTGCACCAACCTTTGCGTCCATGTCATGTGATCAAGGCTCCACGGAGTCGAAACGCATAATGGAGACGGTTGAATAAACACCTGAGCACCGAATTGGGTCTGTGTCCATGATTGGGGAGAGAAGACGCTTCCTGTGTGCTGAGTTCATGATATATATATATATATATATATATATATATATATATATATATATATATATATATATATATATATAAGCTAAACAATAATACAACTTCAAAGAGGAAAGTGGTGGAATCGAATTGTAGAAGTCTACTTATTAATTATTTATTTAATGCACACATGTAAAAAAGTGTCTTTGACAGTCTAAAGGACCTTAAAAGAAAATTCAAATAATTAGGTGTCAATATGTTAATATGGTACTTCACTGGAATATTTGAGGAAATTGGCAAAAACATTTTTGGTAAAAATAATTTTTAAGAGAAAAAGAGAACAGTGTTTGTCATGAAAAGGTTTGAGTACTTTATTAGATTAAATAACAAAATGGCATCTTGAAGTGAAAATGTACAGAAGGGAAATTAAAAAAATCTTTCTGATATCTTTCACAGAAACTGTGTATAAGAAAAGTAAAAGAAAAATAATTTTAAAGCTGGTAGATGGTAAATTGTGTATACAAAAACATTGCCTTTGTTTCATACTCCAAATGTATATTTTTTTCTTGATGGTGGTAGGAGTGGCTTCCCCCTTTAAAAGTACACTCTGGTAATGCACTCTATGGCCCTGTGGAAGGCTTCGGCTGAAATGCGTAGGCTATGGTCTTAAAGAATTGCACAATGCACTTTACTTTAAATAGTTAAAAAATCAAATGAAATAGGATTTGGATTACCTCCGAGTTGTGCCGCTTGCTTTCTGGAACAGGGGAGATTGCAATGGAAAAAGGAGCTGGTTTGGTGAATCAATTACATATATATATATATATTATCCACAATGTGATCCTGAAAGTTCGGTGCGCTCAGCAGCGGGTGCACAACGTAGGGGCCGGATCCTGGCCCTCGATTTGAATATGCACTACAAAGGACGCAGCACTCCGGAGTTGAGTTTAAAGAATTTATTTTCGGCAACACTCAACCAACGCGTTTCATCCCTCCCACGGCTTTGATCACGGTTAGTGATTCCTTTCTCTCTTGCACTCTATATACCCATATAGCCTTAATGTGGCATTATGGGACTTGTAGTGCCATTTAAATTGAAAACTTTATTCACACTATGTACAGACAAGGATTTCCACAATTGTCATTGAATTTTCATAATGAAATTCGCGCTTTACCACAAAGTAACTCGATACAGTATCGTGCAGCCTACTAATTACATTGCGAGTCATTGAGTTACATGATATTATAATGCCTTCTGGTTCTGATACCCTCATATGTTTTTTGAGTATAGTACATATTTTGAAAAGGTGTTTCCCAATGTTCCTTAATCTGGATATAGTACCCAATTACAATATTGCAGACAATTAATTACCACAGTTTCTGTATGCATTTTTCATGCTGATTATACAGGAAGTTCTTATTTCCGGTATCACAGTGATATTCTCTGTCAAAGTTTTTTACTCTAAGTGTACAAAAAGTTCCTCATCATTGTTAATACCCCTTGGGGTCTTTGTTCTAAGTCTGATGATGTAACGAGATTCCATTTGGCGTAGTTTTCTTATCCTGTCCCCTCCACGCTCATTAGATGTTATTGCATGGATGCCATAATAGCTCATCGCCTTCCAATCTCCCTTTTGACATAGTGCCATATGTTTGGCATTGGCATACGTCATATCCCTGTTTTTTACTGCTCGGATATGTTCTAAGATGCGTTTTTTGAGCATGCAAATTGTACTTCCAATATATTTTAATCCGCAATTACATTCAATGATATAAATTACAAATTGTGTTGTACAGGTGATTCTTTGATCGAGACTTATGATGTTCCCATTAGGTTCCGTGATTGTTCGCATGTTTCTTCCGATTTTGCATGCTTTACATGAATTACACTTTTTGAAGCCTTTTTGTTGCCCAATCAGCCAGTTTGTTTCTTGTTGTTCCTGAAAATGGCTTTTGACCAATAGATCTTTTAGGGATTTGGTTTGCTTGTATGTCACCACTGGTTTTGACCCCAATAGTTGACCTATGTCTGGGTCACTTGCAATTAGGTACCAATACTTTTTTATTTTACTAATGATCTTTCCACTTTCCTTGCTGTATGTCGTTACAAATCTTGGTGCTTCTTGTTTCTCTGTTTGTTTCATTTTGTTTTTCGGAATCAACGTTTCCTCTCTGGGCTTCTTGTCAATTCTTTTTTTACATTTATTTAGCGTGGTCTCCCTGTATCCTCTTGCTTTGAGTCTATCCATGGTTTCTTTGATTTTGACCTCTGCATCTTGTGTTTTGGAACAGTTCTGTTTCATCCGCATGAACTCCCCATAGGGGATGCTATCTATTAGTGGTTTGGGGTGAAAACTTGTCCCGTGTAGGATGCTATTTGTAGCTGTCTTTTTTCTAAAGAGTGTGGAATGTATTTGGTCATCTTCGATGTAGATTAAGGTGTCTAGGAAGGCTATCTCTTTTTTGCTTGTGGTGCAGGTACAGGACAGACCAATTTGATTCTCATTTATTTTTCGATAGTATTCTTCAAATTCTTGTTCGGTGCCATTCCAAATTAAGAACAAGTCGTCAATATAGCGGACCCACAAAATTATTTTTTCCAAATCATCCTGATTGTCTACACTCCATGCTACTGTTTTCTCCCACCATCCCATTGTGATGCTAGCATAATTCGGAGAAAAGGAAATGCCCATAGCAGTCCCACATTGTTGTTTAAAGAGTTCTTTATTGAAAAAGAAGATGGTATTGGTTAGACATATTTCAATCATTGCGAGTAACATTTTCGTGTGCTTCAATTCAGTTACTTTTCTCTGTTTAAGGAAGTAATTGCACGCTTCCAGACCAACTTCATGTCTTATAGACGTGTATAAAGATACCACGTCTATAGTTATCAATAAGTATTGGCTACTCCAATTGATACCTGTTAAAATCCTGAGGAAGTCGCCTGTATCTCTGATGTAGGAACTCATATTTTGGGCTATTGGTGCCAGAAATTTGTCCACATATTCTGAAAGATTTTCGTACAGTGAGTCATATGAGGAGACAATGGGTCTCCGAGGTGGATGGTGAAGATTTTTATGTATCTTTGGTAGGAAATATATCGTCGGAGTTACCGGGAAGTCTTTTATTAAGAATTTCAATTCATCATCGCTGATAAGGTTCTCGCGGTGCCATTTGTGTAGTTTTTCATTAAGATCCGTTGTCATTCTATTGATTGGATTTATTTGAATCTTGCAGTAGTTGATGGTATCATCTAACTGCCTTTAGGCTTCCTTCATGTAATCTTTTGTATCCATCAATACAATATTGCCCCCCTTATCAGCGGGTTTGATTATAATTTCTTTGTTTTCCATTAATTTCTTAATCGATTCCTGTTCCTTTTTGCTCAAGTTTTCTCTTTGTTTTTCATTTCTTGCATTTGGTATCTTGTCCAGTTCTTCAATTATTACCTCAGAGAATTGGTCAAATTTGTTTCCTGGGGATAGCGCAGGGCAGTATTTTGATTTTCTTTTTAGTCCACTTCCAATCTTTTATCGGTTTCAATGGCTAGGTGTTCTAACACTTGTTCCTCTGTCATTTCATCTTCACTTAAATTATATAGGTGATCAAACATACTTTTTAGATCTTGTACTTGGTCAATGCTGATTATTTATTCATTTTCATCCACTTGAGTTACTTCTCCTATTTGTTCTTTATTTTTGTTTTCTATTGGCATGTACTTTGGCTAGTTTAAGCTTACGTACGTATTTGTATAGGTCAATCCTGACTTGACTATATGGGTATATAGAGTGCAAGAGAGAAAGGACTCACTAACCGTGATCAAAGCCGTGGGAGGGCTGAAACGCGTTGGTTGAGTGTTGCCGAAAATAAATTCTTTAAACTCAACTCCGGAGTGCTGCGTCCTTTGTAGTGCATATATATATATATATATATATATATATATATATATATATATATAATTTACAAAAAAAGCATGGTAAAGAACTGCATTGTAAAGGGACCTAAGAAATAGCCTGCGTGTTACTTGCGTGGTAACACTGCATGGCAAAGGCGCTGCGTGGTAAAGGAAGCATTGTATAAGTGACATCACCTCTCCTTCCATGAGTAAACACTGTTCATCCTTTACAGTATAAGAGGTTCACAGTCACAATTTCACCTTTATTTACTTCAGCCAGTGATGTCTGTGTGCTGGTCAAAGGCTGCTTCATCATCATCTTTATTTCTCAGCTTTATAGTACTAGCTCCTATCTTTGTTACCTTCTAGGTGGGGTGCATGTTACGTATGATGCTCAACATATCAGAGTCTATGTGCCAGCTTCTGAGCTGTTGGTCTTTGTTTTTGTGTCTGTCAGCTTATATCATCAGTAGTCTCCCATTATAAATAAAAGTTTGCACCCAAAGCATCTGGTGATTGCTCTTGAGCCTTACACACTGCTTCTTGCCACATGAGACTGGTGCGGGCAGTTCGATATAGCAGAGACTATCAAGCAGGAAGGGTTATGTATAGAGTTGTATTAAAGGTCTGTCAGATCTTAAGGTATTTCGAGGATATGCCACCAAGTTCTTTCTGCTTGTGGGATATTCTCTTATAGGGGGATATGGGAAACTTATTGCTTCATGGAAAAAAGGGCCTCCTGCTACAGGATGTAGACACCATCCAAGCTTTATTGTGTCTTTAATCGCAAAGAGTGCTTGAAAGCCCCCCACTGCACCAGCCCCTCACCAATGAGTATTGCCAGCATAATGTTCCACTATAACACTCTCTCCCTCCCCATAATCCTAGAACCCACCTAACACCAAATATTTGTGTCCCAAACAAGAACAAGGAACCGACTGTTGGACAGGAAGTTGGTATATGCCACCTTAGAGCCATCCAAAAAGGCCAAGAGTGTGAGATAGCTAGAAAAAATGAAAATATCAGAGACCTCTGGGCCATGATTGAGTTAAAAGCCCCATGTTCTTTTCTGCCAGCCCAAAGATCCTGGATGTAGGCAACTGCCTTTCTGTGAACATTTGCCTACAGATTCCTCTGACCCGTTCCACTCTTTCTGGGGAAACTATAGATTGGATCTGGTAAGAGGTGAAACCCAATCCCCTGATCCAGAAGAGAATTACCAGCAACTCTATAAAAGCCATGCAGTGATCCGAAATGCATCCCATGCGCCTTCTCTTAGAGTCACTGACCTGCAGGTATGCTTGCTCGGTCATAGATGTTAAGATACTTACCACAACTGATGCCATTTCTATCAGGCCTCTGTTCTATAGCCCATAGTTTATAATGAAATTCACAGTGTGTCTCATGGGCCCAAATCAGTGACTAATACCTGAACAACCCTACCTTCCTTTGGTCACTGAATGCAAGTTTTCATGTTGCAAGGGAGAATTATCTGTACCAGGTCTGGCCAGGCATACCTGGAGAGAAGAAAGGCAGGGCTGGCATTAAGAGTTAAGGATGTGGATGGTCTACACTGTGAGCTGTGGGAAATGGGCCTGACAATCTGACATATAGACCCTCTTGTATGCCTGTGTAAACAGTAAGGTAACAAGGCCCATCAACCCTAGGTCAATAACTAAATAAATCCAGGGGTTCCACTGTGCGTCACAAGAAACGTGCCCTCACTGGACACACACCACCACAGATCACTGAGAACGATGTCACCTTCCCATGTGGCCACCCGATATCCCCTGTTAGATATCTCTGCCCTCCACAAACCTCAATTAATACAGCAGAGACTGACCACTCACCATTTGTGAGCCCCCAATACCTTATAACAAAGGACATTGTCCCTCAAGCCACCTGAGATCACCATCACTCAACCTTGTCCCCTCACTCACACTTTCCAAGTCGACCCGTACCCCAGACGTCAGGTGCAATTATTGGCCTTGAAAGGACAAGCTAATGTGACCACCCGTTCATGCTGCAAAAGAAAACTACAGTGAGAATCCCATTCTCTGGAGCCGCACCCCAGTGCTATAACCCCAAATTCACATCTCGCAGCGGGACAGACGCAGGAACCCTGAACCGTCCTGACTACACAGCCCACAGTGAAACACCCTCGGGAACCCTAAACCATCCTGACTGCACAACCCGCAATGAAACAGCCTCGGTGACCCTGAGCCGTCCTAACTGAAACCATCGACCCACCAACACTGAAAACCTACTAGGATGAAAACACCATCTGATGCTCGACCAAGAACAACCATAAGAAGCAAGTAGCAGCAACACAGATCCATAGACGAAAGACCTAACCCCCTACAGACCACAAAACGTCTCCAAAACCAGCTCACCAGCAGCTTGGGAAGAATCGACTCAAAGATTTTTACCTCCATATTTTTTACTTATATTTCTAGTACTTTGTTTATGGTTCCAAATGTGTAACATGAATCTAATAAAACAATTACCAAAGGCGCATGGCAGGCGCAGTGAAGCATTTAAGTGAGCATTGGCATTTCTAGACTGGATCGGTCATTACGCGACATAAAATCTACAGAGTTTCAGGAGTATTGTGTTGTTTTGAATACCTCCCCCTTCCAACGCGCAGCTCACAAATCCGGGCACACTGTCTCTGTTAAACAAACACAGCTGACCTCCTTAATTCCTCAGCTGTGAACTCATTCCACAACACACGTCGGCGGGGTTAGGAAACTGCGTGGTGACAAGAGCAAAATGGCGCTGCATTGAAAGCCCCGCTTGGAAATAAATCTCCAAACGACATGTGTACGGTTTCACCGGAGTCTGAGGGGAACAAAGGCGGCTGTCGCTGCTGGGAGCTGGGCATACCGAGCGCAGAGGGGCCGGGCACTCGCATGGTAGACACGCACGTCCCATGAATGGTAGTGTGTTTACCTCCGCACAATTTAGCATGACCGGCTAAGCCGGAGAACAAAACGCCAAGTTAACACATTTTCATCTAATGGATTTGGGAGCATACTGTAACAACAAAGAGCTGCCCCAGAGGCAAACACTTCCTCGGTTGCATGGCTTCAGTTTTGATGTTTTTCTGGAATGCCCATGTCTGGGGGGCGGTAAGTCTAAGAACAGGAGACCAGCTAAAAGCAAAGGTGAAAGGTGCGCTGTCAAACGTTCAATGGAAATTGCTAGCACGTCACCTTGCACCTCTGAAACGTTACAACAGAGCTTTGTGACCTGAGTGTGAAAGTCTCAACATACCTCGCTGTTCAAAGGGAACAGGCTATACATAAGAGAAGTCTGTTTTAAATTAGGGATTTTTGACCCTGTTTGTGTGTTTTTTTTTGCAGTTTTATATAGCGCGAACTCGACCCGAATGTTTTGGAGCGCTTTAAGTGAGCACCAGTTACGTTACACAAGGATACATTCATTTTTTGGTAGGCACGGGGAGATTAAGGCCCACATGCATCAAGCTAATTTGCGCCCGGAAAAATTGCGAATCGGTAAAAAAAGCCTTTACCGATCGCAAATTAGCTAGTTCAGATGCATTAAGCGAAACCGCAAGAAATAGTAGTACTCGCAATTTTAGCGCTTCATAAAATACAGAGTCGGTAATACCGAATCTGTATTTTAGGAAGCGCAATTAAGAAATCGCAAAATGCGATGCATCAAGTTTTCGCTAATACAGAACCAGCCTAAATTCGCAATTTGCATTCCTTAAACTAGAAGACATCACATCAGGTGGTAAAAATCACACATAATCAAAAACAGGTGTAAATCATCAGCAAACTACTTAAACAGTCCCAGAATGCATCCCACAGACCCACCATGGCAGCGCTCTACGTTGTGGCGAGGAGGATGAGTCTGAGAGCAGCAGCACAGAGGAGAAGGAGGATCCAGGAGAGAATCTTTAGAGTGCGCGTCACATTGCTAGGGAAGACGGAGGAGGAGATCTATGATAAATATAGGCTGAATGCTGCAGCTATCTTGGCTCTAATTGCTGAGTTAGACCCTATACTGCAGCGGCAGACCCGCAGGACACATGCCATACCCACCCATGTGCAGGTCCTGTGTTCCCTGCATCTCCTAGCTTCAGGGTCCTTCCAGGGAGTAATTGCAGCAGCTGGCGGGGTCTCCCAAAGTGCCATATCCCGTTTTTTTAACAGTTTCCTAAATGCCATGTTGCAGAGGATACACAACCACATCAGGTTCCCCACCACACCACAGGATTTGATGCAAACCAAATTAGATTTCTATCAGGTTGCACAGTTCCCGCATGTGATTGGTTGTATCGATGGGACGCATGTACCCATATGTCCCCCTGCAGTGAATGAGTATATCTACCGCAACCGGAAATCTTACCACTCACTGAACATACAGGTAACATGCAACTCAAAAACACTAATCACTGACATTGTGGCAAGTTACCCTGGCAGTGCCCATGACGCATACATCTTCCGGCACAGTGGAATACACAGACGTCTACTTGCGGGGAGTTCGGAGAAGGATATCTACTGGGTAAATCAATGTAATACTGTAATTTAAAAATGTACACCATGGTGACACATTGCAGTGACTAATGTATGTTGGTGTCTCACATCCTGTAGGTGATAGCGCATACCCTGTGAGGTCTTACATCCTCACCCCATACCTGAATCCTGCCACTCAAAGGGAGCGACGTTACAATCGTGCGCACATTGCGACGCGCAATGTTATTGAAAGGACATTTGGGGTACTCAAATCACGATTCCGCATCATACACAAGAGCGGTGGGGCATTACAGTACAGTCCTGAGAAATGCTGTAAGATTGTGGCAACGTGCGCTATGTTGCACAACATAGCCACCAATAGAGGCATCCCCTTGGTGGACTCTGACAGCGAGCCAGAACAGGACATACAGCCGATACAACCACCCCATGCAGCAGGCGGACCACATGCAGCAGAGGGCAGACGTAGAAGAGCAGAAATCACGCAACATTACTTCTAAGGTGAGTAAGCACATGACAACACAGAATTTGGTTAAAGGTTTAATGTGACAGTTGTGTGTATGTGTTAATGCACACATACCATGTACAGGCAATTACATTTCATTGCCTTGGGACTGCAACTGCAGTGTGTATAGGTAACACATATCTGGTTACATCACCAGATTGTTTGTATGTCCAAATGTCTAACGCTTCCTGTGACGCCCCCTGTGGCCCTTGTAGTAGGCCCAGCTGCATCTGACATGGTGTCTTCTGTGACTGCCTGACTCCTGCTACTGCGCCTCCTGCTATGTGCCACAGGCACCAGTAGGCTGCTAAGGCTGGAGGCCTCCTCACTCTGCCCCCTCCATGCATGAGGTTCCCACTGGCTGCTGCTGTCTGCAGCCCTTCCACAGCAGTGGTGACCTGGATTAGGCCCCTGGCCACATCCCCACAGCAGTGGGTCATCTCGACCTGCATGGCGACTGCACGCCTGTATAGCTGAGCTGTCGTAGAACTCAGCCTGTTGATGGCCCTGGTGTATCCGCGCATGCGCCCCATAGAATGTTGTTGCCTCCTGGTATTGGAGATATGCTCAGCCTGCATGACACTGCACATCTGTTCAATGGCTGTTGCAACACGGTCAAGTTTGTCACCGTGTGCCCTGAACCCCTCAACGAGTGCAGTCGTCTGCTCCTTCATGCAGTCACGAATCCCACCCATGTGTGTGGCCATTGTTCCCAATTGCTCCTGCATGAGTCGCATGTTCTTCTGTTGCAGGCGCTGGACCCTCAACATCTTGGTCTCAAGCACACTGCAGGCAGCTTCACCATCGTCCACAGCAGACCTCAGAAATGGACTTGGCCTTCGCCTGCGGAACGGACTGTGACGTGGTGGTATTGTTACCTCTGGTGGTGGGGGTGGGGGTGTATGGGCAGTGCCCTGTGGGTCTGCTCCTGTTTGTGTGTCCTCCTCACTATCCAAATCGGGCAGTGGTAGTACTCTTCTCCTGCGTTGAGTGGGAACAGGTAGGGGCGAGGATGCCGGCATCTCTTGTCCCTCATCTTGCTGGTCTGTATGTCCCTGTGAATCGTGGATGTCTGCCACGTCACTCTCCTGTGATGCATCTGTGAGGGAAACAGTGCAAGATCATTTTGTTTTGTAAAATGTAATATATCTATTATTTGCACATGTTTGTGACATTGCGCTCACAGAGGTGTAATAAATTAACTTCTGTGATGTAGGAAGTCTACTGTTGTCACTGCCTAGCTGTACTCTGTTGCATTTGAACTGTGCTACTCCCTCCATGCTTTGCCATTACATATGTTTGCATACAACTCCCACAATGCATTAGGGGGTTGCAAGTAAGAGGTGGACTGGACTCATGCCTGCTACACTACGCAGGGTATGCATTTGTTGCACTTTGGCTTACAATTATTTTGCAATATGTTTGGATGTGCTCTTACCTTGGGAGGTCCCCGCATGTCCTGAGGTGTCAATCTGCGTGACCCCGACAACTGCCTCGGGCTGCAGAGTGGATTCCACCAAGTCGTCCATTGGGGTGTTTGCAGGCTGAGTGGATGTTCCCCCTCCTGTTTTTCTTGCAGATGCCAGCCTTTCAGCCACTCTCTCTTTTGCCCGGCTGCGAAGGTCATACCATCGCTTCTGTAAGTTGCTGATGTCACGGTGTGTGACCCCCACAGAATTGACCCGGGCTTGTATCCCAAGCCAGATCTTCCGCTTGACTGACTCTGCAACATGCAGGGATTGTTTCCCAAACAGCTGGTCATTTTTTGGACGACTTCCTCAGTGAGTATTTCCAGTTCCCTCTCACTGAATTTGATCTTCCTCTTCCTGCCTTCTCCTTTTTGCTTTTTGTTTCCTGGGTCCATTGTAATTGTTGGTCTCAGATTCTGCTAGAAAATGTGTTTTCCAGGCTGTGCACCAACAGTCTTCCTCCTCCTCAGTCTCTTACTCTGCACAGGTGTGTGGTATCTGGGATTCACTTCCTGGTATGATGTCATCTCCATGAGACGATTGGCGCTTTCGCAAATACCGATTCGGTATTTGCGAGTCGCAGATACCGAATCGGTATTTGCGAATTCGCAAATACGGAATCGGTAAATAGTAATCGGTAAATATTTTAGCGATTTTTAAGAAATTGCAAATATTTACCGAATTATTTGGTGCATTCCGTTTAGCGAATCTGAAATAGCGAATCCTTAATTTTCGCTATTTTAGAGTCGCAATTTTTTTCTTTGATGCATGTGGGCCTAAGTGATTTGCCCAGAATCACAGGATGTTGAACCGACGCCGAGACTAGAACGTGGTTCCCCAACTTCAAAGTCGGCAGCTCTGGTCGTTAGGGCCGAAGGGCTAGGGGCTCTATGGAAAAAGTTTCGACTGGTGCAAAAAGGACAACTGCATTCACACCATCGTTGCTGCCTGTGCAATGCAGATTGGTGCAAATAGATTTTGCCCCAGGCTGTTGAAGAGATAAAAGCAACATTAGAGAATGCGGATTGGTGGCTACAAAATGCCACAAATGTTATTGCTTAGAAACAAATTTGACTCAGTTATCAGTGTCATTTTTTTCATTATGATCCACAAAGAAACATTGTTTAAAAAGAGATTAAATAATTATTTTGTTCCATTATGCTTCGTTTGTAATAACAGCGAAACAAACAGATTTTGTTTCAAACACAGACCCGTATTTTGCATTTGAAGCATGGAGAAAATGTATTTTTTTCTGCTTCTTAATGTTTGAACAAAAAAAGTATGTGAACTCGGCTTTCTTCATGATTTGCACTGGTGTTAATTCAATTTCCTATAAAGAATGATAATTATGTGCTCCAATTTTGACAAGTACAAAGTTTCTATGACACAGTCTCTGGTAATTGAATATATGGGTCTTCCAATGCACTTTTCCAAGGTTAAATACCTAAAAACCGATTCACTGCTATCACTGTAAAATGTAGGTACATCCACACAGCTGATGGATCAATTTGTAGATTTAGATTTTTTTATGTATCTTAACGGCATTTTAATTTCCTTCCAGGGTGCGAGACCACCAGAAGAGCGCTTGAAACAAAGCAGAACATAAAGAACTTAAAACATATTAACAAAACATATAGGCTGATATGTACATACACGATGCTTTTGCATGCCAAAAACCAGGTGACAGCAAGCAACAGACCACATGCGGTATTCAAACACATGCTAATCTTCTGTGGGCAACAAGTGTTTTAGGTGCTTGTAAGATACACACCGGTTACATTCATACTTTGTCCTACACGGAGAGCACACCACAAGAGACAATTTCTGTCTGTCACCGTTATGTGCACAGCATGACTCAAAACCATATATGTTGGGGCAGAGAAGTCTTCTCCACGGTAATGGACGTGCACCCCTGCCCTGAGTGCCCAACTGTACTGTTGTCTGGATCCCTAATGCTGATTTTTGATGTCATAGGTAAACACGGATCATGCGTGTGTTCTAGGACATAGGCCTGTCTCATGGATTGTGGTTTTGTTCGACTGTGAGGGGCGCCCAAAGCTCTACCCTCACAGTGATGGAAGGTTACTGCCGTCACCAGGAGTTAAGCAGCACGAGCCCAGTGCTGGCAGCATACCGTGTAGTGATCAGTAGGAGTGAACAGGTCCCTTTTAATGTGTCACTGGAGTGAGGCCTACAGTCTACACTCACTCTTTAAAGTTCTGCTACTGTGTGCTTAACTCACCCTTAGCCTACATCAGTTAGATGTGAAGTGCTGTGCAGTGCAGGAGTTGTGACTCTGCACTGGTTGTATTTGTGCCTGGGAAGGGTACAGTACAGGGACAGAACAGTGCTGTACAGTGAGTGCATGTAGTGGGTGTATGTGTAACTGCGAGAGGTACAGTAGATGAAGCGTGTAGGTCTGTGCAATGCGTGCATGGTGAGTGCATGTACTGGGTGTATGTGTACCAGTGAGAGGTACAGTACATGAAAGGTGTAGGGTTGTGCAGAGCGAGCATGGTTAATATGTGCGCTGGCTGTAGGAGTGCCTGCAAGTGGCACAATACATAAGGGCTACACTACTAAGTTGTCCGTGCAGAGTGAATGTGTGTGTATGCTTTGTGCATGTTTGCCTGGAGTGGCACAACACATTGAGGTCACAGTGCTGGATAGTGTGTGTGCTGTGTACATACGCTGAGTTCAAGGGTGACTGTAATGATACATTACATGGAGGACCCTGGGTTTCATTTTGAGAGGCCCCGGACTACATGGTGATGACATGAGGAGTAGAGGAATCCTCCAGACAGATTTGTGTATTGCTGCATTCCTGTGAGGAGAGTGAGACACACTGGAGGAAGGGAGAGAGAGACTCCCCCGTGTACACTTCAAAGGGTGCTCTTTGATTCAGTGAGAGATCACAAGGAAGGGACCTGAACCCATCTGAGGAAGGAGCTGTGGCTGATAAGAGGATTTTAAAGAGTGGGGCTGCGAGCCCAAGATTAATATTTTGATGCTCTTATCACTGTGACTGACATCCAGGTGTAAACTCTAGCCACTCCCATGGCCTGTGTTGTGAGACTATCAGCTTCAGAGTCTCCCATGCTGTGGCAGCCGGCTTTTCAAGAGGAAGAGGAGAAGTATGTACTTTAAAAAAAGCAGGAGCCCAACATGAAACGTCAAAGACCCAGACCCTAAATCACATTTGGTGTCTGGAAATGGACTATATGAAGGGGAGTTTGAGACCATAAAAATTGTCATCTGCCAAGCAGCCAGACAGGTTGTGTGAGGAGGTGTTAAAGATTGCAGGAATCGCTGTTAGCATGAGCTGAAAGCCATTTTGTACTTGGCAGCCATTTTAGTTAGCCATGTGCTCGCCATGTGCTTTCTCCTTCTTCCAGAGTCTTGCACATGCTCAGAGAGGCCTAGCTGGTAGAATGCACCTGCTCCTAGTATAGAACTGTCAGGCTATTCTTACTCATGTAAGCAGTTTAGTCTCCCTCCCACTTTGTGGAGCAAGCAAATTTTGTATACCCATATTAGTCAATAAGCATGCTTGTATGTGCTAGGACCTCCCCTTGATTTTATGCTGACTATGTAACAAATACATATATAAGGACCCTGTTCTCTGCACTCATTAGAATGCCTCCTACAGTGGCCTGCGGGTACCGTAAGATGCAATCTCCCTCATCTGAGGTTAATAAAACATGTTTTTTGATATTACAGCTTCTGTGCCAATCTCTTCCTTGTTGGTCTTAAGGACCAGATGTATCAGTGAACCCCTAAGAAGGTTTTTATTTCTACAAATGGCGCCCGAAAGTGGACCTCATCAGTGCAGCGGCTATCCAAGGGAGTGGTCTTGAAGGGAGACAGGAATCTACTGAGGAGTACAGGACAGGAATCTACTGAGGAGGTACCCTGCGCACGGAGATTGTTTGTCTTCCAGCCCAGTATATTTCTGGTCTTCCTGATCTGATCCTCCAAGTGTTTGCCGCTCCTGACTGAGAACTTCTTTGGCGTGAGTATTTTAAAACGACCGTTAGGTCACTCAGAACTTGGCAGTTGGAACCTGGACACCATTTGATTGGTAAGAGCCGTTTTGCGGCACTTGCTGTTGGTTTGATGCCTTTGATTGGTAAGGTAGTTTTAGTAACACTTACTGTGGCTTTGTTTGTATGATTGGCCAATTTTGGAATTTGTTTTGTAAGTTATATATGCATTGCAATTCATATAGGCAGGTAATGAGGAGATTTTTCTCTAACTTTGAAAACTTGAACGGCACACATTGTGTTAAGTGTCACTTGGAGTATAATATTATATATGCTATAATATTTTTGGCATGCCTGCTTCTAGCACACTTTTGTTGAAAGTGTTGCTGTTTTGGAGGTACCGATATGGATTTAGTAAGTACTTAGTTGACTCCCCTCAGAGGGGATACCTAAATAGGTTCACGTATAGTAAAAAGATATTTCTTCCTTGGTGACTAAGTACCCCATGGAACTAAATATGTACATAAAACGGATCCGGATCTGCGCACTTAGTAACATTCATAAGTGGTGATATGCAGAGCGCTTTTTGAGTGTTCTACCAGCCAAAACTGGCGAATTTGGTGTATTTTGGCTTCTTGACCATGGAACAGTTTTTGGGCTACATTTGAGAGCTCTTCTTGTAAATATGACTTACAATTAGTATTTACAAATAGGTTGGTCTTGCGTACACTTTGTAAGCAGTCCTAAGTGTTGATTTGTGGGTTAAATGTGTGTTTAAATGTCTATGTGGGTTTGTGGTTTGACATTGGTAATACTTGTGCGAGTACTCTTTGTGAAAGAATGTCTAGCTTTAAGCGCGCTGTGTTGTGTGCTCTGCGTATATGACCCCCTTCTGTAACTGTCTGAATGAGCTCAATGAGTTTGTTTATGTTTTTTGCTGTCATCATTCTGTTATGCAAAATGTCATTTAGTTACTTACATATTAAATAAAAATCCAGAAATGAATTATATGACATATGCTAAACAGCTGCATGTTACTATTAAATTGACAGAGTACGACACTGTACATGTGTGCAAATTGCCACAATGCTAAAGATAAAATTAGAATTCGTATTCAATAGGATTAAAATAGGCCTCATACAGAGGAATAAAAACGAAATTGTGTGTTTTGTAATCAATAGACTAAAATACATGTTACAGCATTTTCCTTAAATACATTGTATTAGACATTAAAAGGCATGCACATCATATGAGTGAATTTGGTCGTTGCTGAACTAAATACACATTATAGAAAGATAGATTTGACTGCATTGAAATGCCTCAGTTTTTAAATAGACTGTGACATGCTTTTCTTTCAGCACCCGAGGAAAAAGCTTTCCAACAGCTGTGTTTAAACTGACTAACTGAAAAGAAACTGTTTGACACAGCAAATGGGGATTTAACTCTGTCAGGGTATTTCAAATAATAAAGGGGTTTTTTCCTGAGAAAGGCGTGAAAATTCGACGCCTGCTGACAAACAACAGCTGCATAAATAGCATATGGCTATTTCTGATCACGGCCACAGACAGGAATGCTGAGTCAGCGAAATTTTAAGTCAATGTAAAACTGGTATACGGGCCTGCATTATTTTAAAAGTTTCAAAAAACCAGTTTCATTATTTTGGATAACAGAGAACAAAATTGAAAGTAGGGATTTCCTTTCTTAATGCCTTTTTTCATAAGTACATCTGTGGTTCTGATGTTAAATGATAACTGTCCTTTTAAAAAGTGGCGCAGACTTTTCCTGTTTCAAGTAAGGCTTCTGTGCTTAGGGTTATGAATGAATGCGTTTAAATATGATAGGCTACGAATGAAGCTTGCTTTTCAAATGTGGAATCATCAAAATGGTTGGTTTTGATTAAAAAAAAAAAAAATTAATTATATGAAGAAAAATATATTGTTAAACATAAATGCTTTAAATTCGTTTTTTCATCTTTATAAAGCCTAATCATCATACTGTGAATTCCTAGTATCAAAGTTGAATTTAAGCAGTGCTGTACCGCAATAAGAAGGGAACTTAAATGTGAAATGTCACTTTACCCAGCCGTACAAAACTCATTTTTATAAGGGTATATCTTATACATTTCTGATTTCCCATTCCTGGGCTATCTAGAGAACACTCTGGGGGTTCCTATTATGCAAAAATATTGTAGGATATTCATTTTTAAGTGCCCCTACCACCAAAGTCGAAATTGAGCTAAATTCACAATTTTACAAGCAGTTCTACCACTCAAGGCAGTTTTAACGTGCTCTCAGGCTTCCATAAAGTATATGCAAGTATAAAACAAACAGCTGACCTACTGTACCCAACATACTGTACATAAATGAAAATAAGTATAAGCAGACGTTATTATCCTACCTTTAAATTACTGGCAAACGGATCGGACAGGACTGCGTTTTAGCTGTGATTCTCCAGAGTTGCTTTGCATTACGAAAACCGCATGGCAAGCCTTGCACAAACAAAATGAGCAGCTGCTGAACGGGTCAAAGGTCGGAGTTCTGCATTTAGCAACTTAGCAGGGTGAAGGGTAATGTTTGCTGGGACACTTCGACCTTCGAAAAGTTTTTGAAAGACGAGATGATAGCGCAAAGAGAGAAAGAGAAGCTTTGCTTCCTATTTTTGGCAAACACACGTTTAGCGCAGTCATATGAAACAAAGGAAAACAGCCCTCAGTTGAGCATTGATCTGCTATGTATATCAAAATAATGGTTTTAGTTTAAAGAATACTGTGTAGGGGCTACGATAAGGAGGAAATGGATTTTAGTTTGCATTCATGCGCCCTCATGTTAATCAAGTACAATTGCTCAAGGAATTGATACATTTGTTGCTGACGCTTTCTACAGTACTCGATGTGCTTGAATCAGAGAATAGCCACTTTCTAAGATATCTCCTACAAGTTTGTTTGTGCCCAGTTGCTACAAATAGGGGTTGAAAGTGTTGACAGAAGTAAAACCTGTTTCAGGTTTTCCTACTGTCAAAATGGGGGAAGGAGGCTAGCTCCTCTACAAATTAAGGGTAGGCAAAATTATGTTTTCTCTCTTCTTTTTCTTACTTTTTTTAGTCTGTCTAAGCTGTCTGTGAAATAGCCATGAGACATTTCATTGGCTATTCAGTAATACTGTTTTAAAAATTGTTAGCATTAATAAAATGATAAAATCTATGTTATGTTACTGCCCATCCTGTATGAAAGAATGAGTAGAACAGATTGATGTTCCCTTATTTGATCTTTAAGGAGAACTGTATAGTGGCGGTTTCTGTTCAAAAATCTCAGGTGGCAACACTATTATTGTTTATGTTATTCTCATGTTCTATACAGTTTTGCAAGGGCATTGCTAGTTTTTTATTAGCTAGTCTCTGTCAATAAGCTGACAGCCCTTATTAGAGCTGGAGATAGGGTTTTTTTCCTTTTGAAAATGATGTTGCATAGTCCAGATCGTGAAAAGTACAATGCAGGAAAGACGCTCATGTGATCCTTAGCAAACATTTTGAAGGAAAATATTGTTTTATAGGAGTTTATTTGTCATAACATGTTCTGCTGGAGAAAATGTACTCACTATGTTGAAGTTTAGTTCTTTTTGCAATAAGAATCCCTGTTAAATTAGCAGTTTTAGATTTTCCTGCTGCACCTATAACATGAGAGCATGGTCCTAAGCATAACATGTAAGAGAAATTATTTCACAAGTGTCTGCAGTCCTGTACAAGTAATGTAAAATCTATGAGTAAAAGTGTAGAACATTTCCTTTTTCTTGAGGGTTCTTCAGATTGGTAATATAGGAATACACCAATGTAAGTATTTGGAGTATGTCTGTATTGTTTTTCTCTTTTCCTCAGAATTTAGTAAATGAACACAGACTTCCTTGGCTGTTTGGGATTGGGTGATGTATTACTCTTGTCAGTTCACCAAAACGTTCCTTTTATACTTGCCAATAGGTCCAGGGTTTTCTACTCTCAGATAGATGAAGTGCCTCTTGGGTGCCTTGCTAATGTATGGGGCGCCCCAGGACTAAGAGAGTATTCTGAGACTATCCTCTCTGTTGTTAGATTATTTCTGTGCCTTGTCTAAAGACCTCTTGTTCTGTCCACCAATAGATATTTGCTGCCTTACAACCATTGCCAGAGGGGCCCGGACATCAGATCCAGCCTGGGGAGTCAGCGCCACTCCAGTTTGAAGCCAAAGTGAAAGGAACCAGCATAGGCGTTGCTGGCAACTAGGACCTCAGTGAAGGCGGAAGCACTGGGACGTGAAGTGTGTACCCCTGCCACTGTCTTGGGCGAAAGACGGGGTTACAAATCAGGATGGAGAAATCTTTGTGTGGATCCAGTTTTTGATGCCCAGCTGAGAGAGTCACAGAACGACAAGGACGGCAAGGAGGCTTTTGCTTGAGGTGACCCCCTTTGAAACAAGGGTTGCTTCAGGCCTTTGAGTCCTGGTCCCAAGTGAATGCAAGTCTACGCCTTTGTTTGTTGATCAAGAGATGCCCGAGCACACTGGGTACAATTTGTGGCCCTAACAAAAGAGCAGTGCGCCAGAGGTGCAATACAGGAGTTAGGGAAGGACTTGAGTTTAGGGTACAGGTGCTGTGCCCTTGGTGCCTGTTAGATTAAAGTGAAGAAAACTGGTGCACTGCCTGAGACACTGGACAGGATCATTGAGGGTATTTGCCCTGGGGGGTGATTGCCCTATCCTGAAAGAAAGACTTTTCCTTCTCCGTGATTCTTGAGTTGCGAGTTGTGCAGCTCCACCGTGGGAACAACAAGAGCCTGCCTGTGAGGCTCAAACGGACACAGGGAGAAGACTCCCCTCTGGCTGTTGGTTCTAGAAATTCCCAAGGACTCTTTTTTTTGTTAGTAATGTACCCCTTTGGTCGTCCCATTTTTTTGGGAGGAGCAGCCCTTTGCGGCTCCTTGTCCTAATTCCTATGGCCCTGTGTGGTCCTCCTGGTCCCCCGAAGCCAGGATTGTTTTTGTAATAATATGTCTGATTGCTTTAATATTTTTTAAGAGTAATGTTTATTCTGCACGAGAAAAGTTCATCTGAGCATGTTACTTTACTCTTTCCTTAAGTATATTAATTGATAATTTAGCCCTCATAAAAAAATACTGAGAAAGTCTATTGAAAATGTTTTTATTAGGTATGTGCTGTTGGCTATTTTGAAATTGACTTGACAAGCCCCCATCAGAGCCCTGAAACTTAAAATTAGACTAGATGGTTTTGGTATTTGCTTTCTGCTTAGGATTGGAAAATATTGAGATTTCTGTTTGAGATAATAGTCATTATTCTCTCTTGCTACCTGTATGACCCAATGCTCTGTTCACTTTGTACTCCTGCTTATACCTTGTATATACCTGCTTAATGAAATGTTTAGAATGTAAATGCCCACCTAGCATAGGATATTGATGAATTTATGAGAAGAAAATGTGCAAAATATTTTCTATGTCTCTACTAGATCATGGGAATGTCTTTAGCTCATGCTAAAAGGATCATCTGTTAAAGATTGCAGGAATCGCTGTTAGCATGAGCTGAAAGCCATTTTGTACTTGGCAGCCATTTTAGTTAGCCATGTGCTCGCCATGTGCTTTCTCCTTCTTCCAGAGTCTTGCACATGCTCAGAGAGGCCTAGCTGGTAGAATGCACCTGCTCCTAGTATAGAACTGTCAGGCTATTCTTACTCATGTAAGCAGTTTAGTCTCCCCTCCCACTTTGTGGAGCAAGCAAATTTTGTATACCCATATTAGTCAATAAGCATGCTTGTATGTGCTAGGACCTCCCCTTGATTTTATGCTGACTATGTAACAAATACATATATAAGGACCCTGTTCTCTGCACTCATTAGAATGCCTCCTACAGTGGCCTGCGGGTACCGTAAGATGCAATCTCCCTCATCTGAGGTTAATAAAACATGTTTTTTGATATTACAGCTTCTGTGCCAATCTCTTCCTTGTTGGTCTTAAGGACCAGATGTATCAGTGAACCCCTAAGAAGGTTTTTATTTCTACAGAGGGGAAGCTCTGGAAGATTTCTGCCTGTGACCTGGACTAGGGGCCAAGGCCTGCTAGTGTCCCTGCTGGGTGAGGGGACATCACCCAGTTAATCCAAGACCACCTGCTCTAGAGCCAGTAGCATGAGTGCCTGCCTGCTTGACAACACTAGTGTGCCCTGTAAAGAAGAGGAGAGCATTGGAGGGAGCGAGGTCCAGTGGGGAGCTCTGTCAAGTGGACTCCGGTGCAAGGTGTGAGGAGAAGTCTGCTGCACCGATTGGGTCATTGCAGGTGTGCAGGACTGAGTCGACGACCCCCGTATGCCAGGAGAGGGCAGCGGCGAAGATACCAGTGTAAAAAGATTGCCATGCGGTAAGGGCGGAAGACTGAGCGGCACCACTGCAGTGACCCCGTGAGTCAGGATGGGCCACCGTGGAAAAAACTGCCTTCGGATCAGGGCCAAAGTCTGTGTGGCACCGTAGTGGCATACCCATATACCAGGAGGGGCCGCCATGGTAAGGACTGCCAGCAAACCTGTATGCCAGGAGAGGTTGCCAGGATTAATTGTGTTGTATGAGCAGCAGTGACCTATCAGTCACCAGGAGCAATGAGAACTGTAACTGACCCTAGCCCGTGGACCAATTGAGGACTCTGAGGGAGCATCATCACCTCAGTGGGATTGAGATCAAGAGCATCAAAATCATCCCAACCCCAGCTTTGGCAGGGTGGAAACACACCTTGCAGGAGGAGTACAGAAACACTTCTGATCACTGCTGGAGCACAACCGTATAGGCTAAGGAGAGAGCCTGCGATTGCAGAGAGCTACCACCAAGTCCGCGTAGAGCCGACTCACCTGAGCAGGACAGGAGCTGTTGAGAGTGCCCTTGAGTGGGACAGTCTCCAAGACGCTGCACTCTTCCTTCCTGCTGGAGCGGGTAAGACTTGTTATGGGCATACTGGGCTTTGGGGGACACGCTGCTGAATGCTCTGCTGTGCTAAGACACTTTTGACTGTATTTGAAGAGTCAGAGTGGGTTCTTAAGATAAGGCCTGCTAGTGAGCATTCCCTGGATGCGACCACCAGTGAATGTAGAATAACCCTGATCATACTGTGAGGAATAGATGGGACTGGACTTGCCAATGAAACACTAGAGTTCTGACCTCAATGGGGAATGTGTTTTTTGTGAATGCCATAACCTTCTTTTTAATGAGTAGAGTTAGATATAAAATACTTCTTTTGGTTATAAAAGTAATATTTGGCTGGACATTGATTTATTGCTGCTGCTGCACGCTTTTGAGTTACGAGCCATGTTCATTAATCTGTATCCACACCTCCCCCCAGAGGAGCCCTTAGACTGCTTGTTCATATCTACCAAGTGCAGAAAGGGTACTTGATCAAGTTGAGCAGGATCCATTGTAGGTCAGGCCCTGGGATATCAGGAGTAAAAGGCCTCATTCCCCACGGTTGGGTCCAGTAACCCCTGCATGCCCCATGACCTCTGAACGGGGTAGTGACAATATAGTTTCCAGGTACCTACCTGAAGCCAGCACAAGAAAGAAGACATTTCTCCTGTTTGCAACAGTTCCAAAACAACCACAGTTCCAAGCTTGACCATCAGACATGAACGTAGATGGTTCCACCCTATTTCTGACAGACTATGCTAAATTACTTGATTTCACCCTCAACACAGACATTACCTTCAAAAAGCACATCAAACGAAAACCAAGACAGCAGGGGGCTAGTTGCCTCCACTGTAACTCCCCTGTGAAAAATAAAACCCTTCCTTCCAGAAACCTATTTCAGAATAGCACTCCACACCATGGTGTTCTCACAGCTGGATAAAGATAATGGCTTACCCAACACCCCTCTGATATCCCTCATAAGTATCTTAGAGACCACCGACACTTCATTAAAGGATTGAAGAAATTCGACCACATTATCACATTAGAGCATATTAGCTCCCCTACATACAACATGATCTTGAACAACAGCGACATCACCCACATGGCTTTCAGAAATTATACCAGACTTGCTGGGCAAAGAACCTAAACACCTAAGGTGGACAGCACCCCACCAGGAAATCACTAGACAGGAGATAAAAATGTGAGAGAAAAAAAAGAAAACAGATGTTTTAAGGCATGAAAAAAAGTGGCCAATTGGCAAGGACCCCCAACTTCCAGAGATCCCCCTGGTAAAATCACATCTCTCTCTCGCTCTCTTTCTCTCTCTCTGAGATCCATCTTAGTCTCTCACCCTTACTGCCTACCTCTACCTCTGAATCTGTCTCGCTATATATATCTCCACTGCACCATTCTCTACCTTTCTTCCTCTATTCTCTTCCTCACCTGTCTTTTGGCTGTATCATTGCTCTCTCCCTACGTGACCTCTCCTTTCTTCTCTATCTACTGCCCTGCAGCTTATATTTTACCATACCTCTATCTATCTGCTTTACTGCTCTCTCTAACTAGCTAATTGCTGAATCCGCACCGTTCTCTCTGCCTCACTTCTCTATCTACCCCTCTATCTCACTACCTCATGGCAACTCTCTCTATAACCATGTAGCTAGCTAGCTCTGCTTTACCTTTCTTTGTCTTGTCTTTTGTTTTCCATCATCATCTTACATGTTCTACTTCACCATTATTTTTCTATTGACTTTTCGTCTCTAAGGGCCTATATGATGGCAGTCGGTCGGACGACTGACCGTCATCGCAGCAGGAATGAGACCAGCCGACAAGGAATCAGCAGTCCCACCCACCATATAACGATTAGGCTGCCATGTAGGCAGCCATAAACTGCCTTTTTCTACTGCGGCTTGTGCTGCGGCTCAGGAAAAGTGCTGCGGCACAACCTGCAGTGGAAAAGGCAGTTTGTGCACATCCATGTGGTGCCTGGCACATGGTGCATGGATGTGTGGAGGGGCACTACATGTGTCCCCCAGGCCACTTAACAGTGGCCTACAGGGGATGGGGGCCCTAAGTCCCTTTCTGGCTGCCTTTTCATTGCGGTGGGACTGCCAGGAAAAGGCAGTCGGAAAGGGATTTCCTAATCCCCATGGCGGAGCCTGCGCAGGCACTGCCCCCATTGTAGGGTTTTGAATCGGACTACCATCCCAACAGGATCTTTGATTCTGTAGGAGGTGACAGCCGGTATTGTAATCCGGCAGTCGGACCGATTCTCAGGATATCGGACAGACCACCACAGATGGCCTGTCGGTGGCGGTCCACCCAACATCATGATGACCCCCCTAAATACCTACCCCCTTTCTCTGTCTCAAATCTATACACCTCACATCTAACTCACCACTCTCTCAAATACACCTATCTTTACCTCACCTCTTTTTTTACCAAACACAATCTTCATCTATATCTCCATCTGTCTCCCTACCTCAACTCAATTTCTACCTCACACTTCACTCTTCACCTCTGTGCTGCTGTCTCCATCTTACTAACCTGTATGTCTCCCCATCCACTTCACCTTTCTCACAAAGTCATCTCTCTCAGTCCCCCCTCTCACACTCATTGCTCTCCCCATCATCTCTCTCTACCTCATTTCTTTCTTTTTTTTTTTATGTTTTATTTTACGTGATTTTCATCGAACATACAACTGTGAGACTCAGCATATCAAGGATACATTACACCGTCACCTTTAACACACTTTTCTGATCATTAGCATCAATTGGAGACAATACCAGCATCCGTTAACAACCACAAGGAGGGAGAGATTCCCGATTGTGTCCATCCCCCCCTGCATAACTCAGCAAAGGTTTAACACCTCTTTAACATTTTCTAATGTAGGACTGCCACAACTCCCCTTCAAAATCAGTTCCAGGAACAACATATCCCCGTGCAATCTAGCCTGGTGTTACATCATGTGGCACAGTGTCATCTCTAGTGGACGTGAGTTTGTATGTGTGGTACAATTCCCAGAAGTTTTTAGGCCTACTACGTGGGGCAGAAGTTCGCTGTAAAGCTCCGTCTGTGTACTACAATAAGTCATATCACCCTTCCATTGGGCAAGTGTAGGGAGAGGGCCGTGAGACCAGTTGATCGCCACCCTACGCTTAGCCATCAGCAGACCCATGTCAACCAAGCGTCGAACCCCCTTGGGTATCAGTTTGGAGTAACCCAGCAATGCCAACGCAGGGTCAGGATCTAGCGGTATCTGAGTGATTTGACCGAGTTCCTCGAAAACAGAGGCCCAGAACGCGAAGACGCCTGGACAGTTCCAGGCCAAGTGGAGGAAGTCAGCCATCTGTGCACTGCAGCGGTCACATGACGCGTCCCCCCGCAATCCATACCTATGCAGCCTCTCCGGGGTATAATATACCCTGTTGTGGTATTTAAAGTGGATCAGTCTGTGCCTCCCGTTGAGCGAGATGCGTTTGGTGCTGGTACAACAGTAGGTCCACATTTCGTCAGCCATTGCCACATTCAAGTCTCGCTGCCATGCCAGTCGGGCCTTGGTGTAATGGTTCGCTCTGTCTGACATGGAGAGGTTATAAATGGAAGCTACAGTCGCTTAGGGGAAGTCGTCCGTATAATGTGTGTCAGGGCAACTAATTCTGGGGGTTCCATATATTCATCCCCTAGTACATTACGCAGCGCATGTCGTATTCTGTGAAAATGGAATTGCGTCAGCACAGTAGGTTTAGGGTCACTAGCGTTAAAAGCATCCCAGGTTTTGGATACCCCCCCTCGAACAGCTCTCCCACTGTCCGTACATTCAGACTAGTAAGTGCTTGCGTGACCCCCCTGTCTCTGCACGGTTTGAGCCATGTGCTCCACTCAAGCGGGGCAATCGCTGAGTAGAGGATCACACCCGCTTGTCGTTGCAATAAATAGTGCCAGGCGTGCGACGTAGCGTTAATTGAATCTAAAATGCCCGTCCTCCGGTCCGCTGCTTGAAACAGCAAAGCTGGAAGGGGGAGCGGGGACGACACCTCCGACTCTATGCGCAAGTGTGGAATGTCTGGGGAGCCATGTATCCAATAGTGTGCATGCGCACCCTGCGCTGCCCTGTAGTATAATTCAAAATCGGGTGCCCCCAGCCCTCCCATACGGTAAGGCAGGACCAGTATTTGCCACTTAACACGTGGTTGTTTGCCTGCCCATGCCAGTTTAACCATCAGTGAGGTGAGGCAGTTGAAAAAAGCCCGCAGCAGGACCATGGGTATATTGGAAAATAAAAATAAAAGTCGTGGTAACACCACCATTTTCATTATGGATATTCTGCCAAGTAGGGACAGTGGGAGCTTTATCCATCTCTCAACATCATCTTCCAGTTTACTAAAGGCAACTCCATAATTGTCCCTGAAGACTATGTCAGAATCCGTATGGATTTTAACACCCAAGTATCGCACCGCTTCCGCGGTCCATTGCAGAGGGTAGTCCGGCTGAAACTGAGGTGTGTTTGGCGTGATTGGGAAAACTATGGATTTTGGCCAGTTAACATGGAGACCCGACAGGACGCCAAACCGCACCACTTCACGAAGGACCACCGAGAGATTAGATTCCAGGTGTCTGACGTACAGCAGCGTATCGTCAGCATAAGTGGAGACTATAAGTCTATAGCGTGGGAAGCATATACCTCGATGCTGGTGATATTCTCGTAGCGCACAAGCTCTGCTACTAGCGCATATAGCAATGGCGACAGTGGACAGCCCTGGCGCGTGCCCCTTGTAATGCGTATGGGGTCCGTCACTATGTTGCCTATTTTTATTCTTGCCGAGGGTCTGTTATAGAGGGTGCCCAAGAGTTGAAGGAAGACCGGACCCAAGCCCATCCGCGTCAAAACTTGAGTCATAAACGGCCATTCAACAGAGTCGAATGCCTTCTCCATGTCTAAGAAGACGGCTACCGCAGGCGTCTCCGACTTGACATGTTGCAAAGCTCCGAATACAGTGCGTAAATTATATGTCAAATTTCTGCCGGGGACAAACCCCACCTGCTCTGGTGCAACAAGTGTAGGGACCAGAGGGACCAGCTTATTTGCGAGGATTTTTGCAAAAATCTTTATGTCCACATTGAGCAGGGACAGCGGGCGATAAGAAGCGCGTCCGAGGGCTTGTCGGGTTTAAGGAGAGCTACTATCACCGCCTCAGTCATAGAGGGGGGCATAGTGCCCTTGACGCACATGTCGTCAAATAGTGTAGCCAACTGTGGAAGCAGTTGGTCTATGAAGGCCCTATAAAATGAAACCGTGAGTCCATCAGACCCTGGCGCACTCCCCGCTCGCATGCTGGACAAAGCTAAAAAAAATTCGTCCCTCTCAATGGGCCTCATGAGGAACTCCAGATGCTTGTTAGTGAGCCACGGTAGGCGTATGTGTGCCAAATAATCCATAATCTCTTCGTCTGTGGCTACATTACGAGTGGAATAGAGTTTAGTATAGTATTGGCGGAATCTGTCTGCCACCTCTTTAGCATCGGTTAAAAGCGCGCCATCATCCGACCGAACCTCCACCGTCTGTACCCGGTCCCTACGCCTCTTAAGCAACTGCGCCAACACGGACCCTGGGCGATCACTCTCACCATACGCCTTATCTGTGGCGTATTTGCCCATATGTTTAATTTCATCGTCCGCTGCCTCGTGGTATGTTGCCATCAAACCAGCAATTTCCTGCCTAGCTGAATCATCCGTATCTGTCAGCAGACGTTGCTCCTGACTCTTGATTTTCTCCTCTAGATCTGTGAGGCATTTGCGTATGGAACGGAGAACCCCCGAATGTTTTGCAATGGTGTCGCCCCTTATATAAACTTTGAAGGCCTCCCAGACTACTTGATAGTTATCCACCGAGCCCACATTCTTATCGAAATATATATCTATCGCCTCCGCCAATTCATCCCGAAACACCGCATCTAGCAAGGAATAGGGCGGAAATCGCCAAGTAAATGGGGGGATACGTCTACAGGGAGCTTCCAACGCATGTGGGCGTAGCTGTCGCCACACATTGTTTAAGTCAAATTTTACTAGTATGCCTTCTACCTCCCTAGCCGCTGCGGTGACACGCCGCTCCGGGCCTCCTGACCTATCCAGGCCCGGGTCGCGCACCAGGTTAAAATCTCCTCCCCAGAGCTGAGAACCCCCGCTGAAGCTACCCACCTTATCGGATAATGTTGCGAAGAACTGTGGATTATCAAAGTTGGGGCCATATATGTTCACTATGAGTATATCCATTCCTTTCCCCCCACACCTAGAGATTACGTATCTGCCTTCGGTATCAGTGGACAACGGGTTTAAGGTGAAGGCCGACCTAGGGTTGACCCAGGTGAGAACCCCTCGTGCGTGTGTGGTAAAGCCCGCTGCATGTATATTACCGTGCAGGCCTCTACTACGCAGCATTGGGGAGTTGTGTGGGAGGTGTGTTTCCTGTAGCAGTGCAACATCAATTGCATGCCTCGTCAGATATGACAGGACTTTGGGACTTTTCTGTAATCGTTCAGCCCTCTAACATTCCATGTGATTGCTCTGAGTGTGTCCTTCCTAGTGTCCGGACCGTCTACAGCCGTAATCGTCTCGGGATCGCTCAATGCTGCCATATCGTCATTATTCGTAATGTGGTCTGACCGTGTGGTAGGTGAATGTGTCTTAGTATCAGTACATCGCCACGCCTGAGTCCCATGAACCCGCCTCCCCCCTCCCACATCAGGGTCCTCCCAACCTGGACCTGACAACAAATACCCATAAACCCCCCTCTTATGAAACTTATTGCAAACTTTTCGTAACAAGCATCAGCCCTCCCCCCCTCCCCAAAGCAACAATAACAATGCCCCAGGTGTGTGTTTCACTCGTAGGCGGAGGTTGCGAACAAAGGGCAGTAAACCTGCTGTTTCGTAGTAGTCGAACCCCTCCGCACACCGACACACATATATTACGCATTAGCAGTTAGGAGGACACTTCCCACCCAGATATGCATGTGACTCCCAGCAGTAATCCCACTACATAGCACATCATGTAACTGACCGTAAAAACTGGGGTATGAATAAGGGAGGACATAGTAACTGGGCCACGAACAGAACCCCTACTCCGCTTCTGACCTCCTTAGAATTGACATATCACTTAACCAAAAGTAGCGCGCTTCATCCCCAACTAATGCATAAATCTTATCTGTAACAAGGTTATTCAAGAGTTCAATCTCGCTCTGCCAGAGTTCCTCCAGCCGCTCCAGTCATGTCCTCTTTGTCCCGGCTGCGCCGTTGCTCCCTAGCCCAGTCTTTCATTGCCTTCTGCAGCTGCTTCGGATCTGTGAAGATGCGCGACTGGCCCTGCCGGTTGACTCGTAGACGAGCCGGATATAACATAGCATAGTCTATACTTTGCTCTTTGAGTTGTCTCTTGAATGGCGCAAACTGGCGACGCGCCTCCTGGACTTTCATAGTGAAGTCTGGATAGAGAGAGAGAGTAGAGCCCTCATGATGTAACGTCTGTTTCTCCCTGGCCGCTCTCAATGCTGCATCCCTGTCACGGTAGTTCAGTAACTTCGCAATTATCGGCCGCGGAGGAGCCCCAGGCGGCAGGCGCGGGCCCAAGGAGCGATGTGCTCTCTCGACCACAAACATGGGCGAGAAGGTGTCACCTCCCAGGAGCGAGACCAACAGTTTCTCAATATATTGTTCCATATTGCCGATTGGTGTCGTTTCAGGCAGTCCAGTGATCCGTAGGTTACTTCTCCGAGACCGCGCCTCTAAATCTTCAGCTTTGTCCTGCAGTGTCTGGAGCGCTTTATCTATTCTCTTATGTCCTGTGTCCAGTTCCGTCTGCGCCTCTTCCACCTCTGTGAGACGACGTTCGGCCATGTCCATGCGCTCCACCTGCTTGTCAATCCTCTCTGACATCCTGTCCATACGGTATGAGAGGGAGTCAATCTTCGTGCCCAAGACTGATATTGAATTTTGTAATCCCTTTTCCATCAAGACTAACATGGACTTTTGGTCGTCATCTGACGGGCCGCACTCCTGGTCTTCGCTCTGTTCCCCCCCTCCAGCAGGCGGGCACGTTCGCTAGGCTTTCGCTGCTCAAATGCCAGTTTCGGTTGTGTTCTATCCGTTCTGCCCATTTTTGCCTGCTACAATAAGGCGCACCGTCACCAGAAGATCGATCGCGTACTCCACGGGCAGTAGCAGGGGGTGCAGTCGGCGTAGACGTACTCGTGGCGCGATTAACCTGCACAGCCCGCAACACACAGCGCTGGGGGGGACGTGAAACAAGGCCAGCCTCTCCCGCAACCACTGCCGTGCGAATACCGGGGACTATGCAGCGGAGTGCGACCCCCCTATACCCCGCTCCCGTGACAGTAAGCAGGCCCTCGCTTCCCGGTGTGGCCAATCAGGCGTCCCACCAATTCTACTCCTCAAGTGTAATACAACGTTGTCCAGGGCTGGCACGTCGCTGCAGTAGGTGTGGGGCGATGTCCCAAGGACGGCAGCGTGAACCAGCAGGGGCACAGGCCCAGGGGCTACAATCCCATGCAGCCTCTCTCCGCTATGGCACAGGTGAAGTCAGCCAGTCTCCACCAAGCAGCCGGCAGTAGCGAGTCTTCAGCCCACTTCGTGTCTCAGCGGATGGCCAGACCTGTCTCCCACCGCGCGGCGCTTCTGGGCACCCACAGTCACACTCCTCAAATTGGGCCTTTGTGTCCAGCCCCAGGGATCGAAAGCGGCCCCCCGTGCTCCTCACACTCTCTCGGGCCGCCACAGCGTGAGGGGCCCAGGCACTCAACACCAGCCTACCTCGGCCCCAACCCGGGCCTGCACGCCGTACCACTCTGCCGAGCGCTAGGGCACTGGTTGTCGATCGTACCGCCCCCTCCGCTGTCACCATCCAGCTTCGTCAGGGAGACACGCAACACTTCGAGGCTCCGTCCGGGCCACGAAGGCGCACCCGCCCAGACAAGTCTCACTTCCGGCGGGCTCAGGGCGCACGAGAGGCCGGGGATTTGCGGCCCGGTCGGCTCCCAGTTGCGTCGCACTCATTGTGTCGTGCGCTCCGCCCGCCGAAGCGCCAGGGAGAGCACAACCGGTAGCGTAGCTGTACGGCAGTGTAGGGCTCCGGGTTGGAGATCCGGAGCCCCCTGCTGATGCCGAATTCCTGCAGGATAGTTAGTCGGTAGTGCGGAGCTCGTCTCTTAGGCGGCCATCTTCATCGCCGGCAAGCTCCGCCCCCTACCTCATTTCTTTCTCAACCTCATATCTTACTCACTACTATCTCTTTCAACCCACCTCTCGATCTCTAATCAATCTTTAGCTACCTCATCTCTCTGCGCTACCTTTCTTTCCAGTGGTACTGTCACTACATCACCTCTCTTTCTCAATAATGTACTTTTTTTCGCACTACTTCTCCTTCCCTAACTATAGCTATTTTTCCTCTATCTAACTCACATTATTGACTCTCTCTCTATCACTCTCTTTCTCTTATCAATCGTTCTACCTCCTTCTCTGTTTTTTCTATCTGATCACGCTCTCTACCACCTTCTCTATTTCAATTCACCCCTTCTAATTCACTTTTCTCTCTTTATAAATCTCTTTCCCACCTCTTGATTTACTTCACCACTCTTTATATCTTACCGTCTCTACCTAGCTCTGTATCAACCTAATCTTTGTCTCTACTTCACCTACCTCTACGTACTTCACCTCATTTCCCTCTACAATTGACCCTGGCTTGCTCTACCTTTGCCATTGCCTCACTACTCTTTACCTCATCTGCATTCTGTACCCCACTTCTTATTTTGCCCCTGTCTTGGCTTCACTACTCTCTCTACCTTACATTTCTCTGTACATCACTCTACCTCACCTCTATACCCATCTACCTCTACCTCCCTTTCCCTCCCATCCTACCATACCTTTCTCTCTGCCTCACCTGCCTGTTTACCCTACTCCTTCCTCTCTGTACATTTTCTTTTTCCTGTCTCTCTGACCTCCCGACCTCATTCTAAAAACTTACCATTCTCTCTCTACTTTTCTACCTCTACCTACTTCAGCCTCTTTCTACCTCTCTGCCACCTCACCTTTTTGTCTTTGCCTTTCATCTCTCCCTATCTAACCTATCTTTCTACGCCATCTCTAGCTCTATTTCCTTTTCCCTCTACTTTATGTCTCTCACTATACCATTCATTTTTAGGTCTCACGCCTAGCGTTGCACTGTGCAGCGCGAGACATTTAGTAGGTGAAAAACGGGGATTCAGCACTGACCTAGGAATCGCACACGCTCGTGCGTGTGCGATTCCTTTTGTGCTACCCCATTGGCCTTTTCGTGCGTCTTTGTATAAAAGACTGCACGCAATTGGCCAAAGGCGGGCGCATTGCTCCGCCCATGGCCTATTGGTGTCTATTACTTGCTCGCGGCAGGTCCCGGCAGCAACGGTCTCCCTGGAGTCTGGACAGCTAAGGGGTCACATTCCATCGAAACCCTCGCCTCCCACGACAGTGCGCTGTAAAGTGTGCCCTTTCCAGCAGACCCCTGACGCAGCAGGTATATACTCCCCTAGAGTACCGGCAGTGCGCCTGCGCTAGAGAGCCCTCCCTCCCCCACCCCCACCATCTTCACCCCTCTCTATGTGCCATCCCACCTGAATACAGCACCCTGAAGACATGTCAGAGAGTGTTGGAGGCACACCGCAGGTATATACTGCACTAGAGTACCTGCCGAGTAGAGGAAACCCGTAGCGAAGCGCTCATAGGGGCTATTGGAGGCTGCAGTGCGCCTGCGCCAGAGTCCCCTCACCGCCACCACTCCTTTTTATGTGCCATCACAACTGAATGCAGCGACCTGAAGACATGTCAGAGGGTGTTTGAAGTGTACTGCGGACTCCTGGTTTCACGCACCTCCCTAGTTGGGTACCCGTTGAGTAGAGGCACCCGTGGAGGTGTGCTGATGGGGTTTATGCGAGGCAGCAGAGCGCCTGGCACCAGAGAGCCATATGGCAAGGCCGCCCCCGTAGCGCTATCCTAACTGAAAACAGGACCCCGAAGAGACGACTTTTCCGAGGGTGGCTGGAGCAGCGGGTTGTCTATTACAAAAGATGTGTAACGGCCTCTGATCCCATGCTATCCCTACCCCCGTAGCGGACGCCAAAGAGATAAGATGCCTGTGTGCGTCTGGGCCTGTCTCAAGAGATTTATATGTATCTATATAGGGCCTCTGCGTACCTCTGGTCTGCCGGCCACACAAGCGGAGGGGAGGGAATGGGTGTTTTACAGGAGTTGCCAGTGGGTGGCTTTCTGCCGCCTCTCGAGGCGAACCTTCTTGGGAGTCCAGGGAACTCTAGCCCTCACCTGCGTGCCCGGTGGGCACCATTCACAAGTCCTTACTTCCTGCAATAATATTTCCTAACTAATGTTATTTATTTAGTTTTGTAATTAGTTTTTTTGTTCCTGTTTATGTACACTGCTCCAAAAAGGCATGGCTGCGCTGTATCAAACACACCTAAATAAAGAGGGCATGTTTACGAAAAAGTCTACGAAATCGCAGCGAAGAAAACTAGATCTGATCTCACCAGTGTCATTGTGGCCCTAATGACAAGGGTAGGAATGCTCTGCGAGGTACGCCCAGAGCTCCAACCAAGCCACCCTGGGCAGGGTGCGCCCCTGGATCGCATCAGCCCCCTGGGATGTCTCTGGGGCCCTGATCCCATCGGCATTTATGTAAAGTGCCTGGAAATGCAGGGGAGGCGGGGGGGGGTGTTGTGAAAGTGAGGTAAGTGCCTCTGATCTGCCGAGGAATGCGTGCTCTGTCAGGGGCAGGCACCGCTCGTTGTCTCTAATCCACACAACTGTTACCTGAGCATCGACACCCCACAGGTGCTCCCCCCCTCCCCCGGACAGAGATAACTTGTGCACTGAAGAGAACGCGCTCTCTGTAAAGAGCGAGCCCTCTTTCTGTGAGAGACCACAAGGCCCGCTGCTCCACAAGTCCCTAGGCAGGCGGGGTTGACTGAGTGGGGTACTGTCAGTGGTATCAGCCAGCTAACTAAAATAATTGTGGTTTTTAAAAACGGATAACCACCCATAATCACATATGTCTTAATTTTCTAGAATGTCCCAAAAACCATCGTATTCCCCTCAGCTTTATTGGTACCCAGTTACACCCCTTGTGCACCGTAAGAGGCGAGTGTGACATCTCAGAATAGTTGAAACAACGAGGCACAGATGAAGTAACGTCAGTCATAAATGCATTGGCAGAAGTCGTGAAGCCCTTCAGAAAAAAAGTATAATTCAAAAATACAGTAAGGAAAGCTGTAGTGGGGGAGTGCTGCCATTGGAAGTAGTGTGTCTTCGTGAAGTCAAGCAATGGCCACAGAATATTGAGGCCAAAACAAATCCACGGATCACTGGGGCACGTGAGGTGGCCACGGAGTCATGTGCTGCAGAATAAAGTCTGGTTGGGAATATTTACTGCTGATTTAATGACAGTGAAGGCTGCCATACATTGGGAAGATGGCACTAAACCTGTTTTGTTCCTGTTTGTTGTACTGATGCGCATTTAATTTGGTCACTGCAAACCTAGAATGCTTTTCTTCTACAACACAGGACGGTTATCTTAGCGTGATAAGAACCAGCGATAACCATAGCCCTTCCTTGACAACATCCAAGTAAACTGAGATGCCTGTTGGAACACCCACAGGTACTGAGATCTCTGTATTAGAACTACTGGAAGTTGAGAAGGATCTAGTTCAGCTTCCGTCAAGACTCACTCAGAGCTCTGCTCAATTAGAGCTCTTTATACCACTGATACTCAGGGCCAGGTCTCACCAGTGCTGAGCACCAGCAGTTTTTAGGTCGAGCCTCGAGTAGCGCGCAAGCGCTGCTTAGAGGCGAAGACTTTTAGTAAGCGAGTTTGAAAAGCAGTCCCAAAAACGCTCGTGCGTCGTGGCTGGCCTTTTTGGGATGGGTACGCGCGGCAAACATGTGTTTCCAATTATCGTGCCCAGACGCGGGCGCGATAATTGTAAACACATGCCGGCAAAAGGCCATGACGCACGAGCGTCTGGTCAGCTGAGCAGGCTGCCGCGCTCCCTCCTCCCCCCCCTCCGCTCCTCTGTGGTGCGCGCGCACCACTGTTTATTTTATTTTTTTTAATCCGCGCGGCCGCCATTTTTGTCCCTGTGCCGGCCTCGCCTTCTTTCTCCCATTCGGAGCTTTGAATCATGCTGGTTTAACCTTGTTGAGAGCTTCCATCGGTTGCAAAAGCCTCGGTTCTTGTGGCGGATAAATAAGCCAGGAAGCAGGAAAGAAAAAAAGTGCAATAGGGGTTCATGTAGCTCTCAACAGGGTTCATCTCACAGTGAGGAGAACCCGAGAAGCATCCGAGAGAAAAGTGTGAAGGTTTGTATCAGCATTTCTTACTAGCGTGCATTTTTTTCACTAGGGATGTTGTGGTTTCAATAGTTTAGCTATTAATCTTTAATTTTACTGATATTGTGGTCTGCATTCATTATTAAATACTGTTATTATTTGTACTTTTCGTTCGTACATTCTTTCTAATCTGATGTTAATCGGCAGTGGCCACGGAACACTGCATGGATTTACCTACAGTCTTCAGCTGAAAAGGGTGGCTTTCTGACAACTCTCATGAAAGTGTGAATGACCTCACGAATGGGGGTTGATACTCTGCGTGAGCCCTCTGAATAAGTGGCCCAGTCTGCTGCCTGGCAATCAAGATGGGCTATAAACTCTTCTCTATTGAACAGACGGAGGGGAGGGGTGAGGGAGGTGTCAGTTCGGGCATGCCCATTAGACAGTGTGACCAATCAACTTGGCCATTTGTGTCCGAAATCCCTGGTTTGTTGCGAGTCCTGGCGTTGCCTCAACGTACTGTGATTTTGGGCCATGTTGCGGGCATCTTTTAAAGCTTTTCATTTGCCTACTTGATCGTATGAGCAAACTGCACCATAGTATAAAAGTGATTTTGTACATTACGTATTTAATGAATAACTTTCCAACATGGTGAACACAATATAAGTTATTTGGTTACACCAAAATCGGTGGGGATCGCTGAAGAAGAAAAGTATTTACTATTTCAGATCCATTCAATTATTTACCTGTATTTTATGTGCAACATATATGTTATGTTGATTTTTAGTTTCTAATTTAACTCACACATCCTTGCAACTGAAGGATTTGAAATGATTCTCAGTATTCACATCCTTAGAACTTTACAGGGATCGTTAGCAAGATGATGCCTCTGTAAAGCAGTTTCCCAATCACGAACTGGAATTCACCTATTTATTTTTTTGACTCTTGAGAAAAAACGGAGGACAGACAGCAGGAGGGGGCAGTACGACGACAACAACGCTGCAAGTGAGAAAACGATCTGGGAGGGTGGGAAACAGCCTGCAAATGCATGCGCTTTTGTGGAGTGCCACAAGTATAATTAACAAGCATTTGCAATGCAATAGGTCTCGCATTTACGCGAATTTGAGCTATTGACATTGCAAATAGCAATGCCTTTTATTTTTGTTTTCGTTTTTAAAACATAAATAATAGGCATTGTCATTTACAATGCCAATAGCTTAAACTCGCGTAAATGCGAGACCTATTGCATTGCAAATGCTTGTTTAAAGGGGGCCTCGAAACGGGTCTCTATCTGGATCTGTTTTGTGCCCTGGCACAGGCGGTCCATTGTCATGGTGTCAGAAGGGCTTTAAGTCGAAGCTTTTTTCAATATTATATACAAGCCATAGTTGCTGCTTATTTATCTTATGCAACTAACAACCAATGACAAAGCCAATAGTCATGACTTGTAGGTATGATGTTACTTGTTGTATCATATCTGGATGCAATGACAGAAACAGCAAAATACAAGTCGGGCGGCATACTATGCTAATCACAGATTTTTAGCTTAGGTGTTTTTAAGTCACGCCCTTAATTACATTGGCCACGCATAGCATAACAAAACAAATAATAGCATAACAAAACACAACAAAACATAGCATAGCATAATAAAACATAGCATAGCATAACAAAACACAACAAAACATAGCATAGCATAACAAAACATAGCATAGCATAACAAAACAAAGCACAGCATAGCAAAACACAACACAACAAAACATAGCATAGCATAACAAAGCATAGCAAAACACAACAAAACATAGCATAGCATAACAAAACAAAACATAGCATAGCATAACAAAGCATAGCATAACAAAACAAAACATAGCATAGCATAACAAAACATAGCATAGCATAACAAAACACAACAAAACATAGCATAGCATAACAAAACAAAACATAGCATAGCATAACAAAACATAGCATAGCATAGCATAACAAAACAAAACATAGCATAACAAAGCATAGCATAACAAAACACAACAAAACATAGCATAACAAAACATAGCATAGCATAACAAAACAAAACATAGCATAGCATAGCAAAATACAACAAAACATAGCATAACATAACAAAACACAACAAAACACAGCATAGCATAACAAAACACAACAAAACATAGCATAGCATAACAAAACACAACAAAACATAGCATAACAAAACATAGCATAGCATAACAAAACAAAGCATAGCATAGCAAAACACAACAAAACAGCATAGCATAACAAAACAAAACATAGCATAACAAAGCAAAGCATAGCATAACAAAACAAAACATAGCATAGCATAACAAAACATAGCATAGCATAACAAAACACAACAAAACATAGCATAGCATAACAAAACAAAACATAGCATAGCATAACAAAACATAGCATAGCATAGCATAACAAAACAAAACATAGCATAACAAAGCAAAGCATAACAAAACACAACAAAACAGCATAACAAAACATAGCATAGCATAACAAAACAAAACATAGCATAGCATAGCAAAACACAACAAAACATAGCATAACATAACAAAACACAACAAAACACAGCATAGCATAGCATAACAAAACACAACAAAACATAGCATAGCATAACAAAACACAACAAAACATAGCATAGCATAACAAAACAAAGCATAGCATAGCAAAACACAACACAACAAAACATAGCATAGCATAACAAAGCATAGCATAGCAAAACACAACAAAACAGCATAGCATAACAAAACAAAACATAGCATAGCACAACAAAACATAGCATAACATAACAAAACAAAACATAGCATAGCATAACAAAACATAGCATAGCATAACATAACAAAACAAAACATAGCATAACAAAGCATAGCATAACAAAACACAACAAAACATAGCATAACAAAACATAGCATAGCATAACAAAACAAAGCATAGCATAACAAAACATAGCATAGCATAACAAAACATAGCATAACAAAACACAACAAAACATAGCATTGCATAGCATAACATAGCGTAGCATAACATAACATAAGAAAACATAGCATTAAGTTTGATAAACTCATAGTAGCGGACTAGCTAGCTTTAACGGGCAGTGATTGTAAGCAACTCCGTCAACCCAGAAGCAGTCACTCGGTCACCTTTGCTCTTGTATTGCAGTGGCTTCGTTTATTAAACAGTGCCCATATTTATACTGTTAGCACTTTACTTGTGCAAATTTCAGGGCTCACAAAACTTTGATGAATCGAAATTCACAACTGAGGCTGTTAAGTTCGCGCTATATAAAACCCCAAGGATAAATAAAAAACATTGCCATTTACAATGTGAATAGCTCCAACAAATACAAGACCTATTGCAAAGTACAAAACATTGCCATTTACAATGCCAATAGCTCCAGCTCCAACAAATGCAAGACCTATTGCATTTCCAATGCTTGTTATTTCTTTCCTTCTCCTGTCTCCAACCCCTTCTAATTTCCCTTACTCAGCAGGGCCAGAGGTTAGCTTCCAGCCTGACATTGAAAAAGGAGGAGAGGACAAGGCAGTGTAAGAGATTTAAGAACCACAGTATCCGATTTCACCAAAAGAATTTTTGAAATCATGCAGTGTTTTCATTCTCATTGCCGCAGTCGTTATATACCTTATATTAATATTATGCAATTGGCAACTAAATATCCACCAAATCAAGCTTATGTCCAATGACAGGAACAAGCTCTGAATTACAGTTAAAATGTTGCAGTAAGGTAAACAAATCTACCCCCAGCTCAAAAAGAAATGGTTTTATCAAGGCTTGTTCAATGTTTGCTTTGGTATTACTTAGTATGCGGACACCAGGCAGTTTAAGCTTTCTGGTGTTTTTGCATGCCCGGTTTATTGAAATGTTACATATAAATAAATAGCATTTGACATCACAAATTGGCTAATTAAATCAAAGTTATTCTGAAGGTGGGACCCTAAAATATGTCTTGCTTTTGGACCCAAGAATCTTTAAAATGGCACTGAACAGAAGACAGGTCTTCTCTGTCTGCACTGATGTGTAACAGCATTGTTGCCACACTGATACAATTTAGAAAAAAGCTTGACTTATATTTCGAGAAACTTATACCCCACACACAGCAGGAATCCACCTGTCGCCTTCCTCTTTATAAATGGTGTTGAATCATACCCTTGGACATTCCCCCGTTGTTCAGAGATCCATTACTTCCTACCTAGATTTGTGTAACACAAACACCTACGAAGCTTACATACATGCGCATACTAAGTTGGCTAAGCACTGCCATCTTAACAACACATCCATACCCTCTCATTGACCACTTACCACCAACTCAAAGGAGGTGCTAACCCATTAGAAAACAGGGACCAGTTACCCTTTGTGAATGTCGCCAAAACACTTTTTAGTAACCGAAAATAAAAGTTTGTGTAGCTTTTCATTGATTTTATTTTTATGCATTCTGTTTTCCTCTAAGGAAAAGGTGCTGCATTTTTTTTGTCTGTTTATTTAAATACGCTTTATTTAAAAGCAATCACAGACATGGTGGTCTACAGACCCCAGCAGGCAATAATCCTTGCAATTGAGGCCAATCATACTGCGTATCAATTTGAGACCTGCCTCGTGAAAATTGATGAGGTAGGTTGAATTGCGACCCACTATCATTCTGTATTTTGTGAAACTCCATTTAAGTACATAGATTGGTTCGCAAAAACAATTCGATAAAAGTCACCATGCAATTTGCAACCACTTTTATTGAATCAAGTCTTTGTACATGAGGCCCCTGGCATTTCTACTCAGCACTGATTGCCATGTTGTGTTTTCCAGTGCCAGGATGCCCGTTTGCTATCTGCTCACACTTCATAAAGCTATTTAGTTCATTTACTACTGTAGGGGCTGGTCCAGAGTGGGGAGAGTTGAGCTCAGTGTCTATTCCCAGGCCATTGGGCTCTTCATGGGCTGTAAGTAAAGACCATTAAATATAGCAAGCAGGATATTGTAGTTCCTTCCCTCATAATTTCTTCAGTAGGCATCACATGGGGTCCGATTGACAAAAGTATTTCTGAGAATGGGAAGTAATACTATAGGAGCACTCTTTTACGTACTCCTACATGCCTTTGTGAATTATCCCCAAAATTCCAGCTCTCCATTAGTAAAAGTGCAAAGACAGCAGAGTCTTCTGTTTATACTAATTGTAGAACATTCCCTGAATACTGGCATTTTGTTCCCAGCATAGATGTTTTGGGGTCAATTCACGAAGGCATGGAAGAGTACGTAAAAGAGTACTTCTTTATGTACCCCACCCAGTGCTTTAAATGGGCCGGTACTGTCCGGTACGGAGTACCGACACTTTTTTAATTTGAGAGGGAGAGTACCGGCACTTCTCAAGAGTTACCTAATACTTTTGATTGGAGCGTACCGGCACTTCTCAGAAACAGGCAGGTACTCTAGTACAGAGTACCTGCACTTCTATTTTTCCATTTCAAGCACTGACCCCACCATGCCTATATGACTAGGCTCCTTTACTTTCAGTACATGTGTACACCTAATAGGGCCCAGAGCCAGGGGGATATTTGAAAGGAAATAAGTGGACCATGTCTACTTCCGGTGGAAGGAGGGCGTGTACCAGGAAGAGATTCTCAGGAGAGCTGCGTACGCTGCTGTAGAGGAACTGTCGCCCCACACCCTTCACTACACAGTGTGTCTTGCACCAGCTTACTCTACAGGGCCTGATTTAGCACGAATTCCCTGAGATGTGTTGCTGCTCCACAGAGAAGAGAACATCTATTTATAATTGTTCCTGTGCTAATGTTAGTCTGACAGTATGTAGGAGCTAAAATGTATACCAAGCAGGTGCAGAGACTAATGCGGGCACGTGAGGATTTAAAGGGAGAGGTTTTCAAAATTCACAAGACTGTTCCTTTCCTGGTTTTGTAATGCACGTTTAATAATAACGCACTGACGTGATACAGACATCCAGATGCATGCATTTGCGAGTATGCAGGACGAGGCAGGCGTACATGATTGAGAACTGGCCCACTGGGTTCGGTGCCTACCCTTAGACCTGAACTTAAAGTTGCAGATTGATGCATGGCTGGAACATCATTTATCCTTCTGAGGTTCATAAAATGAGTGCCATTGATTCTGGTATGGGAGGATGGGAACAGGTAATTTGAGTAGTATTAACCCGCATTTTACTTAGTTTGATTTTTGCATTAAACATATTTACAATTTCAGAGTAGGGAAGATGTGGCAGACCCCCACAATTGTTTTTTTGAAGTATCATAGCAGGGCTTCAAACCTAGGTCTCCATGTAATAAGGCATCACTTTAGTGACTAAACCACCTCTCTTAATTTATCATATTGCAGTCAGTGCCAGACTTTGGACCCAAAGCAGCCCTGGCAAAACTGCTCAAGCTGGTTTTGCTCCCTTCATCTCCACGTGCAACCTCTCTCTTTCCATCCATACATTCTCACTCTCTCCTTCTCTCCTCCCTCTCTTTTAACTGGCTGATCTCTTTCTCTCTAGCTTTCCCCTCGCTCCTTCTTTTTGTCTCTCTCTTGAAGCCTCCCTGTGCCTGCTGTAATTAACCCCAGGGAGATGGGGGTAGGGACAGAGGCACCAGGAGCGGCCATGGGAGTTCAAAACCGACCCTAAGGGCTCCAGCCCACCAGGGAAACGTCCTGTGGACTAAAAGGCCTGTCCAGCTCTGAGCTCAGTGCTCCCTTCTCGACCTAGGCAAGGACTGTAGAAGAATATATTGAAAATCCTGTCCATAAAGAATTCCAAACATCACCCCACATTGCTGCTCAACTTTCTGTTGAGCTCCTTTACAAAGAAAGGAGAATGGCGAAGGTAAACCCACATTCCTAATCGGCCACAGGGCACACCTGATAGAGAGCATGTAAAATGCAGGCAGTTGTGGACTTAGTATTAATCCTGAGTTAAGAATCTGCATGACGGCTAGTCTTAGCTTCCCATTGTTACCCCCTTTACCTCAAGAGTTTATGGAAGTGGATTTATACAGCTTGGTTGCAGCTACAAACCAATGCATAGTCACTGTTTAGGGCGGGGGGATATATTATCGCAGTGGTAGAGAAGTTGGGACCACAGCAGAGGGAAGGTGAAAAGTGTGGGTGAGAAGAGAGAGCCAAGGCTTCTGGTATTGCTAGTGGCAAGTCGCAATATTTGCAACTCATAGCAGACTAGTCATCGCTGGATCCTACTCACGTGGGCACACCCTTACCGCCATCCCTACACCCCTCCCAAGTTATGCCCAAAGACCTGTGGCTGCCACTGAATGTAAAATCATTTGCTGGTGTCCCTCAAAGGTAGAGGAACAGAGATTTCTGGGGCTCCCAATTGGAAAGCGGATAGAAATGAATGAATGGTTCATGCAGAATATCAGTAAATGAGGAAGACCACAGCTTTTAGCTCAGAGGACTGAGTTATCCTGCCGACTCGCCAACTGCATGCCAGAATAAGGAGATAACAGTCACAGGAAAGATTCATTGAAAGGGCGATGGCTGTTGGTCCCAGAAGCATGCCCTAGAACAGCCCGCCACCACAGCCAAGGCTACTAGTGTGCTAAAAGTTATGTCATGATATTTTGTACAATATTTCGCATTTCTGCCATTTGCATAGTTCCTTATTCATTATGGAATGTGGGTGCTTCCTAGGGTTCTTAGATTCTTGTTGAAGTCCAAGTTGTCTGTGAATATAATAGTTGGTTGTGTTTTGTAATGTTTAGAAGTGTATCGTTCACGATAGCTGTGAGCATAGTTATACTAGCTAATTGGATAGTGACCAACTACAAAAAGGGCCTCATTTACAAATTTTTGTCGCACAGCAGTGCAGCAGCTTTCCAGCTGCACTGCCGTGCGTCAAAAGAAAAGGGCAGGAATGCACCGAATCTGCAAGATATGGCGGATTCCTGTCCTTCTCCCCTGCACCGGCGCACAAACAGAAAGCTGTGTGCCGATGTAGACACCCTAGTGTCATGATGCACGGGTGCCTGCGTTGCGATGATGATTGTTTTTGTGCAGGAAGGGACACCTTTCTGCACAAAAACAATCATTGATGGCATTTTCCTCCTTCTATGTGTGCTGCATTCTGCAGCACACATAGAAAGAGGTAAAAACAAGGAGAAATAAAAGTATTTCTCCTCATTATGCCACTCCTACGCCTCCCCTGGGGAGCCGTAGGAATCTGACGCATTCCCAGGTTATGATTCCTCATAAATCTGGAAATGCTTCAGATTCCATGGGTGTTGCGTGGAAACACCCACAGCCAGGGGTGGCTCTTCTGCTAAGGCGGAGGAGCGTCGCTCCACTATTCTGCGAGCAGTGCAAAAAGGAAAACTAAAACGATAATAACTAATGTTATTACCCACCTGTGCGGGGCCAGGTGGGTGGGCCAGGCTGGCCAGTGCAGGGGGCAGGGGAGCCCTGTAAAGCACACTCTAAAGTGCGCATGGCGGTTTGACTGGCCCAAGAGGGCTGGTCAAACCGTCATGCGCACTTTGCATCTTCTCCACCAGGCTGCATTACACAGCCTGGTGGGGATCATGCAAAGCCTTGGTTTTTACTATGTCATTAAAATATCTTGACTCAGAATTAAGAATTTTACTTGTTTCTTTCAAATTGTCCACAATTTTTTAGCATGACAGTCCAAAATCCTTCTTGTGGGACATTAGGTCACCTTCTATTAGGATCCATCCTCAACTCAACATTGCCTATTAATTACTTAATCATATGAAGGACGTGCACAGCCTTGCCTTTGCATTTCACACCCCATCGGTGTAGATTTAATGTAAGTAATTTCCCTTGCAAGGCCGTGCAAATGGTGCCTTCAAAGACTGACTGCATTGATGAAGGGTTGTATCAATGAGCATCGGCTTCAGATTTCATACTTTGCTGAATATCACCCAGAGTGGGTCAGGATTTGTCTTTAGGAAGGACACTAGTTGTTCCTGGATTCCCTGTTGGAATCTTGAGGCCAAGCTGAAATGTGCTAAATAATCAGGTCACATGGACATACTTTCAGAGTGGAATTACCCAATGTCTTTTTAAATATTCCAGTATTTAACATTCATCAAAATTACATGCTCTAAATTGAAAGATACTTGGTGAAGCAGGTCTGCATTTCCTCCATTCATACTGGTAATTTTACTAGGGGTTCATTAAAAGAAAGAGCATTTAAAATCACTTAGGGTTAGATCAGCAGTTCATGTTTGAAGTTATAGGAGTTGAACCTCTTAGTCTGGCTCTTGAGCTTTTTGTGGTTGGAGGTGGAGTGTTGACCAAACAACTGTAGCTTTGTTACTGTAATTTTACAGCTTTTGTTTGGAGTATTGAAAAAGTTTGGATTTTATGAATTTCATTCATTTTTGGCTGAGGCAATGCCTCAGCAAAGTGTAGATCTAGATTACATTTCACCGTGCAGCACACTTCTGTATTAAGACTTCATTGCTTAGTAAAAGGTCGGTGACTTCAAACATTTTTGGCACACCGAAGCTCAATTTACGTGTGTGAAAACAGCACTTTTTCTAATGTAAATTTCACTTCTTCATTCACACAGTTATTATTGTTCACAGAATTAATAAAGTTCTCAGATACCCACCTGGGGTTTACCGGTGCTAAACATCAGGACTTGTACAGTCAGAGCAAGCACCTCAAAACAACTAGGTCTTCGGCTGTCTTTGAAAAATTGTCAGCGAGGGACACCGGTTCAACTGTTCCGGAGGACATTCCATAGCCTAGGGCCCTGATAGGCAAATGACCGTCTTCCTCTGTGAGACTGTTTCAGTGTCGGAATAGCGCACAGAGACAGTCCACTGTAACGAAGAATGCAGGAAGAATGGTATGATTTGACGAATTCCTGCAGGTAAGGTGGACCAACCCTCAACCTTGCTCTGCATAGATAGCAAAAGGTTTTAAACTGAATTTGTGTCTTTACTGAGAGCCAATGCAGCTCCCGTAAAAGACCCGCTGACAATGTCCGTTTCAGTAGTCCATAAAGCATCGTCGCCGCTGAATATTTGACCACCTACAGCCGTCTACTGGAAGATTTGTCCTTCCCAAATAAAGCACATTACCACAGTCCAGTCTTGACATAATACATGCCTGTACAACTGTCCATTGATCTGGAAATGGTAGTAGCCAGATGATCTTACATAGCCATTTCAAAACAGCAAAACAAGTGGCAGCCACCTTTATCACCTGAGGCTTCATCGACAGTTTGTTGTCCAACAAAAACCACAAGTCCTTGACTTTGGTGGCTGAATCTGGGAGAGGACTCAAAATTTTAGGCCAATGTTGGGGACCCCAAAGGGACGGGTTCCTTCTCAGCACTAATACTTCTGTCTTATCTACCCTTATTTTTAGTGAATAGTTGTTCATCCATTCTGCGATCATGCTCAGACAGGAGTTCAAGGCTTCCAAGTTTTTGTACTGCACAGATGATAAGGAGAAGATGATTTGCATGTCATCTGTATAAGAGAATAACATAACTCTCCACCAAGTCAACCAGAGGGCGCACATAGATGTTAAATATTGCTGGACTTAGGGAGGATCCTTGAGGAACTCCTGAGTTTAGAGCATGCAGCTTGGAGAAAGCTGAGGCTGAAATCACCTGAAAAGACTTGTCTTCTAGAAAAGATGTCAGCCATGCAAGGGCCATTCCCTTTATACCTATCTCGTCTAACCTCTCTACGAGAGAGGCATGAGACACAGTATCAAAGGCCACCCTAAGATTGAATAGAATCAATGCGGTCATCTCGCCCTCATCTAGGAGACATCTAAGATGCTCCTAGATGGGCAGATTCGGTTCTGTCTCTCATCCTAAACCCTGATTGAAAGGGCTGAAGATACTCATGTGCCTCCACAAAATTGGAAAGTTGCCTATTGACATTCTTCTCCATTAATTTCGCCATGATGGGGAGCATTGAAACTGGCCTATAATTAGACCAATTCTCAGGGTTTAGATTCTCTTTCTTCAAAAGGGGCCGAACCAGAGCATGTTTCCATGCATGAGGGATCTTCCCTTGGATAAGGGAGGTGTTCAGAAGTCCCACTAGAACTTGCAAAATATTCAGCTCAAGGGAACTGTGGGGCATATTATCAAGAACGGCGTTAAAATTATCGCCGCTTTAGTGGCAGAAAACTGCCGCTAAAGCGGCGATAATGGAGCTTGATAATATGCCCTTGAGAATTCCAATTGAAGCCCATGTTGACACCAGAACATGGGCTTCTATTGGAATTCTCAAGGGCATATTATCAAGCCCATTATCGCCGCTTTAGCGGCAGTTTTCTGCCGCTAAATCGGCGATAATTTTAACGCCGTTTCTTGATAATATGCCCCCAAGCTTGGCTGGGGGAAAAGATCTCCTGGAAAGCCCCATCTTATTGAAGTCAATAATGACAAAAACATGGTTCGATCCAACATGTTCCAGCAATTCAATTTAGGGCCATCTTGTACAGAGATAAGCCCAGTCCGGTCCTTAGTAACAGAAGAATCATCAGTGGTGCTTGGCAACCTGACATTTTTCTCTCCTATTGTAAGAGCGGCCTGGATATCTGTCACACACATTTTTTATGAAGAAACATGCCAGTACCTCACACTCAGACTGAGACAAGACCGGCAGTAGTATGATTTTAACCGGACTGGAGAGTTCCTTCAGCACTCTAAAAAGAGTTTTAGGGCAATTTTGGGTGGCGGTAATTTGATCCATGTAAAATGTAGCACAAGCCGCTCTGCAAAGACCATGATAATTTCTCAATGCAGTTTTAAATATTAAACTTGGTGGTATTTTATGTTTGCATAGTGTGCTTGCATATGCACAAGTGTCACTATGGTAGAAGCATTCAAGTTTAGGATTGGGGCGGGTGTGTGTATTTCCCAGTGGGACACCCTGACAAGCTTATGGGTGTTCATATTTTTCTTGCAAGTTGTTTCCCACCCTGGAACAGCCACCAAATGTGCTCTTGTTTGTGTTCCCGGAGAGTCAAAAGTGACAGTATAATCCGTATTTTAAGGGGGGAGCTGCAAAGGAAGAAATTTCCCCTCTACCAAAAATATTGCACCTGTGGAAAAAATGTGCGAAACAAAATGTGTGTCTTCTATACACAGATGTATAATTTTCCTTTAGGTGAAAGTCCTGCATTCACACAGGTTACATATTGAAGCACTCCAGGAAACCTATAAGTGGAGTACATTTCTTGGAGTACCACTAGGATCCTCAGTAAATCTCTAATAAAATCAGAGATCTGATCCAGACATAAGAGAAATCCAGTGGCAGCAGAATTCCCACTTTCTTCAATAGGGGTATATGAATCACACACTATACCAGGCACATAAGACACAAATGTTTCCTTGTATAATGAAAATATGGTTGCCAAAATTAATCTTGGGGAAAAACAAACATATGGGAACTGTATTAAAAGTGTGAAACAGATGAACACCCTTTTTCCTTTACACTGATATAAACAAAAGTAACCAGCAAAAATGGGTAGGCAACATATTTATAGTTACTTTTACGAACAGTAATCTATTGTAAAGATTAACAAATATTAGGTAACCGAATGGTCTCATAAAGAACCACCATCCCCATTCACGATATTCTACTGCATTTTGAAAATTGCACTATTATAATGTATTTTCTATTGCACAGATCAATCCATCAATCAATCAATCAATCAAAGCAGCATTTGTAAAGCCCAACACTGTCACCCCTAGCGGTATCTGGGTGCTGTGTCTCCATTGAAGAGCCAGGTCTTGAGTCTCTTTCTGAAGTCTGCCAGCGAGGTGACCGTAAGGAGCTGGAGGAGAAGGTCATTCCAGGTCTTGGCAGCGATGCAGCGGAATGAGCAGCCACCACTGCGGCTGCGATGGACGTGAGGAGTGTGCGTGAGGGCGAATTGTAGGGATGTCTGCAGAGGCAATGCCGTAAGGATTGCAATGGCCTTTTCCGACTGCCTTTTCATGGTGATCTGACCGCCATGAAAAGGCTGCCTGAATGGGACTTTGGGGTCCCCTAGCAGGGCCTCGTCCCCAGTGGGCCTCTGCTATGGGCCCAGGGGGGCACATGTGGTGTGCCCCAAACATCCCTGCACCATGTGCCAGGCACCAAATGGTGCCTGGCACATGGTGCAGGGATGTTTGCAAAATGCCATTTACCATTGCGGCTTGTGCTGCGGCCCTTTTGCAGGCCACAGCACAAGCCGCAATTGTAAAAGGCATTTTTTCAAATGCCTACATGGCCGTCGCATTGTAATCGGGCAGGTGGCATCGCCGACATGTAGTCGGTTGGACACCTGCCCGAAACGATGGCGGTCGGACACTCGTCCGACCTCCATCGTATTCAGTCCCTAGGTGTGTATGTCCTATATTTGAGTGATGGCTTAAAGCAGATCATTTGCAATATACATACCTATACCTTGTGTGCTAACGAGAAATGATAGTCACCCCAAGAGAGACATAGACCTGGGATGCATGAAGTATGGAGTTTATCTGTTGCACCATTAAACTATAGCATCTGCATTTTTCAATGATGGTGCTGTTAAAAATTAATTCTTGTGTGTTATGGAAAAGATTTTGAAGCCAATCCTTTCCTGTAATAATCTGTGTATATATCTGTGCATTGAGGGAGTGAAATAAGTCATCAGTTTCAAAGTAGTTCTAGGATATCTTCCTCTTGCTGTCTTACAGTTATTTATTGCATGCAATATTCTTGTCTGCAGGGAAATAAAAGCATAGGGTGATGAAAAACGTAAGAGCCTAGCAGAGAGCTGTAATTGGTCTCCCCTGCAATGTATATTCGGACATAGGTTACGCAATTGAAAGCAGGATAGCGAAAACAAGTGAAATCATCAACACCACAAACTAAACAGTAAAGTATGATTTGTATGTAAAATAAAACCTAGAAAGATCAACAAATATTTGGCAGATCGATTCAAATGCTATTTTGTCTCCTGGGCTTCATTTAACAAATCAGTTCATTCCAGTTTTTCTATCACTCATTCTTTTCACCTGAAACAATTGGACTTTCACACACAATAATAAGTTGTGAAAATATAGCCCTGAATTAGATGCACGGTGTCCTGCATTCATGAAGTGATCTTAAGTGTGTAATATTTTAGCAGTAGAAATATGCATGCATTGAATAGAAACACCAACGTGGAAAAACATGTTATCTTTTTTAAAGCAGAAAAGGAAAGTAATGAAAATTGGCAATATCATAGGCTAAACATGAATTGTGTGTTTTGTGTACAAAATGAAACATGGTTAAGTCAGCAGTTTTCCAGATTGGTTACATAATGGGCACATTAAACATCCTCGAGTCCAATATATCCATTACAGCTTAAAATGTCTAAAATGTATAGCCTCTATGGGAAAGCCCTCTGGTAACCTCACAGTTCCATCTACAAATACTGAAGCAATCTTATTTCGGTAATAAAAATAGCGGAGACAACGTTGTGGATTACATTACCTCTTATTTTTAAGGGTAAAAGGTACCATAAATAAATAAAATACAAATGGCGCTTTGGAAATTTAGTGCTCGAAATTCTAAAGAACGTATCCATTTCGGGGTAAAATTCTCTATTTTAAATCAAGAGCAACATGTACAATATTTGATCAGGAAAGAAATAGCACACTAAAATGACCTTAGAACATTTTATAATGCTTTTGGGTTCAGGCATTTTACCCATCTTTTGTTGTAGCTCCTAAAAATTACATCAAGTCTCATGTTTGCCACCGAAATGATTAGCTTCCAAGATGCTGTACGAGTTCTCCTGCAGGGAAAGTATTGTGTAAATTGAATGCCCTGGCTGCAACAGAGGCAACTCGACTGGAACATGGTTTAAATAATACTTTTGTTTTGAGACTAGCAGCAGTTCTGTGATGGGGCCATCGATTGATTCACCGCACCGTGAAGTAAAGTCTTTGTGGAATCTATAGTGAAACATTTGTTTGAAAGAGAGAAGACTGTATATTTTAAAAAAAGTAACCTATACATTTTGGAACAGTTTAAGATCACGGTGGATCAACTTGAGGAAATGTATTTGTCCCAAATTAAAACTTTATCTCAAATCACTTTCCCCTAGCGTTAGTATGAATTTAGAAACAGAGTACTGTTCAAATGAGGATGAATATAGATGTATTATTTCGGCCTGTATCAAGTAAAATCCACAGCACTATTTGACATGGAATAGAGAGCATGGGGTTCGATGCATGTTTTTATTACTGAGAATGAATATGTCATCACTAAGGCCTCGAGTATGAGTCTGGCGGTCTACAGACCGCAAGACTCGCAGGGGCGCGGCAGTTGCGTCTACCGACCGCCCTAATATGTGTTGGGCGGTGGGACGGCCACAGTCCCGCCGCAGCAGCCAGGGAACTGACATTTCCTGGCGGATTCCTGGCGGTGTTGGGGCGGTCAGAAAGCCGCAATATGCTTGGCGGGACCTCCACGGTCCCGAAAAGCATATTACGAGTTTCCTCTCCGCCAGCGTTGTCATGGAGGTTCATCCTCCATGAACACCGTGGTGGAGAGGAAACAAAGGTAGGCCTGCAGGGCCCCCTGTGCCTCCTCCACATGGGGATGCAGACAGAGGGGCACAACATGTGCCCCCCGTGTGCATGCACCCCTCCCGAGTGACTCAGGCATGTATGGAGGGTTTAGAGACCCCAATATTGGATCAAGGGATCTGACACCGAACCACTCCCTACCTAGGGTAAAAATACTAGGCTCTGATGGCTTGTCCTTCGAATTCGATACTTCTTATGAACCCCATTTACTCCCTTGGTAACATAACCTTTAAGAGGGTGCCAAATCCCTGGGTTACCTACCACCTTCCAGAAATTAGGCAATTGTTATGCAATATTACAGGCAAGACATGAGCCACTATCCCCAACTTCTTATCACCCTATCTCAATACTAAATTCACAATACAGAATATTAAGTAAAATACTTACAGAGCGATTTCTTCCTGCCCTCCCAGATCTAGTCCATTCAGGCCAGAATGGGTTTATACTTCCTTAAATATCAGGCAATTTTAGTAAGTCCTGCAGGTAGCATCCCATCTATGGATAGACTGCCTGCCTGACATTAAATCTAGAGCAGGATTTTCACATCCTAAGCTAGAAGTGTATGATATCTGTCTTAGCAAAATTCAGCCAAATGATTTAATGGATTAGAATTCTTTACACGAGGCCCACGATCAGAGCTCGAACTCGGAGTCATATTTGGAAATCCTACACAGGGGCCAGAGGGACATGGTAGGGGATTCTGCTTTCACCCTTATTTGCCTTGGCCATTGAGCCTCTGGCAGGGAGGCTTCATATCCAGGGCAATGTCTGGGGCTTTCCATTGAAGGGAGAAACCCATGCAACCTCCTCATATGCAGACAATATGATTCTTTACCTGCAAGTCAATGATTTTAATGTAGACTCGCTGGCAGAGATCTTCATGAGTTTGGATGACTCTCTGGCCTTAAAATCAATTATACCAAATCATCGGTGTTCCCCTTCCATAAACTCCTCCCCCGGCGTGAAGTCTGACTAGGTTGGGAGTCATAACTCGGGCCCCCCTTACATTATTTAGGTATTTTGATTTATCATACACACACAGACCTTCAGGACAACCTGGGTTAAACAATTAGCTCTCAAATGTTTTTTTGGACATCATTTCTGCTCTCTCTAATGGGTTGAGTGGCTGTAGCCAGAAAGATAATGCTTCCTCACCTACTTTATTCTTTTGCCAATCTCCAGATCCCGCCCAAACACTTTTGAGTGATCAATTGCCTTTTGAGTGACATGATCTGGGGTTTGGGTAGAAAGGGAGTAGCATATTCTAAGAGTAAACTCCCGACTGTGGGGGGCCCTGATTTCTGAGTTATCTCTATGTACAACTCCAGTGGATGTCTTACTAGTTAGGTTACTACGTTCAAGAGAAGGGATTTACTAAAAGGCACATTCGGAAGGAGGTTTTAAACAAGGTTTTTTTCCTAGGTGCCAAACACTCAGGAGATTTTCCACTTTTACTTAATACCATCCTGGGATATCTGAAACATAGTCTCACATATTCAAACTTGGTATAGCCCTATGCACTGGTAATTCCATTTAAGGGCCTACCCACCCATACCGCTTACATTCAGAGACTTATTATCATGGGACGTGGTGGGCATTACCACTGTGGGGGATCTATTTAGTGGGGGCTCGCTTTGCTGTTTTCAGGACATGGTGTAACACTGTGGCCTACAGAGAGGGAACTTTCTTTTATATGGTACAGTACAGGGGCTTTAAGTGCACTATGGAATATTCCAGAACAGGAGCCAGACTTAAATGCATTCCTTCAAACATTACACACAATAGGACACAGCATGAGGCTCAACACATGGTTATATAAGGCCTTACAGCAGTACATGAACACAAACCTATTTTAGTTGAGAAATGCATGGGAGTCCTTCAAAAGCCAAAAAGAATTGGGGAAAAATCCTAGAATGTCCACATAAGGTCTTGAGGAATGCCCAGTTTAAATGAATTCAATTTCACATTTTGCATAGAGCTTACCTCACCCCAAGTAGACCTAATCAGATTTATCCCACTGTCTCAGGTGATTACTTCCAGTGTCATACCCCACAAGCTGATATAATCCATATGTCGTGGGATTGACCAGTACTGCAACAATAGAGTACTGAAGTGCTGACGGATTTATGGAATGCATAGATATTAAACATTTGCAGCATTGTATATTGGAGATATTTCCCCAGCCAAAAGATAAAAAAAAGTTACCACAAGGTTAAGGAACCCGGCGTTATTGATTGGCAAAAGAGCTATAACTATGCGGTGGAAGAACCCTGTAGTACCGTTTGGAGGAAAGAGACCATGAAATGGGCAGAGGTGAAGAGCACGTCTCTCCGTTAAGAGAATAAAAGAGTCTGGCATAAATGGCAGATTTCAGGATATTGGGCAACTCAGCTCCATGAATTCGTAAAGAATACCAAAGATGAAACTAGACCTGCTTGAGACCCACAGATCTCCTTTATTAATCCTCTTGAAACTCATGCAAATACCATATGTTTTTCCACTGAGATGATATGGTTAAAATATTCCACTTTTTTCCCTCCACACGGCCCCATTGGTTTATGGATCTCCCCTGTCTTCCTCTTGTATTTTCCTGATCTCATACCTTCTTGGCTTATTTCCATAATTCTCCCCTTGTAGCATGAACTCCCAGTTAGCCCTCCGCTACCCTAGGTATCATTCCTTTTGTAGCTCTTCTGTGGGTTGATCGCTGCACTTGGAGCAGTGGGACTTCCTTGAGGTGGGGGGCAGTTTAGGATGCTATCTGTTCATCAACATTTGTTTTGTACTTCACCATGTTCGTTTTTAATATATCAGGTTGTATTTGCTGCAATACTTAATGTATACACTAATACTTTTGAAACAAATGCTTTGCTCATTTGACTTAGGGTGTATGTGTTAATCATTCTAATCACTGCACATGCCCTTGCGAGTGCATCCAGCATGAATTTTGTTAAAAACTAATAAAAATTGTTTTTAAAAAACTACTGAAGTGGTCTTCATTAGACTAGACAGTTAAATGAAAGAAGTGCATGCTCATGATTTGATTGCCTTACTCCAGGTACTGGATTTGGGGATTTGAAATTTGAATACTGGGAATTTATTGTTGAACATTATTATTTTTGGATTGGATGCTCCAAAAAATCTTCAAATGGCTCCCTATTAGCACCAGGAAAACCGTAACGCAGGCCCTCATCACCACCCGGCTCGACTACGGCAACGCACTCCATGCCGGCACAACCTGTGAACACATATCACACAGCACCTAAAGGACCTCCGTTGGCTCCCCGTCCTGAAAAGATGCCAGTTTAAGCTCCTAACACATGCCTACACAGCCCTCCACAACCAAGGACCTCACTATATGAACCCCTGGCTGACCTTCTTGTTCTCCCACCTCGCTGCCAAAGTCTGGAACACCCTCACTCTCCACCTCCGCACTTCACCATCACTGAACTACTTCCAAAAGGGACTAAAGACCTGGCTCTTCAACTGAGAACTGCAGCAAAGAGCCTTGATACCTCCTGGGCTGATGAGCCGCGCTATACAAATACTAGTTGATTGATTGATTGAATATATTTATAATGCTTGTACCATGGGTAGAATGCTTATTAATTTTATCAATTTTTGGCGTTCTAAATGACTCATTAGTTTGTGTTAGTGGCTGTAGGACTTTTGGTATGTGTACATTGATACATGTACAGCTTTTGTTGCATGTGTAGATGCATGCATTTTTGTTCACTTGTAGTAATAGGTTTCTGTATGCTTGGTGGTGTTTACACATTTGTGTTTCTATGTCTGTTGGCCTGCTTGCACAAATGACTGTGTGTTATGTGTATCAATGCCTGCATGTCGGCATGTGTGCTATATGTTCCATCGATGTATTTGTGTTGTTATCTACATGACAGCATAACAATTAGATTTTCACATACTTATTTAAATTAATGTTGACTCACCTCTGCTAGATATTACAAGCCTCAATGGCAGGGACTGTGCAAGAGTACAGATTTTGGATTAGCAAGCATCTAAATGAGCATCATTCAGTTGGTTTAATAATGGAAAGAGACCTTTTCCTAAGTATCAGACTTAGTGTGTGCATCTGTTAGTTACTTAATTTTCGAAACTGGGAACACTACAGTTTAAAGTTCATTGAGTTTGGCTAATAAAGCATATGTTTCTTTTACAGTTTACAACATACTGTTGTTGACAAGGGTTGCCTTTCACAACTACTTCCAAAGCGCATGCCAAATAAAACATAACACATTATGTGTTGCAATCTGTGTTGATTTAATATCCATATTTCACACAATACAAGATAGCTTTTGAATCGACTCCTAGCCTAGAAAGAAAACAGATGTGCAAGAAGTCCAAAAGTTACTGGCATCTGGGGGTAGAATAATTTCTTAGAAGCAGCAACACTTAAATGATGGACTAAATTATGTTTACAAGAATGGCTATCAGCAATGTTCTTGTATATGGGGCACCATGTCATGAATCTCTTGTTGAGAGTTGTGAGCAACCTGTGGGGCAACTACTAAAATTCTAAAAGGAGACTACCTTTCAACCATCCAAGATTGAAAAATTGATCAAACAAGTAACTTGTGATAGGTTGGGGCCTGGCACAGTACCCAGGAGGACTATATCTTTGTAGGAGGACAGTGCATAAAAGAAACCTAAGATACACCTAATTGCTGGAGCATCAGGTGAGGATCTCTTAACCCATCCAATCCAGAAACCACCATCTGTTCTCCACTCTACTGGAACTCTGTGTTATGTACAGCCAGTACCAGCATATTCCTGCGATTGCTGCTTCTACACATCTGGATCCTGAACCCAGCTGATCATCTACAGCCCATTCTATTTGCTCATGGGATCCAATTCAAATAAACTAAAAGTAGTTTGAGATCCTAAAAGGTCTTTTTAGGTCTCGCCTAGGCAGCGCATGCGCTGTCTTTGTGAAACATGCTGTATCTAGCATATGGGCTTCAACGACCATCCGTCTTTTTCATTGGTTCCTCTTACTGTCCTTTGTAGATGCCAGCTTTTGATTGGTGAATACATCTAGTAATCCCTCCTTTTGGTCTTTTTATCCTCCCATGAGGACTGCTCCTGCTACATGTATCATTTCACTTGTCCCATTATAGAAACTGCCAAAGGAACTTTTTTTTTTACTTGTCTAAGAGCAGTTCCCGTGAGCGAACTCTCTGTATTTTCACTCCTCTGAGCATTTCTGTAGACAGGGCTAATCTTTATCTCTTCACATATTTTGTTCATGTGAAGACCGAGATCAAATGTCAGGTGTGGTAGCCTCGCTTTATAAGATTACTGATTGATTGAAAATATCACAAATAACATGGGGCCACTCGTCATCTATAATGAAGACATAACATCCCCCCTATTCTCGCCTTTTGATCCTTTCCCACTTCCCCATTTCCCCGGCTAATTGCTCTCCCTTCTTTCCCCTCTGCCTTCCACACCTCCCCCTCCTTCCCCTGTCTTATGGCTGCGTTCACCATTCCAGTGCCGTTCACCAGCACCAGAGGCCCCTTTCTAACTGCTCTTCTAGTTCTCTAAAGGCTCAAATATTTTACCCAGTGTGTCAGCTTGTTCTTCAAGTTAGTTTGGCTCCTTCCTCCCGAACTTATACACATTCCAACACTGTCAGAGGACTTTAATTAATGCCTGGCTGTAACAAGGCCAGTAAATCATAGATAATTTACCACAAACTTTGAAGTCAGAAGAATATGCTGCATGGCTAAACACTTATAAGGTCCCAAAAGTGAGACCTATTGCTATGCCAATGCTCTCTCCAGTGTTTATTCACCACTTCATACACAAACCACCTATCCCTCTCCATATTACGTTCAATATATTCTATACATCTCTCACCATGCCACATAATTCCAAAACACAAATACCCTAAACAACACACAATTCGACCCCACACAATTCCACAACTATCAATTCCAATACAAACAACATAATGCCACCTCAAACAACATACATCCACTCCAGTGCATACAAATAAACATACGTAAAAACATTATCATTTACAATACCGATAGCTCTAACTTACACAAATGCAAGACCGATTGCATTGCAAATGCTTGTGTACTTAATGTTCCTAAGACTCGCCGTCTCACTTTAGGTGGCAGTGCTTCCTCTGCTATCGAATAGAATGACTCTGAAACTGAAAAAGGAATTTTCTTTGATTGATTTGGGGAAAGGTCTGAAAATGTGGCTTTTTCTCAGTTCTTGGGTGAAGGTCAGTGTTTAATGGATATGAACTACAACAAGAAATACTAATTCTGCTGAAAATGATCTGCTTGGGTTAGAAAAAGTCCTTAGAGATGTTGCAGCTGTTGCAGAAAGTGATGCTGACACAGAAGATCCAAGCATGGCACACATCATACAACAAAGGGTCAAATAACTTTTTCAAAAGATCACAAGCGCTTCAGCGCCCCACATAGGGCTAATAAGCGCGTTAAAAATGTTGCAATACAATACAACACTGCACACTGGGGTGTAAAAACTCCAGGTGTTAGGACCACATGGAAAGTGTTGCTGACCTATGCTTAGCTTTGCTATGCCATACTATTGCAGATTCTGGAAGCCATGCCACTCTCCTCACTTGCCCAGAATGGCTGATGTAGTCCTCACTCTTCAGGCCTTCAGGGAGGAGTCACCAAACTCGCCTGCAGGGCCATTGTTGTCTCTCTTGCTGTTGTTTTAAAGCTTCAAATAGAACATTTTCTGCATCTACTAGCTGGAAACTCCTTCTGTTGATAATTGACTAGATAGTTAATGGATTCTTGGATTGCAGCATTACAACTATGTCATCCTTATGCTTTTGTGTTCTTATAACTTGCTTAAATTCACTCTTTCCTTTTCCCAATGCTTTTATTTTAAAAGTACTTGGGTTGGGTACGTAATGATAACCACAACCATAGATTCACTATAGCAGGCTCTGTAATACGTAAAAGTCAACGTTTCCATGAAAAAGCTGTTTTTTTACTTTGCTAATAACTCGCAAAGTGTCTCTCGCTTTGCGAGTCTGCTCAAAACTTTCCAAAACGCAATTCAACAGACTAAGTTCAGCAAGGTAAGCTTCATACTGATGTTTGAGGGGGGAAAACATTGGAGGGGTAAAAAGAAGTGTTTCCGATTTTAATTCTCATAAAGATCTTAGGGGCTCATGTACGAGCCCTGGTGACACTTTTGCACCGCCGGTGACGCACCGGTGGCGTAAAAAATGCGCCATGTTGCACCCTATTTACAAAGTGATGAATCTAGGCAGATGTGTCACTTTGTAAACCCCTGTGCCATATTATACCTGCGTCAGGTATAATGTATGCAGGGTGGGTGTTTCCCTGCATCCAAGCCTCGTAGAAGTGGCGCATTGAAATCTATAAGATTTCAGTGCGCCACTTCTAGAACGCTACTGCGTCAATATCTTACGCCTGCCTCATGACAGGCGTAAGACTGATGCAGGGCCTTTCACATGGGGCTTGCCCCATGTGAAAAGAACATTGCTGGAGTTGCGTCACGCTTCCGACACAACTCTAGCAATGCATCTGTTTTGCGCCGACAGATACGCCAGTAATACTGACGTATCTGTCATTCCTTGCGACATGATGTGTCATACAGTAAATATGATGCATCAATCATGTTGCAAGGAGGGCGCACTGAGAAGTGACGCATCGCTGTTTTCACACAGCTATGCGTCACTTCTCATAGATAAGGCCCTTAGTTCGCTGCTGAACACAAATGCTGAATTTGGTGCATCCCAGCTGTGCACGGGCAATAGCTCTGCACAGCGGCTCTTGGCAACCTTGAGGGTCGCCTACGGCCAGGTCCTGAGACCAGCCCACTCTGCTCACAGCCATAGGCTGTGCTCAATGGGGGTTGGCTCTTCATGTGTAGCTTTGACTCAGGCCATGTGGCTAAACCTCGAGTATGGCTGAAGGCCATGCACAACAGGGATTAGCCACCTTTGCAGGTTGTGTGCCGTTCATTCAGCTAACCCATGCTTGACAAAGCCGAAGGCCTTACACATTGAGATCTGAACAACCTCTGTGGCTAGGCTGCAGAGTGTGGCCAAATACCAAGCCATTTGGTCAACCCGTGTGCACAGTAAAGGGCCTTGCACGGTAGTACATTTTAGTAGTAAATATGGGAGAGACAGAGGGAAGTGGCTGGAAAATGGGTAATAATCACTACTGAAGGGGAAGGGTTTAGGGAGGAGTATGAAGATCTTAAGGGAGGGCTAGAGAGGGGTTTAGCAAGGGATGTGTACTCAACCACAAAAGAGTAAGTCCATTGCTATTCACGAACTGCCCTTCTATACTTACTACAGCCAAAAATGGACCAAAAACGACAGTAAATTTACTCCAGCTCATAGCTGACGTAAGTCCAGCAACACACATGACCAACCACTCGTACTGCAACAACCTCACATAGAAAATATTGGAGGTAGGGACTTAAAATAAAACCCCACAGGAAATAATGTTAATTTAAATTATCAAAAATAGTTACAAATATGAATAAATATAATATAATGTTAAGGAAAAATATATCAAAATTGTGCATAATTTGTATTTCATAAAAAATATTTTAATAACCTGATTAGTGCAACAATACTTTTCAAAATCTAATTTAATTTTTTTTTTTTTTTTATAAACTTTATTTCGGCCACAAAGACCATAAAAGTGCTTTTGACAGTAAAACATTAAGACGCTTGAAAGATATTTACAATAGCACATTCGATATTACCGAGTTCATTATCATTAAGTTCACAGCAGTTTTACAGAGATACACATAAAAAAAGGGAACTCGGCCATACTAGTGGTAATATATATATATTTTTTGGTTTTTTTCTTTTTCCTTTTTTTTTTTTTTAATTAAAATATCGTAATTTTTTTTAAAAAAGGATACAGTAAAAATAGAGATAAAAGTTATTCAAAGTTAGGAATGGATACAGTCTAGATCCGGGGGGAACGCGTAAGTAATGGAAAACAATCCTAGGCGTGATCAACTATTTCTCTCCTCCCGGCATCAACTGCATTAAAAAAGGCCGCCTAATAAACCATATTGAATTTAAAAAGCGTGAGACAGCAAACACTATTGGTGGGTGAGTTGCATATTTTAAAACCCTCAATGCCTCCACGCAACGCACAAAGCCGATGTTCTTGCACAGTTGGATTAACCAACGCTTGCGCGGCGTAAGATAGGCTGGGCAAAAAAAGAAAATATGGGTAATCGACTCTTCCCTGTACTTACAGGCGGGACACTCCCTATTGCTTTCTTTAGCCCATTTGCTGGTAAAAGAGCGAAGTGGAAGGGACCCTATCCTGAACTGAACATAAAGTTTCCTGGCTAAAGGGGGTTCAATGGTATCCAGAAAGGATTCTCTGTTATACACGTCTTTGACTTGGAGAAACTCCATAGTCAAACGACCATGAGAGGGACTTTCCTGGGTGACCGCTAGTTTATAAGATCTGTAGCGCCCGACTAGAGCCACCCTGGGGGTCGTTGGGCATGTTATATCAGGTGACCTCCATAAGTCTGACATACCTAACTTGAAAGCGTGGTCTCTTATATGGTTCAACCAGGAAATTTTCTTAAAAGTACAGGGGACTAAAAACTCCTTAAGCTCAGCCCTAAAAATGGACAGTTCCGGGGTCGCCCATAGACGGCGCCAAAATGTGATGGGTCTAAGGGCAATCTCCTCATCTATGGGCCTAATACTCAAGTCCATGCGAATAGGCCCTCCACCCTGGGACCGGCTCCCACTCCCAAACAGGTGGTGAAAAATCTTGACATCTGGGTAGACTTGGTGCTTAGTTTCCTAGATCAAACTAAGAGGGTAGCGGCGACCTGTTTTGGTATTCTGCGCAGCCTCAGGCCCATTTTGGGCTTCTTTGACCCCTCTATCCGGCAGACGATTGTGCAGGCATCTGTGCTGTCAAGATTGGACTATGCCAGCGTGCTCTATCTGGGGGTCAACAGGGCCGAGATTGCAAGATTGCAGAGGGTCCAAAATGTCGCTGCTAGAACTCTTCTTGCCATGCCCAGATGCTGCTCCACCTCCAGTACTATTCGTCGGCTACACTGGCTGCCAGTGGAGAGGCGGGTGGAGTTCAAGTCTCTCTGCTTCGCGTTTAAGATCTTGAAATATCCGATCCCTGGGATATTATCTGGCCTACTCTCTGCCTATATTCCCACGCGTCAGTTACGCTCCGCAGATCAACAGCTGGCATCGATCCCACGTGTGAGGAGGGCCCGCGCCGGTGGGCGCTCTTTCCGCGTATTGGCAGCTAAGCTGTGGAATGGTCTTCCAAGTCATATCCGGTGCATGGATAACTATTTTGCTTTTCGAAAAGCATTGAAAACCCACCTATTTCCTCACTAGGTTACCTGTCCCCCGGTCTGTCATTTTTTTACATCTCTTGGCTCTCTTTCTTTTGCTAGGCCGGACTCTTGAAGCTAGTTGCTACTATTGCTCTTAGCGCCAGGACGCCCCTTTGCCGGGGCAGCTGAGCGCTCTACAAAACTGCTTAACATAACATAACATAGGCAGCAGGGGAGTACTACGAGGAAGGCATAGGAGCTGCCGCAGGAAGCTGTTCTCCACCTTACTCAGATCAGAAGAGGGGCGGTGCCCCCACAGTTCTGCCCCATATAGAGTAGCACCCCGTGCTTGTGCCTTGTAAACTTCCACCACGGGACCCGCCGGTTTAAATGCAGAGGAGCTATGTAGTTTCATAATCCCACCCACCGTCTGCGTAAGTCTAAGCCTTGCCTTTGTCATCTGTGGCCCCCATTCAAAGTGTTCGGACAAAGTGACACCCAAATAATCAAACACCTTAACTCTTTCCAGGGGAATTCCATAGAGAGATGGGTTGGGGCGAGTAGTTTTAGGGGGGTTGAAGACCATGTACTTTGTTTTTGAAATATTGATCTCCAATCCCCGGAGCCTGCAAAAATTGGCAAACCCGTCGAGAATACGCTGAATACCCATTGGTGTTTTAGCAAGTAGGAGGGTGTCGTCCGCGAACATCAGCGCCGGCACCCTCCCAGAGGCTAACTTTGGGACATCATTGTCTTTAATTCTATTGAGATGGTCAATGAGCCCGTTGACAAAAAGGCAGAATAAAGTAGGGGCTAAGACACAGCCCTGGCGAACCCCTTTCCTAACAGGAAAGCGCGGGGTAAGCTCCCCGTGTTTTCCGCATCTCACTTGGGCAAAGTTGTCTTGATGGAGCCTTACAATGACATTGAGGAGATAAGAGGGGATTCCCAGGTCTCTGAGCACTTCCCAGAGTCGTTCTCTAGGTACGAGATCAAAAGCTGACTTCAGATCAACAAAAATTAAGTAAAGGCTGCCACCCTCTACTGTCACCGTTTTCCAGAAAAGAAGTTGGAGTCTGAAAATCTGGTCCACGGTTGACATGTATGATCTGAAGCCAGCTTGATACGGAGTCAAGATCTCCTTTTCCTCCATCCAGCCCTGAAGTCGATCTAAAAGGACCCGACCGAACAGTTTTTGGGTGATATCGATTAAACTGATCGGCCTGTAATTTGTTGGAAGAAGAGGGCAGCCTTTTTTGTGTATGGGAACGATCTCTGCCCCACACCAAGTGTCCGGGGGCTTCATGCCCTTCATAACGGCATTGAATAGAACCCACAGGTAGGGTACCCAGATTTTGGGTTCCTCTTTAAAAAGGTCACCTGGTAGTTTGTCTAAGCCCGGCGCTTTATTGCTGTGGAGTCTATTAATAGCATTACCCACTTCGGTCATGGTAATCTCAGTGATCCCCTCACTATCAGGTTCTAATATTACAACGGGGTTGCCAGTACAGTCTGGACTGTCTTCCCTAATCGAATACAGGGACTCGAAGTGGGACTCCCATACTTCGGGAGCTATGTTTGGCTCTATCGACGAGCTCCCTTCCCTATCGCCAGAGCTTACTATTGCCCAAAAGGTTTTCAAATCCTTATTGTCTAGGGCAATCCTACTTCTTCTTTTCCTGTTTGGTTATCTCTTTATAACCGACCCGGGTGGATTTAATTGTTAATTATTCTTAATTAATTTTATACATCAATTAATAATCATTCTTGCATTATAAAAAATGTATTTTTTACTTTAAGTGTTTTTTTTTATTTTTGTAATATAAACTTAAGAAAAATAATTTTAATTTAATCTAATATATTTACATTAAGCATGTCTTTCAAAATTAAGTTATTAGTGCAGTAGGATTTTTTTCTTTAGTTCTATATTTAAAATAAATATCTAAAAATGATACTTTTACAGACAGGAGGCCTGTGCCTGCTCTCCACCCAGCTGTCTGAGACAGCTAGGTGGAGAGGTTTACACTGCGCATGTCAGGCTGGCCGTCGCACGACAGCCGGCCAAAGAGACATGCGTAGTGTAAACTGGTGGAGTGAGCACCACTCTCCGGCTGCCAGTCAGCAGCAGCCCGCCCCCAAATACTGCTTGGGCTGGGAGCAGGGAAAAATAAAACGGCAATTCATTTTATTACCGTTTTATTTTTCACTTTTGCTGCACTGGCAGCAGGGGAGCGACGCTCCTCTGCCCTAATTGGGGGGGCGCTCTGCTGGAAAAAAGCAAGGATGAAAATTAATCTGCAAGAGGTAAAAAGACAGGAAGTGTAGAGTGCTAGAAGTAAGAGGCATGAGGTGGAATCAAGACCAAACAGCCTTGGTATTTGACAGCCCTGGCATTAAGACGCCCTAGCAGAGAGCTCCTAAGAAAAGCTTGGGACCTGTGCACTTAATTTGTTATTTTTTTTTTTTTTTAAAAGACATTAAAAAAAAAGTATAGTGGGTACTTCCTCCAGAGAGAGCAACAAAGGGAAATGACACCAACCAATTCTGTAAGGGAAGGAAGAGCAGGTTAGCAAAGCAGTAAAAACTTCTAAACGGCTCGATTACAAGAGGCCCTTTCTCTGGAGATTTGAACCTACAATAACACAGAGGCTAATTTGTTCAGTGCCTGTGTCACTACGATAAGCGAGACGTGATCGCCTCACAGAACAGCAGATGGATGTCTGGAGACCCGTGTGTGGGAGAAAAATAAAACATATCTTTTGTTCTAAAAAAAAAAAAATCTCGAATGTCTTTTCTGCTGGTCAGCCAACGCAGGCCCGTTTTACAGCGCGTAAATGTGTTTGGCAGGTAATGGGTGCACACAAGCCAGCTGCTCTCTTGGCAAGGGTCGCCTTTACGTTGTCATGGAAAAGGCACAGGCAGGCAAAAGCCATGTCGCCCTGGACCTTGGCCAAGGTTATCTGATGGCTCCGCTTTTTGTGAGTTACTAGAAAGAAGAAAGCCGGGAGGGCCACTTTGCCTCTGAACTCTGAGCAGACTGCAGGGCTAATTAGCAGCTCTGACCAGCTGTCGGCTGCCTCCTGCCAAGGCAGGCAAGTGGCCCGGACACTGTTCAGTCCTTCTTCCCTTTCCATGCCGGAGAGTTCTTGACGATGTCGCCTCATCCCCAGGGATGGATTCTCTTTTAGCAACATTTATGGCTCAGAGTGGGATTCATCAGCTATTTGGCAATCTCTTTTGTACCTTGATTTTGCACCTCAGATTTTTCCTGTTAGAATAAAATGTTTCAATCAACAGGTCCATTTATTGTTTATGAATTATGGGCTGATTCTTATGCGCCAATTCATTCTAAGCAGCCTATGCAGGTGATGACGCATCAGAATGGATGCCCACGTGATGAGATAATCAGGCAAGTGGGTGAAGAGGGAGAAGAATGCGGCACAGACAATAACGCTGAAGGGAAGGAGGAAGTGCAACACCACCAATCCACTTGTGACAAAAAAAACAAGCATTTGAAATACAACAGGTCTCGCATTTACAAGAGTTTGAGCTATTAGCAATGCAATAGCTTAAACTCTCGCAAATGCGAGACCTATTGCATTGCAAATATTTGTTTGTTTACCCATGCTGCGTTTTCACATTCATGGAGGCCACACCCCTTTCTTTAGACAAGTCGCGTCTAAAGAAAGGGGCGTGGCCGACATTAAAGTGAAACCGCAGCATGGGGCACTTTGTAAAAAAAAAAGCATCTGTTTGTCAACTTGACAAACAGATGTTTTGTTTCGTAAAAGCGCCCATGCCGCGCTTTCACTTTAATAGCACCCACGCACTTTTCTTTAGGTGCGGTTTGTCTAAAGAAAGGGGCGCGACCTCCATGAATGTGAAAGCGCCGCTTTGGTGCTAGTAAACAAAAAAATTAAAAATTAATAATAAGTAAGCACGGCCGCTATGCTTAAAGCGGACCACCCTGCTAAAATAAAGAAAGAAAGAAGCACGGCCGCTATAGTTAAAGCGGACCGCCATTAGTAAATAAAATAAAAGCGGGCAGCGTGCTGCGACGTAGTGGGTGGAATAGGGGCAAATTATTAAACAAAATAGTGCTCACAGCCAAGATGAAGCAGACCGTGTAACAAGAGAAGTAAAAGGTCCAGTCATTATGGGAGGTTACAAATGCAGACAAGGCGGTACCAAGGAGGCACTAACAAGCCTAATAATGACTCGGAAGCCAGCGTTTACGAAGGACAATGACACAAGCAAATAAAAAATATGGGCGGAGAGTGGGCGGGGCTTCAAAGCCAAACTCCAATACTGCATGCCTCGCAGGAGCGCATGCGCTGCCCAGGCTCGATCTAAAAAGAATTTTGTTGAGATCACAGTGGGTCACTGTGTTGCAGTAAAAATATGATAGCGATGCCACACAAAAACCTTGACAAATCTGCTGCCTCTTTTGGCAACCATTGGGAACTATCAGCCCTTTGAACAGCAGCAGCACCACAGACGGCATAATGGAGTGCCAAGGCTATTCGCTGTCTGCAACCTGAAATCAGTACTGTTCTCTCTTTATTCTGAAACAATTTTCTCTGCTTTTAAAATCTTTTTTGATAATTAAGATTTTGAATAGAGTATAATATTTACTACAGCACTACATTTTTATCAGCCTCACATAACTAAGGACGGGTGTTTTAGCGAGAAACTTGCTCAAAATCTTTCAAGTGTTGAATGTATATTTATATTTGTATTTAAAATTATCATTTACTTTGTAGAGGAGTGGAATAATGCAATGTTCACCCTCCCTCCCTAGGTGATACTTTCCACTAGCGATGTTACAACCTTTCTTATGGAAAATGAAAGAAATCCTTTTTATTCCATGCTTGGTTTATTGATTTACAATATTTTTCTCCCAAGTACACGTGCTACTCCACGAAGGATTGTGAAATCTATGTAATCATGTCTTAACTACATATGTCTCAGATGTAGGGTCATTAGGGTGGCATTGTGTAGAAATGATGTAGTGGATGAGCTGCGATATCTCCTTGACTGTAGACTTTCATGTGGTTCGTTTGCACTAAAAATGTAGAAAGTTGTTGTAGTGAATCCTGGCCTTCGGAGCTACTATAAGATGGTGCTATGTTCTGTCACCTAGTCTGTTTTTTTTTTATTTCACTTGTAATATATGGGAAAAAAGTCATGCCTGTCATGTGATCAAGGCCGTTGTAGGCCGAAATGTGTCAGGAGTTGCTGAATTAACCAATTGCTTGGCACTGCAACTGGCCTTGAGTGGGTGTTATAGTTTGGTTCTGTCAGATACCGAGATTTTGTGGCGAGCTTCTTCAGCATCACGCTCCACCCCGATCAGGCACAGGGTTCTTCGGTACCATTGTGTTGAAGATACATATGTATATATTTATTTATTTCTCCAAGGTACATTGATGTGTAATAGTAAATCTGTACTTCACTATATGCACTTACCTTCTTGATAATTTGGTCCTCGATATTTTGGTAACACAATGTTTCTGTAGTTGTTATTTTGGCATAGAACCATTTAGGGCATTCTCTCGCATTCTAAAAATGAAAAAAGAGTGGCAACTTAAGTCACAGAATACGAGCGCAGAGCATCAATGAATGATCACTCTAATACCCGCTTACACAATCACTCACAAGATAAGTGTAATGGAAGGTGAATGAGAAGGTCAAGTCATAGTGAGCAACAAACAGACAGTCACTGTCCTATCTTAAAGAGGATGAGGACTGTCATGATGAAAGCCAGCTGATGGACGGGGATAGCTAAGTAGGCAGTTTTGCAACAACTAAGGAGTATTTCAAGTGCATTCCATCTAAAGTTACTCAGCAAATTTTGAAATGCCCCTCCTTGTGGGAATGTACTGTCACATGGTGATTCTGCCTTCCTTCAATCAATCATTTCCAAAGTGCCGCACTATCACCCCTAGGGGTATCTGGGCGCTGAGGTTGCTGCATCTGCGTGAAAAAGCCGGGTCTTGAGTTGCTTTCTGAAGACTGCCAGGGAGGGTGCCATTCGGAGGTGTAGTGGGAGGTCATTCAAGACTTTGGCCAGGGCCGGACTGGCTACCGGGCGTTTTGGCATGCTGCCGAGCTGGGGGCTGATTTCGTTGATGGGGACCTGCGTGTGCTGAACGAAATTCGTTTTGCTTTGTTTATTTCGAAGCACACGCAGGTCTCCATCAACGAAATTAGTCCCCACCGCAGTGACATCAGCCCCCAGCTCGGCAGCATTCCAAAACGCCCGGTAGTCAGTCCGGCCCTGGCTTTGGCGGTGATGTAGGAGAATGAGCGGCCCCCGCTGTGGGTCCGAAGGATGCGGGGGACATGTGTGAAAGCAAGTGAAGTGGAGCGCTGGTGTCTCGAGGGAAGATTCAAGTTCAGCTGGTGGTTGATGTAAGAAGGTCCTTGTTTGTGGAGGGCTTTGTAGGCGTGTGTGAGCCATCCTTAAGCCATCGTCCATTTGCATCTACTGCAGCAGCTTCATCTTCTTCTCTCCCTGAGAGGTGCATGTAGACATCTGGAGAATCGAAAAGAGTAGTGCACAACTGTGGAGCACAGCAGTAAGCTTGGTGCAGCTGTAGTAATGGCCCGTGTAGCGTCCTCCCCAGCCCAGGAGCATGCCAATGAAACATGCCACACACAGAGCTCTGCAACAGACGTCTTTATTCTTCAGCATTGCATCATGACTTTAATAGACACACCTTAACATCTCCCAACAGCTTGCGTAACGCCTGTTCAAAGTCCGCCCAGAACCGTCAGAGACTTGAATTCATAATCTTTAAGACACTACAGCGCATTGCATCCCTGTGAAATTAAAGCCTGATTTCATTCATTGCAACTGGGATTTGGGCATCCAAGTGCCATCAATGCCCAAAATATGCAAATGGCATTGATGGCGCTGATACCAGTGAGAGATGTAGGGCAAGGCCTGCAAGAAGTCCTGGACCCTTCCAGGCGTTAAGGCACATTTAAAACATGTTACACTCAGTAACAAAATGTTTCAACTGTGAAAATCCATTACAGTGTCCACTGTACGTCACCAAGCACATCCTTCAGATCTCCAGTGATAGGGTTTATGTTACAATATGCAGACATAGTAAGTGTTCTTGGTTTAAGCCATCATTTGATGATTGTCAGTTTTACGAAGCAACCATCCCCTTTACTGCCTGAATGTTTTACATCCTGTACATGTGCTCGTGAGTAAACTGAGCAGGGGGATGTGTGAGATGAAGCGGCAGCAGTATCACAAGAGGAACACTATATATCAGCCAAAGCAAGCACGGATACAGCACTATTGACACAAAAAAGGTCCATGTGGCGATTTGCACCTTTGCTTGAATGTACTTTAACACTTATTTTCAAATTCACAACCCTTTCCAAAATATGCACGGAATGCTGGGTGGGTCGAAGGTATCCAGGTGTACTCCATGGAAAATCACGTGACATTTCACGTTCAGGCATTTTCGTAATGCGGAGTCATAGCGCTCCGATACCTTCGGGTCTAGCTAGCGCTATATAAAACTCTCAAATAAATAAATACACAGACTAGGCTTCCACATTGGGAAAAGGCAGGGCCGATGTGCTATTGCGCTTTTTTCATCATGGGAAAATATCTTTCCGTGTGGAGAAACTTTGCGGTGCTCCGTTATCCTTCCCACCCTGGAAAGGAATGTATTCAGTAGCGGCTCCTGGTGGGAGTGCTGCCGGGCGGTGACGTGGGGCGGGGGAGGGTCAGGGTGGGGGGTAGTAACTCTGGAATACGGCCCAAAAGAGGTAAGTAAACAAATAAATAAATAAAAACGAAATTCGTTGCGCGCTGCATCGCATTTGGCGATGCAGCGCGCGCAATGACATTCGTTTTATTTATTTATTTGTTTACTTACCTCTTTGGGCCGTATTCCAGAGTTTACTACCCCACCCTGCCCCTCCCCGCCCACGTCACCACCCAGCAGCACTCCCACCAGGAGCCGCTACTGAATGTATTTAAGCCCTTACCAGAAGTAAATCTCTGACTATTTCCAAGCAGGGAAAGGATGGAAGGGCAGTTTGTGAAAGCACACACACGTCCGTTTATGATCATTTTTGAGCGCCAAGACGCTCCGGGTATTCGTTTGCGCTTAACAAGTTTTATCATTCATTCATTCCTTCATTCATTAACTGAGTGGGAGTTACTCCAGCTGAATTGTACGTAGTTATAGTTTACAATTAATGCAGATGTAAATGTGTTTACACCTGCCAGGTATCCTTTTACTAACACAAACGAGTTAAAAAAACAGATATTTTTGACTTGAATAGCTGTTTTACATTTCTCAAATGTACCCACCTGTATACGTACCCAAAATTGAAGTATATAGCAGTGGGACGCTAAAAAAAAGTCCTTTTATGATATAGTGATGGAGAAGGGATGCGGAAAATAATTGGACGTAATCTCATTCCAAATGTTTTACATTTGATTCTGTATACAATGGCTACATTGAATTGCAACTTAGGTCAACAGAAGCTTTCTGAAACTCCATTCGCTTGTGATGCTTTCTATCTCCAGGAATTTAAAATCTGAAAATTAGACCATTATGTAAAAGGCACTGAAATAGTTTTCAATTGCAATTCATTTGAATTTTGCACCTAAATTAACAAGATAGATGCTCAAAAATGGGTGCAATTTGGAGTAATTGCAATTAAAAAACTAAAGTTAAGTGAGTTATGAAAGCAAAGTACGGCATTATTAGCCTTCCATTGCAATACACTGACGTTTTGCACTTAAATGAGCAAGATAGCTACTCAAAAAGTGGCATAGCTTGGCGCAATTTCATTTTGCTTCTTGCTTTCCTCATCTCTTGTTTAGTTCCTTCCTTCTGTCCTTTAAAGATGTAAGGCACCATCTGCAAAATCTTATTTAATAGATAAACATGTAATGGGATGGATTTGGGATACGGGCAATTGCTGAATGTCAAGCGTCTATGCCATTTTCAGCTTTCACGCAGGCTGAGGATAGTTGTATTTCACTGCACTGTACTCATGTTTGTTCTTTAATCTGAACTCTCAAGCTGATTGTTCCATATCAGTACTTTGAAAATGGAAGAGAAGCAAGTAAGCCTTGATGTCAATGTTGGCATGTGTCAACCAGGAGAATTGAGTCCTATCCCACCCACAATCTCACTTTACTCACCCCAAGTCCCACTGCTTGACCTCAAGAAACACAGACCCCAAAATTCATCCAATCACTCGAAATCCAAACCCTTAGTATTTCATCAGCCTTTGTCAACAAGGTCCGGGGCCAATAATCTGTCTTCTACCTACAAAAATCTGGTCCCAGAGTCAAACCCTTTTACACAGATTCATCCCTATTCTTCGCCATTTACCCTTTACCCCTCCTGACTTTGAGCAGTGTTCCTGCTAGCACCCCACCATGCTGTGATCAATATTAGTATTATTACTGGAAAAAATAGACATTTTTGTCAAAATGTTGTTGTCATTCTGAAAGTGTACCCTGATAAGGTCCACACAGTGGGAGGGAGGTTTTTAGAATCTGGCTCCTTCCTAAAGATCAGAACAGGGCAATGGTTCCAAAACCAGACCCATGGATGCTAGGCATGAGCGTAAATTGAGGATAGTCCTCATAAAAGAGTAGAAAGAACTACCGTCTACCATGGCTTTTTTAAGAGACTGGCTGCTCCCTGAGGTTCCAAGCAGTGTGAACACACTCAAACCAAGCTTCCTAAGAAAAAATGATCATACCAGACAACCAGGGATGTATGAACCCTGTGGAACTGAAGCACACGCAAATCTGCAGCCCCTCTGAGTATTTAGGTTTAATGACACTACTATCATATATTTGAGATTCCTGCAGAGCAGGTTTACAGTTGAAGGCCATAAAAGAGATGGTGTCTGAACCCTGCCCGTTTTGATGATTCCTTGCGTTATCCACTTCCGCCATAATGCAGCGTACCACTAACTGACTCTGACAGACCACAAGCTTCAACCCATTGTTTTGTTTTGGAGGGGATGTGCTCTGTAGAACTGGGCAATAACTCACAGCCCAAACCGAAAAATACAAAAATATGAACTTTTTAATGTACCTTTTTTTGTAATGCCACCCGAAATATGTTAGTAACTGGGGATCACAACATGGCGGATGCTTCCCCCTGCTTCTCGTTTCATTCTCTTAAAAATCATTTTCACAACTCCTTGTGCTCGACAAACATCTCTGACTGAACTTCTCGCAGCTTCCGTCAGTCACTGCTGCCTTTTTTTGTGTCACAATTACTCTACTGTAATCGGGTCTATGTGAGACTCACAAAGTCTGAACTTACAAAATTGCTCCCCAGCCATATTTTCAATGTACTGGTTGCTGATGAGAGAGGGGTTCCACTCCATGATGATGGCTAATTGTCAAAGAGATTATTCAGTTCAATTTCAAATGGTGATGTCCCAGTTTAGGTGTACTTTGAAAATTAGGGGCATATGTACTAGCCCCTATCGCCACGGGAATGTCACTTTTTGCGACATCGTTGAGTCCAACACTTTTTAATATTTATGTATCTTCACTGGCACCCCTGATTGAATCCTTTGTGTTCACCTTGACCTCCTATGCTGACGACACCCAACTTGTGGTGACGTTACTACCGGATGATGTTCAGGACACAGCGTCTAGGCTGCAGGACTGCATGCAAGCCGTGGGAAATTGGATGGCCCGAAACTGCCTGAAACTTAATTCCGGGAAAACTGAGGTGGTGCTTTTTGGCAACAATCCCACTTTCTGGACCTCTAGTTGCTGGCCTGAAAAGATGGGCCCTCTACCAATCCCTATTAGGAAGGTGAAAAACCTTGGAATATGGATCGACGATAAACTGAACCTTAAGGACTAGGTCAACTCAGTTGCATCATCTACATCTTACATCATTAAATCCTGTAAAAAAATTATGCCACTCCTTCCAAAAGGCGCACAACAAACTGTTGTAACCGCACTTATATTGTCCAGACTGGACTATTGTAACAGCCTTTATCTTACGATCCATAAAGGATCGATGAACAAACTACAAATGCTGCAGAACGCAGCTGCCAGGCTGCTTACTGATACCTCAAAATATGAATCTATCTCAGCCAAAATAAAAAAACTCCATTGGCTGCCAGTTAGGAAGCGGACACAATTTAAGTCTTTATGTCTGGTTTTTAAGGCTCTACAGGGAACAGGACCAGAATTCTTGAAACACCGTTTCCGCTGGTATACTCCAAATAGAGCTTTGCGCTCATCAGACGCAAAACTCGTGATCATTCCTAGGGTAAAAAAGCCAACTGGGGTGGCAGAAGTTTCACTGTCAATGCGGCTAGATCCTGGAATTCCTTCCGCTGTCCATGAGAAGCATGTCCAACCTTTTGGCCTTCAGGAAGGCATTAAAGACATGGCTGTTCTCCAATTAATTTCTTTTAGTGTCTCTCCAATTTCTCACTCCTCAAGTTTTTTTTCAGTAGGTCTTCACATAGCGCCAGGACTCCTTCGGGTAACAGTGCGCTCTATAAATATCAATAACAATAACAATTCCTGTGGCGATAGGGGCTTCGCCTTATTTACAAGGCAGCGTTAAGTCACTTAACGTGGCTTAACACTGCCTTGTAAATAAGGCCCCCTTTCATTCTATGCTTAGCGTGAAAGGGGAGGGCAATGTGTGTTGCTGTGGGCGTTCCACCGCAACACCCATTGATTATGACGCTGCCTCCTATTTACAAGGGAGGCGTAAATAGGAGGCAGCGCCTGAATTAAGACCAGGGAAAACCTGGTCTTACCCTGGCGCAACGAGGAGAAATGTTTGATTTCCCCTCGTTTTTGCTGTTTTCATGTGTGCTGCCTTGTGCAGCACACATAAAAACAGCAAAAGGCCAATGATTGTTTATGTACAGGAAGGTCCTCCTTCCTGCACATAAACAATAATTTTTTTTAAATGCCGTTTTACAACTTCTGTGTGTGCTGAATTAAGCAGCACACATAGAAGTTACAAAATGGCATTTCAAGATTGTTTATGTGCAGGAAGAGGGACCTTCCTGCACATAAACAATGTTCCCCTGCACGCAGACACCCTTGCACTTTGGTGCAAGGGTGCCTGCTTTGGCGCTAGACTGCTAAGTGTAGCGCCAGCGCAGGGGGAAACGCAGGGCTGCACCATTTTCTTGTAAATTTAGTGCAGCCTTGCGTTTCTGAAGTGGCGGAGAGAGGCGTTAAGCCAGGAAGGCTACCGCCTCTGTCCGCCACTTCCCTTGTACATATGCCCCTGGGAGTTGTTTTTCATTATTTCCGGAGCAAGAGATAGAAAGGAAGCAAAGAGAGAATGTAGCAGGAGAAGGAAGATAGGTAAACAGCAAAGGAGACAGCCGGGCTGAAAAAGAACCCCCAAAAGTGACATAAAGGAATAGAGAGTGAAGAGAAGTAGAAAAGAGGCATGAGGGGGAATCAAGACAACCTTGGTGTTTGGCAACCCTGGCATTCAACAGTGCTTGTGACATCCTTATAGGAAACACTTTAAATAAGAAGCCTTCTCTGCCCGTGATGCAAGTGTTTGAAACGTCCTACTGTTAGAAGCAGAAATTTTGAAAAGCATTTGCAGTTCAGACAGGTTCTAGAAATGTTGCTGTTCTCTGATGAAAACCTCAGTAACCCTGAGGCCTTCAGGGCTCCAGCGGTTCCAGTGGCACTGCTTTTATAGGGTTTCTCAGTCTCAAATGTCAAGGTTTTGGCATGGTAAAGTGTCCAAAGAGGCTTAGCAATCCAGGAACGTGCACTTCCCACTCCCTAAGACATTAAAAACATGGAATTGATTCTATGAGTACACAGCCCAGGCCACATACGAGACTGGAACCCATTCCATTCAAGGGTTTCCGGCTGTCCTTAGAGCTCAATGTGTAATGAAGACTCTTCACTAGACAATTGTGTGAAGAGTGTCAATACTGTGTGACTAACCACCACACTGTGTCTGCTAATGCTAAATGAGGGTATTTATGTGTACACATATGTACAAAGTGGGAAGCAATGGATCACTGAAAAAAGCGCAGCTATATTTTAAGCTCCCATGGGAACCTTAGGTATTCCCTATATACACAGTATTGTAATGCTCAGTGTATCCCCGGCACCATACTATGATAGTGACTAACTGGTACATCTAAATGATAAGCATTTGTTCACTGGTATGTTAGTCACAGATACATTTTGCACTATGGTACAGTAATAGGACAGATGGTATTCCTCCACCTTCAATACTTTTTGTGGGCATTGGACATTGGATATTTGCTAATTTCTAGCCATGAAGCATCATGTAGATTAGAGTAGCTTTTTGTATTTTCCTGTAACGCTGTCATTCATACAGATACAGCAAATGGATTCTAATACATAGTATGACTAGAACAGCCCACCTCTTCTCAAGACTCAGCAGACTGACAAGACATGTTTTATTGTTTCTTTTTCGTCACGATTTACTGATTTTTTTCCAGAAATCTAAAATTGTCAATCAATCAATCATTACATGTGAAGCGCGGCTTATCACCTGTGAGGGTAACCAGGTGCTGGGTTGAAAAGCCAGGTCATGAGTCTCCTCCTGAAGTCGGTAAGTGAGGTGGGATGTTCGGAGGTGGAGGGTGTTCCAGGACTTGGCAACGAGGTGGAAGAAGGAGCATCCTCCGTTGAGGCTACGGCAGATGCATGATGTCTGTGAAAGGGCGAGGGAGGCTGATGGAGCAAGAGCTCACAATGAGACTTGCTCGTAAGCAATCCTCTCACAGTATTAATTAATTAAACTTTGTAATGTCTTTACTAATAAGTGCATACACAACACCTATCTGAGAGACGCTTGCCTATGTGTTTAAAACTAATAAGTAATCCTTGTCTAATCCAAAATGGCCGCTAATGCGCGGGAACTCCATTGCGCAAGTGTCAACCATATCACGTGGTATGACGTCTTTCTTTGCTTGGAGGGAATCTTTGCTTCTGCGCAGTGTGTGCTAAAATGGCTGCTTAATGTTCTCACGTGCCAAAACTCACGCATTTCCTGCAATTAATAATGGGGTATTCCAAAGCTACTAATGCGGGATAGATTTTATAATTAAATGGGAATAGAGTAGAAGTAGGGGGTATACAGTGAAAACATTTATTTTTGATTTTAATGTTTCTTCTTTGATTTCTATTAGTTCGTAAGTTGGGCCTGGGTTAACTGAACAGCAGCTCAAGAGCCATGGAGTGTGCGCATGCGCTCTGAAAACTAACAAGACAAACTGATGAAGTCAACTTGGAAGATATCCAAGGCCACGACCCGTTGGTCAAGTCCACTGTACATCTGAGATGTTCTCTCAAAAGCAACAATGTATATACATTTTGTATTAAAATTTGTCGTGAGATGCAGCGCGCACAACGAAATTCGTTTTACCGATTTAATTGTCTACTTACCTGCAATCATCCGTATTCCGGTGTTTACTACCCCCACCCTGCCCCTACCCCGCCCCACGTCACCGCCCGGCAGCACGCCCTGCATGGGCCGCTACTGCTGTAACCATTGGTCCAGTGGTTCCCTTATATGGTGACAAAGTAAATTGTCCAAAGCCTTTAACCCCTTCCATGCTCATGACGAGCTCAGCTCGTCATGCTGCGCGGTAGCGCTGTGCGCATGACGAGCTGAGCTCGTCACGACCCCACCCGCGATCGGAATGTCCAGCACACGAGCGGAATTCCGATCGCGGTCAAGGGGTTAACCATGCCTATACCTGTGGAGAATCCAAAACATGAAGCAGTAATAATTGATGACCATATCAGTGATTGTGAATCTATGATTTCACTAATGGATTTACCTAATCGAGACTCTATGAACAGCACCCCCAGAAGAGTTCCACCTGGTTGCTCAAAAGGTGTAAACATAATAACATCTTCAGAAACTAAGAGTGCTACCGTAGTAACACCAGAAGATTTAGAAAGGTGGGCACAGGGAACAGACAGACAAAGTTCATCCCCAAAGATTATGGACATCTACAAATTAAAAGTCGAGTTAGAAGAAATGATAGCAGGTAACGTAGGAGTAGATCGTTTAAATACCTATAGTGAAGAAGAACTATTGTTCGTATGTAGGAGCATAACAAGAAATGTAAAGATATTCCATGAAAAATTGGCGGATTTGGCCTTAGAAATGGGAGTTGAAATAAGAAAGTCAAAAGTACTACAGAAACCCTATAGAGCAGACTTTACTGACAAAGATTTAGAAAATATGAATACATCTGGTAGGAAACTACAAGTGAAATTAATGTCAGTATTACAGAAATGGGGAGAACTAGATAAATGGAAAACTAGATGGACAAAGAAAAAGGAAGAGGCACGTTTCAGTAGAACGACTTCTGAATATTTATTGAAGGAAACAGGGAAAGTAGATCAGATGTACCCAATGCGGGAGGTACCAGGAGGAGGTTACGTTCATGTCCCATGGAGCAGACAAGATATTTTGTCATTTACAAATGATTTTCCAAAATTGAGAGAAAAACCAATTGAATGGTACAAGCAGGTTGAGAGGTTTGTGAAAGTGTCAAAGGTATTGTTAAAGGACTTGGATGGTTTGTTTGACATAGTGGTACCTGCCAATTTATGGACAGATTGTAAAATTACAATCGACTGGCCAAGTGAAGAGTATCCTAGAGATGCAAAGACAGGTGCCCCATCAAATGATGGGATGAAAAAATATCACCAGGTAATAACTTATCTGAAAGGGAAGATACCACCAAAAGAAACAGATTGGGTGAAAATAGACAGGACTACCCAAGAAGCAAGTGAATCGGTACATGCCTATTATGAACGTCTATTACAGGTGTTCAAACAGTATAGTGGATTTGAGGATATTGGAGATAAAAATATGAGTCAGTTTGTTTACCGATTTGTTTATGGTCTAAAACCAGAGATTTGTCAGATGATTAAGCAGCATATGTTATGCTGGCAAGGGAAGCCTATTGATGAAATTTTGAAATATGCTAAATATTGTGGAGATGACATTGAAGATAGGCACAAGAAACTACAAGAAAAAGTAATGTGGGCTCAAGTGAAAATGGCTGAGCGACAGGGAATTAATTTGGATAATCCAACTGAGAGTCAGGGAAAAGATTCTGGAATGAATGGTGACACAGGAAATGGTGGAAAAGTGAGAGGACGAATGAGTAGAGAAGAGGCTAAAAGAAATTTCCTTGTCATGGATGCGGAAAGTTGGGACATTGGAAGAACGAATGTAAGAAGATTCAAAATAATAATGGCCCAAATCATAATTTATATCCACAGACGCAGAATGACTCACAGCAGGGTGTAAACCTCAGAGTCAGTTGCCACCTGCCCCTATACAGGGTAATGTAAGCAGAGCAAAACATGGTACAGACGTCGGATATTAAGGAGGAAGTGGTAAGAATGAATATGTAACTTCACAGTTTCTTTTACAGGATGAATTTAGTCTGTATGACTATCAATGACGGTGCCTAGGAGAGGGGGAGACGGAGTGCGTACTTGGCGCATCCTTACCGGTAGATCAGTCAGGTCCATATGTTGAAGGGAAAGTAAGAGGTAATGATATCACTTTTCTTTTGGACACTGGTGCTACCCGTTCTACTGTAAGAACAGCAGACTTCCCAGACCTCCCTCTCTTTGGAGAAGCTATCCAAGTTGTAGGTGTAGCTAATTAAAAGATCAGAACACCCCTTACTGAGCCTATGGAAGTAAAAATAGGAAGCTTCCGAGAAATGCACTAATTTGTGGTGTGTGATTCCAGTCCAGTAAACTTACTGGGTAGAGACTTACTGTGCAAAATGAATTGCACTATTTTCTGCACACCGGATGGTGTTGCAATACAGACCCCGGATGAAGATCATGTTTATAAGTTCATGATAGCCAAGCAAGGTACGGAAATAGATGAGATGTTCTCCTTGATAACAAAAGACGAGTTACCAGAAGAATTAAGAACTACAGTGAGTTCCAAGGTATGGGATTTTACGGGGAAAGAAGTAGGACTTATGGCAAAAATAGACCCAGTAAAGATCACTGTAAAAGAAGGCGCAATTTTCCCAAATACCAGACAGTACAAAATGAGTGCAGAAGTAAAGGCAGGAGTTGTTGAGGAAATTAGCAGAATGGTGAAACAAGGCATATTGAAAGAAGTTATGAGTAGGGTTTGAAAAAGCCTAGTGGAAAGTAAAGGATTGTTCAGGATTTGCGGAAAATTAATAAAATTGTGGTACCTTGTTGTCCTATAGTACCAAATCCTGCAGTAATCCTATACCAGATACCCTGGAGTGCAGAATGGTTCCCTGTGATTGATCTATGCCAAGCATTCTTCTCAATACCGTTGCACCCAGATAGCCGATATCTCTTTTCGTTTAAATTCGAAAATCATGTCTATGTGTGGAATCGTGTTCCTCAAGGATACACAGAAAGTCCCTCCATTTTTAATCAAATACTGAAAGGGTGTCTAGAAAAATTAGTACTGCCCAGGAGTTCAGTCCTGGTGCAGTACATTGACGACTTATTGGTAGCATCCAAAACTCATGATGATTGTGTTGAAGATTCAATTGCATTACTCAACCATTTGGCTGAAGAAGGACACAAAGTGTCACCTGAAAAGCTGCAGTTTTGTACAACGGCAGTTAAATATTTGGGACACCAAATTGAAAGGGAACAAGAAGAATAACATCTGATAGAATAAAAATAATCAAGAAAATGAAAATGCCAGAAACACAAAGAGAAGTGAGAATGTTTCTTGGAATAGTAGGATACTGTCGACAATGGATTATAGGGTTTTCACTACTAGCAAAGCCTTTAATTCAGCTAACCAAAAAGAAAGCCAAAGATCCAGTTGAATGGGATGATGAAAGTGCCGGTGCATTTGTAAAATTAAGAAATGCTTTGTGTGAGGCACCTGCCTTGGGCATGCCTGACTATACAAGAGAATTCACACTATTTTGCTATGAAAGAGAAAATTGTGCACTTTCAGTGTTAACTCAAAGACATGGACTAGACAGGCGTCCAATAGCATATTTTTCTGCTACATTGGACCCAGTGGCGGCAGCATTACCAGGCTGTTTAAAAGCAGTTGCTGCTACCTGTATGAGCATTGAACAAAGTGAGTCAATAGTAATGGGATATCCTGTAACAGTGTTTGTCCCACATGCAGTTGTGATCCTGTTGACAAGAACTAGAACTCAGCATCTCACACCTAGTCGGATGACAAGGTATGAACAAATTATTCTTGGAGCTGAAAACGTGACCATAGCTAGGTGCACTGTTGTGAATCCTGCTACATTATTGCCAGATCCAATTTGTGAAGAAGTTAAGGACGATCCAGAACATGACTGTCTAAAGGTCACAGAATTGTGCACAAAACCGCGTCCTGACATACAGGAAATGCCCCTAAAAGATCCAGACAGGGAACTGTTTGTGGACAGCTCATGCCTAAGGCATGAGGATGGTAAATTGAGCGCAGCTTATGCTGTGTGTGAACTATCTGGAATAGTCGAAGCATCCTATTTACCAGGAGTCAAATCTGCACAAGTAGCTGAATTAATTGCTTTGATCAAAGCCTCCAAAATTGGGAAAAATTTAAGAGTAACCATATTTACAGACAGTCAATATGGGTACGCGGTTGTGCATGACTTTGGCCAACTGTGGATGCAGAGGGATTTCATGACTTCTTCAGGATCCCCAATCAAAAATGGGCAGTTTGTAAAAGAACTATTGGAGGCAATACAATCACCAAAAGAATTGGCAGTGGTGAAATGTGCCGCACATCAGTCAGGAGATGACTGGGTGGTAGTCGGTAACAGATACGCAGACCTAGTTGCTCAACACTGTGCTAGAAACAGGTTGGCAGTAAAAAGAAAAGTTGAAAGGATGGGAATCAGCTGCCAATTTATGCAATGTTCAACACCTGAAACATGAAATGATGTGAAAAGATTGCAAGATGATGCTGAGGAGAGTGAAAGAGATGTTTGGATAAAAATAGGGTGAACCCGAAGAACAGATGATGATGTATGGGTATATACAGATGGCAGACCAGTCATGCCTGACTGTTTGATTTCACAAATGGCCAGAATGTATCATGGAGACACACATGTAGGGAGAGATGCCATGATTAGACTTTTCAGACAAAGTTGGTACAATCCAAAGTTTAGGGCTGCAGCAGAGAGTCTTTGCCAAAGGTGTTTAACTTGCCAAATGAATAATCCAGGAAGGAGAACAGTAATTGGTTTGGGAAAAATTGGAAAGGCTGAAGGTCCCTTTGTAAGATTGCAGCTAGATTTCATACAGTTACCACCATGTAAAGGACTAAAATATGTACTTGTCATAGTATGTCTGTTTTCAAGATGGGTGGAGGCTTACCCTACCAGAAGGAATGATAGCATTACAGTCGCAAAACTGTTATTACGAGAACTCATTCCTAGGTTCGGTTTCCCAGTAACTTTGGAATCAGATAGAGGAAGTCACTTCAATAACGATGTAATTCGAATAATCTGTGAAGCATTCAAAATTGAACAAAAATTGCACTGTGCGTACCGCCCAGAGGCTTCTGGAGTGGTTGAACAAATGAATGGCACAATAAAGTCAAGATTGTCAAAGATGTGTGCATCCACATCGTTAGATTGGCCAGATGCATTGCCTCTTGTCTTAATGGGACTCAGAAGCATTCCTGATAGAAATACAGGATTGAGTCCACATGAAATCATCATGGGAAGAGCAATGAGACAAGCACATGTACCTACAAATAAACTACTGAACATAACTGATGATATGGTCCTAGATTATTGCAAGGCATTGGCTGACCTAGTGCGTTCTGTCTCTCACCAGGTTGGAGAAGACGCAGTTTCCAGGCAGCCTGAACAAGAGCATGATCTGAACCCCGGAGACTGGGTGGCTGTGAAGCATCACACCAGAGAAACGTGTTTATCACCCAGGTGGGGCGAACCTTGTCAGGTTATATTAGTTACAAACACAGCAGTGAAATGTGCAGGATTGCCTAATTGGATTCATGTAAGCCACACCAAAAGGGTGCCAGCTCCTGAAGGAAAAGATCCTCAGTCAGCATCAATAGCTGAGGAAGCTGAAGGTTGGCCAGCTGAAGAATCCCAGGTGAGAGATTCGGGAGAAGCTGAAGAAGAACAACCGAGCACAAGTCAGGACTGGATATCAGTGGTTGACATATCAGAAGTTTACAACAAAACAAGAAGTCGAGCTAGATTAGAAGAAATTAGTGAGGATCAGATAGGTGAAGAAGAAGCAGCTCAGGCTAAGAAGAATGAGACAATAAGAGAACCTGAGCAGACCCAGAAAGGGATAGAAGATTGGGCTCAAATTGACAACGAAACAACAAAATTTGAGCAGGGACAGACAGGTTTAGAAGAACGCGGTCAGGCTGCAGAAGTACAAAGTGCAATAAGCCCTGATCAGAGCCAGTTAGAACAAGAAAAATACGTTCAGGGAGAAGAAAACCAAGAAAACAACAAGCAAGAAAGCCTCAAGCACGAAGACGTAAATCCTGAACAGGGTCAGTTAGTAGAAACTCACACTCAGGCAACTGAAGAAACAACAATAAGATCTGAACAAGAACAAATAGAAGAAGAAACTGAAAACGAGGAAAATCAAATTGTGCCACAGCTTGAAATTAAAAGAACTTTTGGAAAAGACACAAGAGGTGAAGATAAAGTGCAAACAAAGAAAGTCAGAAAAGGTGATCATTGGCCTAGTGTCATTAAAAGAGTAAAATACAATATAGAAACCCGAAGTGAAGATCCAGAACAAGTAAATGAAGTAACAAGCTTATCTGGACAAACAAGTGGAACCGAAAAACGAAAAAGCAAAAGACTGAAACTTGTGAACAATAAGTTTAAAGGTCCTGATTGGACTTATATAATCCTTGAAGACTACGAAAGTTCAGAGTCAAGTGAAAGTGGTGACGAAGGAACAAGTGCAGAACTGACTTATGAAAAAGAAGTGAAACCGCCTTGATAAAGTTAAAGTCTTGAAAGAAAAAGAAAAGAAGAGAAATCTTCTTTATCAAAATGCCTGACGACAGAGTTTTTGGGAGACCGAAACGGAAATGTTGTAAAAGATGCTGTGCTATATGCATATGTAGTCTGGTAGTGGTGCTTATAGTGTGGTTAGTTGTGATTGTAGCAATTCCTTACCTTATGATAATGGATAAAAAGATTAACAATGAAACAAAGGGAAGAATAGATAACTTGAAAGGTGATAGCGTAAGAATAGAAGCAGAAGATGAACCAGAGTTTCATCATGTGGTAACAGATACCGATACTAGTTTAAATGTGTTCACTAAATTATTGTTTCAATATGTAGATACCATGGAAGTTAGTGACTGTTATGTTTGTATGAAGTTACCTGAATCAGTAGCAGAAGGGTTAACATACCATCATTTGCCTTTAACTTATGGCCTATCATGTAGTGTATTAACTAGTTTATTTTATAGAACAGGGAAACTTCAGTATTATTATTCAGATATAGATGTGATATTTTCAGAGGTTCCAATTCGAAAGAATATGAACCCAGTGCTTAGTAGTCAAGATGCACAATTTATGGGAGAATTTTTCCTAACAATGAAGTCGATAGACATAACGCATGCACATAGAAGCAATCTAACATGTTCATTACATGAAGAAGAGAAGATATTTTTGAACTTAGTAGAAAATAGAAGACAAAATTTCCAAAAGAAAGCGTCTGAGCATAAAGCTCATCTTCCACCTTGGGCTGAGAAAGAGGGTATTTACACACCTGGCAAAGCCCAAGCTGCTATGGCACTAGATTTTGTAAAGACAGGGAAAATTTGTCTACATAGGTTGAAAAGTGATTATAAGAATATTTTCATCGGTACCAGTGAATGTGAACATAATTTCTTAATTCTTGGAGGTTGGGGACTAAAAGGAGGAACAGATTCAGTTTTTCCAGGAATTTATTATGTGTGTGGGAATAAGGCTTATTTTAGGCTTCCTGCATGGTGGTATGGAAGTTGTTATTTTGGAATAGTTTTTCCAAAGGTATACCACGTAAAAAGAAACACTGGGAGCAATGAAAATAATAATGAATTAACCCGTAGTAAAAGAGCTAGTTTTTCAGAAATTGTAGGTGATATATTTGGTGCATTGATACCTTCAGTGGGAATAATTCTGAACTCAAGGAAAATATGTAAATTATCTACAGTGGTTGATCGTTTATCAACGGATACTGCTGGAGGGTTTCTAATGATTAATGCGGAGATGGTTGCGATTAGATCAATGGTTATGCAAAATCGACTTGCGCTTAATATAATATTAGCAAAAGAGGGCGGAGTCTGTAAATTGTTGAAAACGAAACATTGTTGCACGTATATTCCTGACAAAAGTGCAGAAATTGGAACGTATGTAAAGAATAAAAAAAAATTGAGAATGAACTGAAACCACTGGAAGTTGATAGTGTATGGGAAAGATTGACAAATAGCATTGCGTCAATTGGTACATGGTTTACTAATGTAGGAAAAGGACTTATAGGTCAAATATTAGTACCCTTAGTAGGGATAGCAATAATAATACTGTCAATAATGATATGGTGCAAATGTTGTAGAAAGAATGAGACATATAGAGTGACAGGAAAAGGCAAGAAACGAAAATTTGATGAAATAGAATTAGAAGATCTGAAAAGTGAAATATACAAGAAACTGATAGGAGAAAATAAGAATAGAAAATGTAAAAATGAGATTGAGACAAAAATATGCTAAGAAGTTGGCATCTGGTTGTGGGTAGTTTTTGATGGCTCAGAAACACCATCAGAGAGGGGATTGATGGAGCAAGAACTCACAATGAGACTTGCTCGTAAGCAATCCTCTCACAGTATTAATTAATTAAACTTTGTAATGTCTTTACTAATAAGTGCATACACAACACCTATCTGAGAGACGCTTGCCTATGTGTTTAAAACTAATAAGTAATCCTTGTCTAATCCAAAATGGCCGCTTATGCGCGGGAACTCCATTGCGCATGTGTCAACCATATCACGTGCTTTCTTTGCTTGGAGGGAATCTTTGCTTCTGCGCAGTGTGTGCTAAAATGGCTGCTTAATGTTCTCACGTGCTAAAACTCACGCATTTGCTGCAATTAATAAAGGGGTATTCTAACGCTACTAATGCGGGATAGATTTTATAATTAAATGGGAATAGAGTAGAGGTAGGGGGTATACAGTGAAAACATTTATTTTTGATTTTAATATGTTTCTTCTTTGATTTCTATTAGTTCGTAAGTTGGGCCTGGGTTAACTGAACAGCAGCTCAAGAGCCATGGAGCGTGCGCATGCGCTCTGAAAACTAACAAGACAAAACGATGAAGTCAACTTGGAAGATATCCAAGGCCACGACCCGTTGGCCAACTCCACTGTACATCTGAGATGTTCTCTCAAAAGCAACAATGTATATACATTTTGTATTAAAATTTGTCGTGAGATGGGTGGGAAATAAAGCAAATGTATTAATTGTGAGGGGCGGTATTTTAAACAATGGGTTTAAAGAAATTGAACTAAAATGTCATGGTTTGAGGATCAACCCCCAGTCCCTGTCCAATCAGAAGTAGTGGGCCCATAATTTGAAACATTAATGGGAGGTACCTGGGTGTAGAAGGGTATAATAGATATAGAATTAGCTAATTAGTCAGCACAGGGTGCAGAGCGTTGAGGCTGTCAGCTTTGAGAAACCACAGAACGAGCTGATCGATTGCAGACTGAACCGCTGTCCAGAGAGGTCCTGAGGTGGGGGCGGCGGATTCCATTAGAAAGAAGACACGGAAGAATCGAGGAGGAACGAAGCGACAGAGAGGGGAACGACGCAGGCGTCATTGGTAGAGAGGTCACCTATCCTGTTCTGAACCTGGTCCGGAGGTCTTTGGTCTTCATCCTTCTTGGGACCCATCTTTCCAACTCCTTGGCCAAGGGGTTTGGTTCTCACACCTTTAGGTAACTATAAATGCAACCTTTAGCTGTACTGCTGTCTCTATCTTCTTCTTTCTGAGGGACCGTCATTTGATTAAATAGGTGATTATTTAGTATGCTTCTTCCTTGATATGCTATTAAGTATTATGTGGTTTGTAATTTCCTCTGCTAAAGACTTTAGATAAACATTTTAAAACTTCCTGAGTCAGTGATTATTTCAGATTTATGAATTGTATTGTATTTTCTCATTTTAAACTTCCCAATTATCAAAGGGTCCATTGGTAAGTCATTACTCTTCAATCAGAAAAGGTAATTGGTAGCAGGGCTATTGATAAAGAGTACAACTGACCCACCAGCGGAAAATGCTAGCGTAGTATGAATGAATGGGCCCAGGTGAGTATTCGGTGTATGAATGCTTGTTGCTAGTAACCCGCTGGATCAGGGCGGAGGGGAGGTTTCTGGATGGTTGCTGTAAGTTCAGGCTGTGCTTAAGGTATGCTGGTCCTTGGTCATGGAGGGCTTTGTAGGCGTGTGTCAGTAACTTGAAGTGGCATCTCTTCTAGACCGGGAGCCAGTGGAGGTTTCTCAGGAGTTGGGTGATGTGGGTCAACTTGGGCAGGTTGAGGATCAGTCTGGCTGCTAAGTTCTGTATCGTCTGGAGCCTTCTGTATCATCTGGAGCCTTGGTGGCAGGTCCTGTGTACAGTGTGTTGCCTTAGTCCAGCCGGCTGGTGATTAAGGCTTGGGTGACCATTTTATTCGTGCTGATGGGGAGCTATTTGAAGATTTTTTTGAGCAATCAAAGAGTGTGGATGCAGGCGGAGGAAACTGTGTTGATCTGTCGCTTGATGGTCAGTTTACTGTCCAGGATGATGCTGAGGTTGCAGGCGTGGTCTTTCAGTGTGGGAGTTGGTCCGAATTCAACGGGCCACCAGGTGTCGTTCCAGAGGGGCGTGTGGTTGCCAATGATCAGCACTTCGGTCTTGGCAGTTTTGCGTTTCAGACAGTTGTCCTTCATCCAGTCTGTGACATTCTTCATGCAGTTATGGAAGTTGGTCTTGGTGGTGGTGGGGTCTGCTGAGAGCGAGAGGATAAGCTGGGTATTGTTGGCGTAGGATATGATGTTGAGATCGTGGGTTCTGACGATGTCGGCTAGAGGCGTCATGTAGATGTTGAAGAGGGTGGGGTTGAGGGAGGAACCTTGAGGGACACCACAGATGGTGCTTGTGGGTTCCAAGGAAAAGGGAGGGAAGCAGGTTTTCTGTGTTCCTCCCGTGAGAAATGATGCGATCCACTTGAGTGCGTCTCATCCCAATCCCAATCTGGTGCAGTCTCTTGATGTGTGTGTGGTGGGATACAGTCTCAAAGACTGCGGAGAGGTCGAGGAGAATCTGGTCCACCATCTTCCCATGTTGAGTAGGGTGCGTATATCTGTGGCGTTGATCAGGATAGTCTTGGTGCTTTTGCCGGCACGGAAACCGGATTTGGAGGCGTCTAGCAGGTTGTTTCTCTCCAGGTGTTCGGTGAGCTGCCAGTTAATGGCCTTCCCCAGAACTTTGGTGGGGAAAAGGAGCAGCGAGATAGGGTGGTAGTTCTGCAGTTCGCTCGGGTCGGTGGATGTTTTCTTGAGGATGGGTCAGACCTCTACATGTTTCCATGCATTGGGAAGGGTGGCTGTGGTGATGGATGTGGGATGCCCCCGCTCTGCATTACTCTGCAAACGTGCCTCTTGGCGCGCTCTTGGTTGGGAGATGAAGTCCCCTTTTCTGGTGAGGGTACTTAGGGGCCAACTAGCCCACCTGTTACGTCCAGTGATCCCCACACAATGGGATTGCTGAGAGGTTGTCGGAGGCCACGCCCCTTTTCCCACCAATCTGCAAACTCAGAGACTCACACACCCACTCACAGACACACTCAAAGACTCATGCACCCACTCACAGACCCACTCAGAGACTCATTCAGACACTCATGCACTCACTCACAGATGCACTCAGACACTCTCACACCTACTCACAAACCCACTCAGGCACTCATGCACCCACTCACAGAACCACTCTGACACTCTCCCAGCCACTTACAGACCCATTCAGACACTCATGCACCCACTCACTTATCTACTCAGACATGTATACCCACTCACAGACCCACTCAGACACTCATGCACTCACTTACAGAACCACTCATACTCTCTCATACCCACTCCCAGACCTCCTCAGAGACTCATGCATCAACTCACAGACCCACTCAGAGACTCACACACCCACTCACAGACCCACTCAAAGACTCATGCACCCATTCAGAGACTCACACACCCACTCAGAGACTCACACATCCACTCACAGACTCATTCAGACACTCATGCATTCATCCACAGACTGACTCACACAATTATGGAGGAACTCACAAACCCACTCAAACACTATAACACCCACTCACAGACCCACTAAGACAGTCACTTAGACCCTCATGCACCCACTAAGACCCTCATGCACCCACTCACAGACCCACTCATGCACCCAATCACAGACCCATAACCCAGTCACACCCACAAAACCACTCCCACACCCAGTCACACTCACACACCCACTCACCAACCTATACAGCCATTCACGCACACACACTTCCAAAGGTTACCAGTTACAGTTTGGAAATAAAATTTTAAAAAACTTCAAAATTCAGGAAGAAAACCAAAGGTTACAGGGATGTCATAGTTAGGAATTAACATTAAAAAACCTTAGACATTCACTGAAAGAAAAAAAGGTTAAAGGGATATTATAGTTAGGAAATAGAATTTAAAAAAACCTTAGAAATTCACAGAAAAAAAACAAATGTTACAGGGATGTTATAGTTAGGCTCAGATTTCACTCGTACAAAACCAGTGAAATTCAGCAGTAATAGTTATCTGAGCTAAATATGACTCAAGCCCCCACAATACACTGCTTATGATCTCACGTATTACATTACTCATGACATGGTCAGTGACATCACTGATGTTATCACTGAGGACATCTCATATGACATCACTGATGACATCATCCAGTCAGTGTGAGTGTTTTCTAAATGTTTATGAGTGTTAAACATATATACTATGCTACTACAAAACTTAAAATTACACAGGCAGCCAGTGACACTGGCTGCCGTGTATGGCCCTAATACAGATGACCCCAAGTTTTTCTCTGGGATCTGGACAAAGATCTCTGGTCTTAGTCCCCGTGCTATCCTATGGGATGGTGACTTCAATGCTGTAATGGGCAACCAGTTGGATTGTTCTGGTGTCTCTAAGACCCTGCACCCACATGATATGACAACAATAAACATTATAGTTCATGGCAACTGTTTATAGGATGTCTGGCAACTTGCACACCCTCACAAATGAGAAGGAACTTGTCTTTCAGCATTTCATAATGCATGGTCTAGGCTGGACTTCTCGCTGGTGTCTAAGGATGTTCAACCTGCCGCACGCCCTCTCTGACCACACCCTGGTCTTGCTGGTGCTTCAAATCCCACAGACGACTCCCCGCACCTTCATTTGGCACCTGCCAATGGGAGCGCTGCACGATGTGGCATTTCATGAGGAGATCTGCAGTGAAATAATAGAGTACTTTGCACACAATGTAGGCTCTGTGCAATCTCCATCTACACTCTGGGAGGCGTTCAAAGTTGTGATATGTGGCGCCTGTATTGCAAAACAATTCAGGGTCCTCAAAGCTATTCGAGAAACCCTGGCCAGGCTTGAGAAAGCTATACAGACTTAGGAGCTGCAGTACTTCCATTCCAAAGACACTGCTACCCTCGCCTTTATCTGGGATAAACTACCGGAGTTCCAGAAGGAAGCCCTCCGCGAGACTCGCTATCTACATCATGATGCACAAGCCAGACACTATGGGGAAGGTGACCGCCTGAGCAAAACACTTGCAGGTCTGCTATGCAATCTGTGTGCATCCAACTATGTTGCCGAACTTCTAGACTGTGAGTCCAACACTGTGTTCCACACACCAGAGCTACTGAATGTTACATCTTTCTTTTACGCCCAGCTATACTCAGCCACCCGTCCCTCGATTTGACCGCGCTGACTGAATATTTTGACACTATGCAACTGCTCTGCATAGACCGTACTCAGTGTGCCTATTTAGATTCGCCCATCACCACTGAAGAAATTGAGCAGGTCATTGAGAGCCTGACGAGGGACAAGGTGCCTGGACTTGATGAGGTTACCAGCGTCTTTTATAAAGAGTTTGCCGCACTGCTGGCCCCACACCTTCTAGCAATACACCAGGACTCCCTAGATACAGGCTTCCTGCCACCCTCGCTGAGAGAGGCAGTTATTATTACACTCCTCACACCGGCTAAGCCGCCCAACTGCTGTGACTCATACCGACCCCTTTCCCTAATAAATGTTGATAATAAAATTTAAGCCACGGCTCTCGCAAATCGTTTGAAGCCCCTCCTGCTCCTGATTGTGAGACATGATCAGTTGGGCTTTATCCCTGGCTGTTCCACTTTGCACAACCTTCGCACTATTTTCGCAGTAATGCACCACCTCAACACTCCGGTCTCTGCAGTTCCTGCCGTACTAAACGCCACTAAGGCATTTGACTCTCTAGAATGGGCATACTTCTTCCCCCTTTGGTGTAGCTTTGCTTTAACCCATGCTACATTAAGCAAGTACAAATCCTTTACACACTTCCCACTGCTCGAGTGTGCCTAAATGGGCTAATCTCTGATCCCTTCCCGGTAACTATAAGCACACGGCAGGGGTGCCCGCTATCAACGTGATTTTTCGTTATCGCGATGGTGCCATTGGCAGCGAGACTCTGGCAACATCATGCAAATAGGGGCATTGGTTTCACCAGCAGGGTCCTGGTGGTCTCGATGGACGTGGATGATATCACCATATACGCATGCGACCCATGGGAAAACCTGGCTCCACTGACACATGAGGTTGTGTAGCTTGGCAGCTATTCTGGTATACAAGTTAATTGGGCCAAATCTATACTATTCACTCTTAATGATAATACGCTTTCATTCACAACTGAGTACCCTTTGAAATGGGCAGTGGACCTGGTTAGATACCTAGGTATATGGCTCAGTCATGATCTGGAGGAACTATGGCAAGCAAATTACAGCCAGGTCGTAGCTTGGTTAGAGGACAGAGTACCTATATGGTCCAAACTGCCCCTATCCCTCACTGGCCGTGCTGCGATGGAGAAGATGATCATCCTTCCAAAATTCTAAGTTCCACTATCACTTCCTTAACATCACCCTCCGGCACAATTCTTCAAGCGTTTGAAATCTAACATGGTGACTCTAATGTCGGCGGGTAAACAACCACGGGTCTCCTGAGAGCTCCTCACCCTACTGCTCGCACAAGGCAAGCTAGGTGCACCAGACATGACATTATATGCTCTCTGTGCCCAAGCTCAATTGCTTCACTATTGGCTATACCCAACTCCATTCCAACCATAGAGACAGACCGCGCTGCCCTGCGTCCTTTATCAACAGCATTATATCTACCTTACAGAGCTCCAAGGGCTGAAATTGACACTGTTGAGTATGTGCGCTGGGCATGAGAGGGTGTGATAAAGAGAGCAGGGCTGTCACTCCTATACACCCCCTACATCCCACTCGCTTAGAATCCCACGACACCACCGCTTCTAGATAAGGACGTCATTACACGCGCACACAAGCGCAACATCAGACTGTTCTCTGATCTTTACCCTGATGGTCAGTTCCTTCCAACATTCGAGGCCGCTGCAACTCCTCCCCCCACTCTACTGGACACCCTATTATATTATCAATTAATAGCCACCTGCCGTGCTGCATGATACCTTTCCATCCTCGCTGCCAGCCCTCCCACCGCTGGAACATATCTTCACCTCCCCAGTCCCACTTAAACTGATAACCTGCCTCTACAACATTATGCAGAGTTCCTCACTGGTCGCTCCCCTGAGAGTGCAGTTGATGTGGGAGGAGGACATCGACCCGTCCCTATCAGACACGCAGTCTGCTGAAGTCAATTGGATCTACTCTCCCCCAAAATATAGGCTACGTCTCATTCACTTTGAATTCATGCATCGCCTCTACTGCACCCCTCTACAGCTTTTCAAAATGGGGCTGGTCCCGGACCCTCACTGTCTGCGCTGCAACTCACCATAGGCTACCTTTATCCATCATGCTAGGCAGAGCCCAAGGGTGGCACCCTTCTGGAAAGAGCTCTCCAAGAACATACATACGATCACTGGACACTCACCCCCTCACTTCCTCCTGGTGGGTCTGCTGGACTTTGTTAAAGATTTACCCAGCATGCACCATCATCTCACTGCCATGCTACTCCTGTTGGCAAAACGTACGGTGGTCATACACTGGGATCGGAAACCCGCTCCCACCATCAAGGTATGGCTGTGTGACATGTCATACTGGTAAGAGCAGTTAGCCAACTTCTAGGAATTAATGCCGATACGCTCCAGTCCCAGAGACATATGGGAGCCATTTGCCTCCTTCCTTCGCCACAGGGACTTCAACTTGCTTGTTGGGGGTGGTGCTGTTGAGGAGGGATACCCAGATGGGAGCAGCTCACTGCCACTCGCTTTAACGCCCTGAGCATCACAGCAAGACATGGTTTAGCCCAATTGTCTCTGGTCTTGTATAAGTGATTCCTGGCAGACTTAATTCTCTATCTGCTCTAAGACTATGTGTGCTTGCAATGTGATTTTATAGCCATTGCAATGCTACTCTAGTGTCTGTGCTTGTACTAGTCCCTATACAGGACAACTTGAGCAGCATCATGTGCACTATGTACTGATCAAGATTTTTCACCCGTGGCCATGTTCCTGTGTGCCCCTCCCTGCTGCCTCCCCTCCTTCATTCCTTCATCTCTCAGACACTATTGTTGTCATGTCTCATATTGACAAATGGCAATGACAAAAAAAAACAATCTGTGTGGCCAGCAGGTGCCATCTAAGGCCCAACATAATGGAGCAGTCCTCCCACAAACCCCTCGACTCACAACTGGGCACACAGCAGATCCCAGTCTCGCACCTACCACCATCTGCAGATGCCAGAATGAACCACCAAGCAAGTTCACCCATCAATTGCCCCTGCAAGATTTCGCTCCACACCTCCTTGTTTACCACCAGTACTAACCTAGTGTCTCATCACGTTTCTCGATTCTGCTTACATTCCTGAGAGTGGCCTACAAACGTAACACTGCCACACACTTGGAAAAAATGATAAAGTTGCTCTTGACTTTGCATTGCTGGATATGTATGTCCAGCACAAAATCTCTTCTGATGCTCTCTTTTTTAAGGCACTTGCCTTCCCATTTACAGAAAATGTATGGCATTTGGGATTTTCACCATCCCTCCATTATCTTATAGAAAAATATGGTCTCTTTATCCATTTGTCCATCCCCCCTGCCAATACCACCCATGCCAGAAAACCCACTTACATACTCTGCTAGCTCACAGACACAACTGCTGCTGTAATATAGAGTAAGGTTGGGTACAAAGCGATGAGAGTTAAAAAGAGATAAAGGCACAGAGGTATAGGTTGACAGGTAGCGAGGTGAGGCAGTGAGAGAAACAAACACAGCGTAAAGAGCTAGTGCGGGATTAAGGGGGAAGCAGATAGAGGATGGTGAGGTAGAGAGAGAGATTGAGACAGAGAGGGAAGTGAAGAGCTATATATAGATGCGGAGCTAGAGAGAGAGACATATAGGTGAGATAGAGGAGTGAGTTGAAATGGAGGAGGTGGTACATAAAGATAGGTAATGATAGGTAGAAAAAAAGAGGCAAAGAAATCAAGGTTGTGAGAAAGAAATATGGTGGTGATAGAGGTGAGATAGAGGGAACAAAGAGAGAGAGAATGTGGGGAGGAGAGGTTGCAAATGAACGGTGAGGAAAATTCAGAGGCTAGGTTGTAAGAGAGGTGTGGTGAGAGAGATGTGATGTAGGGAGAAAAATAAGCAAGAGATGGGTGAGGTAGACAGCGCCAAGGTAAATAAAGGGAGATGTAGAGAGATAGAAAGAAAGATAGAGCTTAGAGGTAAAGAGTGTGCTGAAGTTGAGAAAGATGGAATGTTGAGGTAAAGAGTGAGCTGAAGTTGAGAAAGATGGAGTGTTGAGGTAAAGAGTGAGCTGAAGTTGATCAAGATGGAGTGTTGAGGTATAGAGTGAGCTGAAGTTGAGAGAGATGGAGTGTTGAGGTAAAGAGTGAGCTGAAGTTGAGAGAGATGGAGTGTTGAGGTAAAGAGTGAGCTGAAGTTGAGAGAGATGGAGTGTTGAGGTGAAGAGTGAGCTGAAGTTGAGAAGGATGGAGTGTCGAGGTAAAGAGTGAGCTGAAGTTGAGAGAGATGGAGTGTTGAGGTAAAGAGTTATGTGACGTTGAGAAAGATGGAATGTTGAGGTATAGAGTGAGCTGAAGTTGAGCGAGATGGAGTGTTGAGATACAGAGTGAGCTGAAGTTGAGAGAGAGGGAGTGATGAGCTAAGCGTGAGCTGAAGTTGAGAGAGATGGAGTGTTGAGGTAAAGAGTGAGCTGAAGTTGATAAAGATTGAGTGTTGAGGTATAGAGTGAGCTGAAGTTGAGAGAGATGGACTGTTGAGGTAAAGAGTGAGCTGAAGTTGAGAGAGATGGAGTGTTGAGGTAAAGAGTGAGCTGAAGTTGAGAAAGATGAAATGTTGAGGTATAGAGTGAGCTGAAGTTGAGAAAGATGGAGTGTTGAGGTAGAGTGAGCTGAAGTTGAGAGAGATGGAGTGTTGAGGTAAAGAGTGAGCTGAAGTTGAGAGGGCTGGAGTGTTGAGGTAAAGAGTGAGCTGAAGTTGAGAGAGATGGAGTGTTGAGGTACAGAGTGAGCTGAAGTTGAGAGAGAGGGAGTGTTGAGCTAAGCGTGAGCTGAAGTTGAGAGAGATGGAGTGTTGAGGTAAAGAGTGAGCTGAAGTTGAGAGAGATGGAGTGTTGAGGTACAGAGTGAGCTGAAGTTGAGAGAGAGGGAGTGTTGACCTAAGCGTGAGCTGAAGTTGAGAGAGATGGAGTGTTGAGGTAAAGAGTGAGCTGAAGTTGATAAAGATTGAGTGTTGAGGTATAGAGTGAGCTGAAGTTGAGAGAGATGGACTGTTGAGGTAAAGAGTGAGCTGAAGTTGAGAGAGATGGAGTGTTGAGGTAAAGAGTGAGCTGAAGTAGAGAAAGATGAAATGTTGAGGTATAGAGTGAGCTGAAGTTGAGCGAGATGGAGTGTTGAGGTACAGAGTGAGCTGAAGTTGAGAGAGAGGGAGTGTTGAGCTAAGCGTGAGCTGAAGTTGAGAGAGATGGAGTGTTGAGGTAAAGAGTGAGCTGAAGTTGATAAAGATTGAGTGTTGAGGTATAGAGTGAGCTGAAGTTGAGAGAGATGGACTGTTGAGGTAAAGAGTGAGCTGAAGTTGAGAGAGATGGAGTGTTGAGGTAAAGAGTGAGCTGAAGTTGAGAAAGATGAAATGTTGGGGTATAGAGTGAGCTGAAGTTGAGAAAGATGGAGTGTTGAGGTATAGAGTGAGCTGAAGTTGAGAGAGTTGGAGTGTTGAGGTAAAGAGTGAGCTGAAGTTGAGAGAGATGGAGTGTTGAGGTAAAGAGTGAGCTGAAGTTGAGAAAGATGGAGTGTTGAGGTAAAGAGTGAGCTGAAGTTGAGAGAGATGGAGTGTTGAGGTAAAGAGTGAGCTGAAGTTGAGAGAGATGGAGTGTTGAGGTAAAGAGTGAGCTGAAGTGGCGAGAGATGGAGTGTTGAGGTAAAGAGTTATGTGAAGTTGAGAGGGATGGAGTATTGAGGTAAAGAGTGAGCTGAAGTTGAGAGAGATGGAGTATTGAGGTAAAGAGTGAGCTGAAGTTGAGAAAGATGGAGTGTTGAGGTAAAGAGTGAGCTGAAGTTGAGAGGGATGGAGTGTTGAGGTAAAGAGTGAGCTGAAGTTGAGAGAGATGGAGTGTTGAGGTAAAGAGTGAGCTGAAGTGGAGAGAGATGGAGTGTTGAGGTAAAGAGTGAGCTGAAGTGGAGAGAGATGGAGTGTTGAGGTAAAGAGTGAGCTGAAGTTGAGAGAGATGGAGTGTTGAGGTAAAGAGTGAGCTGAAGTTGAGAAAGATGGAGTGTTGAGGTAAAGAGTGAGCTGAAGTTGATAAAGATGGAGTGTTGAGGTAAAGAGTGAGCTGAAGTTGATAAAGATGGAGTGTTGAGGTAAAGAGTGAGCTGAAGTTGAGAGAGATGGAGTGTTGAGGTAAAGAGTGAGCTGAAGTTGAGAAAAATGGAGTGTTGAGGTAAAGAGTTATGTGAAGTTGAGAAAGATGGAATGTTGAGGTATAGAGTGAGCTGAAGTTGAGAGAGATGAAATGTTGAGGTAAAGAGTGAGCTGAAGTTGAGAGAGATGGAGTGTTGCGGTAAAGAGTGAGCTGAAGTTGATAAAGATGGAGTGCTGAGGTATAGAGTGAGCTGAAGTTGAGAGAGATGGACTGTTGAGGTAAAGAGTGGGCTGAAGTTGAGAGAGATGGAGTGTTGAGGTAAAGAGTGAGCTGAAGTTGAGAAAGATGAAATGTTGAGGTATAGAGTGAGCTGAAGTTGAGTAAGATGGAGTGTTGAGGTAAAGAGTGAGCTAAAGTTGAGAAAGATGGAGTGTTGAGGTATAGAGTGAGCTGAAGGTGAGAAAGATGGAGTGTTGAGGTAAAGAGTGAGCTGAAGTTGAGAGGGATAGAGTGTTGAGGTAAAGAGTGAGCTGAAGTTGAGAGAGATGGAGTGTTGAGGTATAGAGTGAGCTGAAGTTGAGAGAGATGGAGTGTTTGAGGTAAAGAGTGAGCTGAAGTTGAGAGAGATGGAGTGTTGAGGTAAAGAGTGAGCTGAAGTTGAGAGAGATGGAGTGTTGAGGTAAAGAGTGAGCTGAAGTTGAGAGAGATGGAGTGTTGAGGTAAAGAGTGAGCTGAAGTTGATAAAGATGGTGTGTTGAGGTATAGAGTGAGCTGAAGTTGAGAGAGATGGAGTGTTGAGGTAAAGAGTGAGCTGAAGTTGAGAGAGATGGAGCGTTGAGGTAAAGAGTGAGCTGAAGTTGAGAGAGATGGAGTGTTGAGGTAAAGAGTGAGCTGAAGTTGATAAAGATGGGGTGTTGAGGTGTAGAGTGAGCTGAAGTTGAGAAAGATGGAGTGTTGAGGTGAAGAGTGAGCTGAAGTTGAGAAGGATGGAGTGTTGAGGTAAAGAGTGAGCTGAAGTTGAGAGAGATGAAGTGTTGAGGTAAAGAGTTATGTGAAGTTGATAAAGATGGAATGTTGAGGTATAGAGTGAGCTGAAGTTGAGAGAGATGGTGTGTTGAGGTACAGAGTGAGCTGAAGTTGAAAGAGAGGGAGTGTTGAGGTAAAGAGTGAGCTGAAGTTGAGAGAGATGGAGTGTTGAGGTAAAGAGTGAGGTGAAGTTGATAAACATTGAGTGTTGAGGTATAGAGTGAGCTGAAGTTGAGAGAGATGGACTGTTGAGGTAAAGAGTGAGCTGAAGTTGAGAGAGATGGAGTGTTGAGGTAAAGAGTGAGCTGAAGTTGAGAAAGATGAAATGTTCAGGTATAGAGTGAGCTGAAGTTGAGAAAGATGGGGTGTTGAGGTATAGAGTGAGCTGAAGTTGAGAGAGATGGACTGTTGAGGTAAAGAGTGAGCTGAAGTTGAGAGAGATGGAGTGTTGAGGTAAAGAGTGAGCTGAAGTTGAGAAAGATGAAATGTTGAGGTATAGAGTGAGCTGAAGTTGAGAAAGATGGAGTGTTGAGGTAAAGAGTGAGCTGAAGTTGAGAGGGATGGAGTGTTGAGGTAAAGAGTGAGCTGAAGTTGAGAGAGATGGACTGCTGTTGAGGTAAAGAGTGAGCTGAAGTTGAGAGGGATGGAGTGTTGAGGTAAAGAGTGAGCTGAAGTTGAGAGAGATGGAGTGTTGAGGTAAAGAGTGAGCTGAAGTTCAGAGAGATGGAGTGTTGAGGTAAAGAGTGAGCTGAGGTTGAGAGGGATGGAGTGTTGAGGTAAAGAGTGAGCTGAAGTTGAGAGAGATGGAGTGTTGAGGTAAAGAGTGAGCTGAAGTGGAGAGAGATGTGAAGAAAGTTGAAAAGAGAACTATGAAGGTTGGATGGAAACAGAACAGTGAGGTGCAGAGAGAGGGCTGCGGTAGACGGAGAAGAGAAACATATATTGAAATATGGATAGACACAGGCGAGGTAGAGAGAGTTGAGTTGGAGAGCAGGTGGAAGGTTTAGTGATATGAAGAGAAAGACAGCGAAAGATACAGAGGCGGGAGGTAGAAGAGTTGAGGTGAAGTAAGGAGAGAGACATGAAACTATATGATTTACATTACAAAATAATCTTTTTAAGTGCCTGAGAGGGAGAGGGTTAAATTTGGGCAGGCCAGGTTTGGACGTCTGGGCCCTCAATAGGAGTCACGATTACAAGTTTGCCAGAGTTACCGCACTTGCTAATTACTGGGTGTTATAAAGTCTGGCCCTTAGAGTTACATCTCAAAATGTGCTGAAATTTAAAAGGTAAAAAGATCTCTGGGACCTGTAGAAAGCATCGGAAGTGCAGGTTATTCCCCATTTGGAAGGGGAAAACTCTTAATAGGAGTTATTTATCTGCCCCAAGAAATGCAGGTCTGCGGAATCAGCATTAATCCCCCACTGGGCCACTCGTAATGAGGGGGTGGATTTATTTTTATGCATTCCTAGCTGTAAAATTAAAAACGATTCTGGTTGTCATACACATCGCTGTCATGATGGTACTTTTGACTGTCACAATCACTTCACCAGGGGGCCTCTTTGAAATGTGTGGGTATGCAGACTGCGTGCCGTGTTTTTTTCCCCAACGGACATTTCACTGCCAGCACTGCAGTCCCTACTTAAACAGTAGTGCAGTCGACGCTGTGAAAGGCCTTTGGGCAGGGTGGGGCGGCCCCTACAAAAAAAAACACACAAAACACACAATAACAGCAAATACCAGCGGCGAGAGAGTGTCGGTGTTTGCTCGCGGTGAAATGTCCCCAAATCGCCTTAAAAAGTCCTTGCATGAGGTGATCACTGAAGTACAGAATTTCATGGACATCCCTCCCCATTCCTTCCGCTTTGCACCCGTTGCGAGCATGGTCTCACCTAAATGTATGCAAGACTGCCCTTTGGATACCAAGTCGATAGTTCCACTCTTCCCATGAAAATGTATGTTTCATTTACTTTGGGGGACGTTTGCCTTGATTGCCGTTTTCCACAGACAAAGTGCAGATGTATAATTTCTATTCAAGCGGGGGTGCCCTACAGTCTCCCATGAACCCGGAGTCAGGCCTGTCTATTATTAGCAGCCTGTTACTTCCTTCTCTCTGTGAGAACACCGAGGATGACAGAGCAGGGTTTTAAAAAAAAAAGTCATGAACCAAAATAAAGCATGATTTGTATATTGATATGATTTCTGGAGACTTGCCCACTACCTCACTCAAATGTAGATAAACAAAATGTAAAAATAAGCATCTATTTAGATGCACATAAATAGCTCAATATTACGTAAGTGTCTGTACGCTCTAAGGAGTATTATCAAAACTTATCATAAATATATAATTCCAGTATTTTTTTTTTTTTAATCAGACAACTGTTCAAAATGTAGGTGACATTTATAGTGCAAACACAAAGAGATGATGGACGGAGCGCTGAAACTTTTCAGACACTAACCCCTAGTCACAGATCTGGGTTGAATCCATCATCGTTCTTTAACTCACTTTGCCACCCCAGTTCAGACCCAGCCATATGCTTGTTTCAGGTCCAAAGAAGACCTGGCTTGGCAGTTCGGGCTGGTCTGTTCCCATGAGGAACAGGGTCAAGGCTGATTTGCATATGGCTGGGTCTGAACTGGGGTGGCGAAGTGAGCTAAAAAACGATGAAGGATTCAACCCAGACAAGGCTGGCTTTGGCGCTGGTGGCGCCCGGTGTGACAGTCTTTTTCGGCGCCTCTCCTCCCAATGACCTCCTCCTTGGAATCCGGCACTACCACTCGGCAAAAGTGCCCCTCATCTCTCCATAGCCCATCCCTCACATGCATTTCCTTTGTTTTAAAACACTGGTAAAGGCTAGCTTTACTAATCCACTCAGCTATTAACATAAAATACAGATCTATTCTTTGCAGCAGGCACTTCAACCCCCTGCGCTACTTTGTGGCGATTCAAAACTGCTTGACTAAACTCAGATCTCTCCTTCTAGCAGGAACATTAATCACAAGAGTTATCTTGACATTTTAATTACTGTCTAAAAGCTGCATGCAAGGAAGTCTGCAGCAGGTGCTTTTATATGAAAGTTATTGCTAAACACAGTGCCCCCTTGAGGTCAGTACCCACCTCCAAGTCAGAGCCCAGTGTGGCCGCACCTGTCGCTCCACCCTAAAGCCGGCCTGAGTTACCCAGATCTGTGACTGAGGGTGAGTGTCTGAAAAGTTTCGGCGCTCTGTCCATCATTTCCTTGTGTTTGCTTTGTTCACCCTAAGTTGGCAGGGTATGCCCAGACATGGGTCCCTTGCTCACTTTGCCACTGAATTCAATCTAGCCTGCCTGATGAGGGGTGTTATCCCAAAACCGGTCCCAGGATGCTTGTTTCCGGTTCAGGGAAGACCTGGCTTGGCAGTTCGGGCTGGACTGTTCCCATGAGGCACATGGTCAAGACTGATTTGCATATAGCTGGGTCTGAACTGAGGTGGCGAAGTGAGCTAAAGAACAATGATGGATTCAACGCAGATCTGTGACTGGGGGTGAGTGTCTGAAAAGTTTCAGCACTCTGTCCATCATCTCCTTGTGTTTGCTTTGTACGCCCTTAGTTGGCAGGGTATGCCCAGACATGGGTCTCTTGCTCACTTTGCCACTGGATTCAAGCTAGCCTGGCTGATGAGGGGTGTTATCCCGAAAACGGTCCCAGGATGCGTGTTTCCGGTCCAGACGTTTTGGAATAGCAACCTCTATAAAATTGAAAACCCATATGCTCTGCCCAGTTCTCGTGAGGGTGAAAAGTGCTTGCAGGGATAGGCAAGAAAGTAAAACAGGTCAGCGCTACGACTGATGCAGCAGCTGGTAGATGATCTATAGACAGTAGGTAAACCGGAGCCTCTGCCCAGGCTTCGTTCGGGGTGAAATGTAATTATAATTGTAATTGCATTTATATAGCACTAACTACCCCTGACGAGGCGATATTGTGCTTTTCGGCGAGTGGCACGCTACTCCGGAACTGTAGGGTCCAGCGAAAGACTGCAGCCCTGAGGACACAGAGAATGCAGAGTGCTTCCAGCGTACTGTGTCCTGGGTTCTCCAACTCGAGGGGATACAGCACCTGCCCCAATGAGCTTTCTCCTGTGGATAGAACAGGCAAGTGCAATACATAAACAAATAAACCCAGTGTATTCCTCCTTCAAAGGGCAAGAAAAATGTTTAGGCAGAAGAAGCACTATAAATGCAACAATGTTTCAGCCAAGTCTAATTCTAAAACAAAATTCGCATTTTCAACAATGTCAGTGGTATAATGAATACCACCACAAATAGCTATGACTACCTAATAAAACATATAAATAGGTTATGCAAATGGTCTCTTTCATTTCAATGCAGCATGCAGAAACACAACGGCATAGTTATTGTAGTATAACACACCTGATCAGTGCCAAAAACGTGAACACATGGTGCAGAAGTGTCCAAAAAGTGTTTAGAGATATGAAATGGCAAAAAGCTGTTAAAAATAATTGCAAAGTATCAGGGAATAAAGGTCCTTTCAGAAGCAGATATTTTTCTGTAAACATGCCCTTTAGATAGAATCTGTCCTTTTAGCCACATACGTCATCAGCGTTTCTACTAAAGGTAAGTAGTAGGCCACACTGAGGCCGAAAGGAAACTAGGGCAAGGACACAAGAGTTTGCAGTCTTTTCCATAAATTAAATTTAGTGTTAGGATAGGAAATTAAGCCTTCGGGAAGGTCCAAGATATGAGAAGCCAAATAGACTTCAATAGGGGTTGGGCACGAATGAACCGACGCCGTTGTCGTCATAAGAAACAGGAACACTTTGCAACTATGTACATGAGCTAATCTGTGACCACCGTGCAGCAAGAATGCCCCTAACAAGAGACACGGGCAGTTTATCCCTGCACCTGGTCATTGGCCGGATGAACCAGGGAGTGAGAGCAGTCTAATCTGGATCTGAAGCGGTAGTCAGTGCTACAGGAGTGGAATGTGTGAGGGCACCCCCGGCAGTGGAGAGTTTGGCAGTCTCTGGGATTGGATGACGAGATAGGGCACGCGCATGCTGAAGTACACCCTCAGAGAAACTCCTTCTGCTGGGGCCTGTAGAAGTGTTTTAAAGATTTATATATTTGCGCTTCACTGACAATGTGTAATATGCATTTTCAAAAATGATTTTACATCTATATACTGATGTAATTGTCTCTTAAGTTTCCTTGATATTTATAAGTGCACTTTGAAATGTGTTTTCGTTATGCTACATTCCTGTGCAGACGCCATCTTGAACAAGATGGGAGCTATTTCTATCACTCACCCATGCTTCCCGACAATGCATATTTCCTCCCCACTGGCTCCACAGCACACAGTCAAGCTGAGGTCATATTAGTTTATTCTTATTGTTGAATTGTTTTTCTCATGATGAACTTTCCATGATGCAGGTGTAAACTTGTAACTACATTTGAAAGTCTTATTGTCAATGTTTCATATTTATTTTGAAATCAATCAATCAGGATTTATAAAGCATGACTAATCACTCAATAGGGTATCCAGATGCTTGCAGGTCCCAGAGACTTATTCGAACAGCCAGGTCTTGAGTACCATTCGGAATTCCGTAAGTGAGGTGATGGTCCAGGGGTGCTTGGGGAGGCTGTTCCAGGTCTTTTCTGTGATGTGGGAGAAGGAGCATCCTCCACTTCTGCTTTGGTAGATGTGGGGAGTATGGGCAAGTGAAAGAGAGGTGGAGCGTAGTCTTCTCGACGGCTGGTGGAAGTTTAGGCGGTGGTTAATGTAGGCGGGTCTTCTCGATGGTTGTTGGTAGTTCAGGCAGTGGTTAAAGTAGGTGGGTCCTTGGTTGTGTAGAACCTTGTGTGCGTGGTCGGCAGCTTGAATTGGCATCTCTTCTCTATGGGGAGCCAGTGGGTATGCCTGAGGTGGGGTGTGATGTGGGGTCATCAGGGAAGGCTGAGGATGAGTATGGCTGTGGCATTGCGTATGGTCTGAAGGGTCTGTTGGAGGTGTGTGACGATTCCAATGTAGAGGGCGTTGCTGTAGCCCAGTCGGCTGGTGTTGAGGGCCTGTGTCACGGTGCATCTCATGTGTAGGGGTAGCCACTTGAAGATCTTATGTAGCCTGCGCAAAGTGAGGAATCAGGCGGAGGACACAGCGTTGATCTGTGATTTCATGGTGAACTTGTTGTCAATGATGATTCTGAGGTTTCTGGCATGGTTAAAGGGAGAGTGTGTGGGTCCTAGGTCTGATGGCCACCAGGAGTCATTCCATGTGTTGCCTCTGTTGCCAAAGATCAGTACTTCTATCTTGTCTGTGTTCAGCTGAAGGCAGTTGTTCTGCATCCAGTCTAAGACGTTTGTCATGGATCTATAGAAGTTGATTCCGCAGTAGCGGTCCGTGGTAGGAGTGCCGGCTGGGCGGTGACGTGGGGCGGGGGAGGGGCAGGGTGGGGGGTAATAAACCACAGATTACGGCCGAATACAGGTAAGTAAACATTTAAATAAATAAAACGAGTTTTGTTGCGCGCACTGCATCGCATTTGGCGATGCAGCGCTCACAATGAAATTCGTTTTACCCCACGTCACCGCCTGGCCGGCACACCTACCATGGACCGCTACTGTGATTCCGGTGGTGGTGGGGTCATCAGTGAGTGAGAGGATGAGTTGGGTGTCGTCTGCGCAGGAAATTATGTTGGGACCATGGGATCTGACGATGCTGGCCAGCAGGGTCATATATGCGTTGAAGAGCATGGGGCTGAGGGATTAGCCCTAGGAGACACCGCAGGTGATCATCCTTGGGTTTAGAGGTGAAAGGTGGATCCTCTGGGTTCTTCCGGTGAGGAAGGAGGTGCTCCATCTGAGCACGTCCCCTTGGATGCCGATGTGATGGAGTCTATCGATCAGCGTGTGGTGGGATACGTTGTCAAAGGCTGCGAGATGTCGAGGAGGATCAAAGCTGCTGTTTCTCCTCGGTCGAGGAGGGTTCAGATGTGTCGGTGGTTGTGATCAGGGTGGTTTCGGTGTTGTGATTGCTGCAGAAGGGGAGGCATTGAGTAGCTTGTTCTGCTCCAGGGGTGTCATGAGTTGATTGTTGATGATCTTTTCCAATACCTTTGCTGGGAATGGGAGCAGGGAGATTGGCCAGTAGGTTTTGAGTTCACAGAAATGCTGCAGAATACTCTTTGTTATTTCTGTGGTAAAATCAAGCACTGAAAATTTTAGTGTAATCAAAATCCAAATAGAATTCAAAATGAATTGATTTTCCTAGATGCAGAAGGATACACTGCCATTGGTCCCAACGCAACTGCCGTTTGTGCACGGTATGTACAATCGGAAACAGTTTTGCATGACATACCGGCAGCCATAGTGTTGCAGCAAAATATTAAAAACAAAATGGCATACAGTCCAAGGTACTAACAGAATCCATTGATTCAGATTAATGATTAGCCTCAGTATTCTTTAGGGAATAATTCACAATGACGGTGCCTGAGAGGAGATGAGGATCACCTACTTGGAGCAGTCCTAGAGGTAGACCAAAGTGGCCAATACATTGATGGTGAAGTAAATGGTCAGCCTGTTTCTTTTTTGATAGATATGAGATCTGTCCGTTCTACAGTTCGTTCTGTGGAAGTCCCAAACCTATCCCTCTTGGGGAGAGAAGTACAAGTTATTGGCAGGGCCACTGGAATTATGCAATTGTGCAGCCACGCGATTTTCGCATAATTATAGATTTACTGCATTTGCCACATAATCCATCATCTGCCGCATAATCTACAGATTTTAACAAAAAACAAATTTTGTTTCTAGCAAGTTGCAGCGCAGTGGAAGGCTTTCTACAAAGGTTGACTGGTCACCTTTCTGCTGCTTATTGCTATATTTGGGTATTAAATTTGTACTGATGAGGTGTACCCAATGCCCAGACAGTGCTAACAAATGCAAAAAGTACAAAATAATGATGCAATACTATTTAAAAATGTGCTGCATTCCTCCGCATAATTTGCTTTTTCTTGCTGCATAATTTACTCAACCCTGCCACAAAATTAAGCCCACTTCTGTTGCATAATTCCAGTGACCCTGCTTATATGGATCAGTAATAAACACATTGTTAATCAGGTTACAGTGGATGTCCCAGGTAAAGTAGAAAAAAATGAAAACATCAGTTCATTTTGTGTGATTCAAGTCCTGTGAATTTGTTGGGTAAAGACTTGCTATGCAAAATTAATTGTGTGATTTACTACACAAAGGATGGTGTTGCAATTGAAAAACAAAATGAAGACTCAGTGATTAAAATTAAATTACAAGATTCAAGAATTCAATTATTCCCAGCCTTGACAAAAGATAACCACGTCTGGATTTAAGACATGCTGTGAAAGAAGAGGTGTGGGATTTCCATGGTAAAGAGATAGGATTAATAAAAAGTGCTCAGCAAAAGTGCTTAGCCTGTAAAGACTAGTGTGAAATCTAATGCTGTTTACCCTAGAACTAAACAGTACAGACTTTCAAAAGAGGCAGAACATGGAATGAAACTGGTCATTGAAAAAAGGATTGAGCAGGAATTTCTTTGGGAAGTGTTTGGTAGCCCTTGCTACTCTCCTGTAATGGGAATAAAGAAACTGAATGGTAAATTGAGAATTGTGAAGGATTTAAGGAAAAATAAAAGAATTGTCATCCCATGTTGTCCAGTGGTACCAAACCCAGCAGGAATTGTATTCCAAATTCAATCAGATGCAGAATAGTGTACAGTGATTGACTTATGCCAACCATTCTTCCGCAGACCTCACCACGAAGAGAGCAAATACCTCTTTGTGTTTCAATTCCAAAACAAAGTTCTTTTTTGGTGAAGAATTCCACAAGGGTATGCTTAAAGTCCTTACATTTTTAGTCAAATCTTGAAGAAAGATCTAGGAAATTTGAGGTTGCCCTGCAGCTCTGTTTTGGTGAACTATATTGATGACCTACTGGTCACATCTACGGCAAAAGAAGATTGTAAACTTGGCAGAATTGCATTTAGCTCATAGTAGTCATAAGGTTTCCCCAGCAAAGATTGTGTACTGTAAGAAGAAAGTAATTAATCTTGGTCATCACATTGAAAAAGGAGGAAGGAAAGTCTCAAAAGAATATGTTTCTGCAATTCTGCAAAGCCTTTAATAAGGTTGACCCACAGTGACATAAACAACCTGGTACCATTTGACATAGAATGTTTAGATGCATTCTGGATTTTTAGATAAAGTTTACTTAATGCACCCGCCATTGTAATGCCTGACTACAATCTGACTTTCTTCTTTTTCTATAATGAACAAGCATTTGCAATGCAATAGGTCTCACATTTTGGGAGATGTAGAGCTATTAACGTTCTAAATGACATTGTATTTTACCTTTGTGTTTTGGTTTGGAGTGTAGTCGATGTATAGGGTGTGGAGTGTAATTATGTGGGTTGTATTGGAATTGTTAGTTGTGGAATTGTGTGGGGTGGCATTGTGTGTTGTGGAGTGTATTTGTGTAGCAGAATTATGTAGCATGGTGAATAGATAGGGGTGAGAGCTGCACAGAATTGATAGAAAGGATGATAGAGAGAGATAGGTAGTTTGTGCAAGAAGTGGTGAATGAACTTGAGACTGAGGGGGAGAAAGAGTGTGTGAGAAACAGAGAAAGAAGGGGAGAACAGGCCACAGACACATAAAGAGGGAGTGCCTGTGTACGAAGAAGACACCATAAGAAGAGGAGGAGAACATGCGATTGAGGGACAGAAATCTTGACAAGGCATTGGAAAGAAACTGTGCTCCAAGACCTGAAGGTAACCACATGAGAGAGGTGGGAAGAGTGTGTGAGAGAGCGAGAGAGATGGGTGAGAGAGAGTACGAGAGAGAGGGATGAATGAGAGGTGCACCCAGAAGGGGGTGGTGGAGGCGAGAGGTGGACAAGTGCACAGCGCTAGGAGGTACAGGAAGGTAGCATGGCGTGAGCAGGCAGTATAGAGAGGAGACAGGGAGTGTGAGGGAAGGATGAGAGGGAGCAGTGGTCATGCGAGATAAGAGGGGGTAGTGTTGTATTCCTCTTAGGGTGTCCATAAACGGGCTTTCCAGTAGCATGTCCTTATATAGGCACAATTCGCCCTGCCCTTATATAGGCATAAAATCCCAGCCCTTATTTAGGCATTAAACCGTGCACTCCAAATATAGGCATGGTCTCCGACATCCGTCCACCCTAACGTCACAACGAGTTCATGAAGAACAGACCCTTAGGCTGCGGGAGTTTCCCTAGCCCAGGACTATTGATTTCTTCAAGGACTCATATATTATGCATGAACCATTATTCCTTAGGGGTTCATTCATGACGTCTTCCGCTGTCCGACTCACATCAATGCTAACATTATGAGGTACTTCTTAGGTATAAATATACCTTCCCTAGCCCCTGTAAATCAGAGGAGACCTCGACTTCAGAGGAGCCCGTTTCCCGGCCTGACGCACTGAGAAGACGCTGTCATCCCTGCACGCAGAGAGTCCAGCTTCCAGTGATCTAACTTCCCTTGCGGGGTGTTGGAGTTTGAGTCTGGCAAAGAGATTCCTACCTCTCTCATTCTTCAGGTATGGAGCAGACTAGAACCTAGAGGGACTCTTGGCATACTTGGCATACTAGGCATACTAGGCTTAACATACTCTTAGTATACCATAGTAAGGAATACTTCACCTACTTCATACCTCTTCCTACACCTAGGTTGGGTTAGGCACATTGGGGTAGAACTAGCTTAGAAACACATCGTATGAGTACTCGCATTTTTAGTCTGTGTTATTTATGTAAATGCATATGTACTAAAAGATAATGCTATCGCAGTATTATTTATTTCTACTGCTCACACTGTACATTATTTATCTCGCATACTGTCTTGTGATCGTAACAGCACATTTTACTTACACCAGAAACAAGACTGTTCAATAAATCTTTTATTGAAACGCCCGTCTACTTCTTTCTGTGTAACTTGGAGAAAACTAAGCATGCATGATTGAGCTGAGTGAAATAGTTATCTATTGTTTCCACGACTCTGGGACACGTTCTGATTCTAAAGGGAAACACAGTGGTCATGTTTTGCGGCTGCCAGAATCTACTCCCTTCTTGTTGTCAAGGAGTTTATAGTGGCCTCTGAGCTAGATGGCACAAGTAATTAAGTTTAATATACTCGATAGGGACATACTGACCTTAGTCCTATGTCAAACCTATAGGATATATTATTCCAATGCGCAGAGCCTATTAGGGAAATAGGAGCTACACTACATGGCGCCCAACGGTTTGGTAAGGCGGTAATTCAACGTTAGATACTGAGTAACTCAGCCGTGCTTTTTCTCTCAAGAGACCCCTACCCATATACTCCAAAAGACGTCTGGAGTGGGCAGGGTTAAGTATCCACCAAGGCTACATAGGGCAGTACCCTATATATTAGCTGTTTGGTTTGCTCAACGTTGAAGGATACAGTGTTCCAAAATATTGTGCACCTAATCTTTGTTTCCTTGAAACTTGTTCTACATTTTTCAAACAACAAAATGCCTGGCTCCGACACTGAGACCGGAAACGGTGGAGCTGCGGCTGATCCAGCCCAAGCAGCAGCTTTTAACATTACAGGTTTAAATGAAACCGAGGAGGGTGTTATAGACATCGCTCCAAACTTAAGAAGAGCCATCACTCTAAAACTTATAAAACATGGCCTACCACCAAGACGAGGTAGAGCAGTTTTCGTGATAGAGGCACACGAATCCTTTCAGACAGAGGTATTCTATTCATGGGTAATATTTCCTGAATCCAATCCAGTAACACACATGTTTCACTTCTACAAAGAAGATGATCCACCAGAGGAATATATTCCTTTCGAGGATATTGAAATTCCATTAACATACCAAGAGCATCAGCTCTGGTTTAAAGCGCCCTAAAACATCACAAAAACATTACCAGGCTCGGTCCACTAGGTAGACCAGGAGCAACATGGCCGATTCTAGCCGGCTACACACCTCATCCTGAACTGGATATAATGTCAGATGAGGACTTACTTGTTCAAATACAAGAATTAATAAAAATTTACAGACAATTGGTCCAATATGTCATGCGGACTTTTACAGTCCAGCAACCATTAACAATTCCAAATCAAACTCCTCACCAGGGGAATACACTAAAAATTACACCACAGACTCTATACGCAGTCATGGGTAAAATGCCCACAAAACGTGAGCAAATTCCATTCTGGATAGCTCAAAAAATCACTCAAATCGAAGCAGTATTTCCAAATACTAGCCCGTATGAGAAACACAGAATACTGACAATCAGTTTACCAATGGGGATCACACCACAACTGGAAGACTGCACCACTTGGGGCTCAGTCTTTGCTGCCATCTATACTAAAACACATGGCATTCCGTCAATTGCGGTAATACCTGATGTCCTGAAACAAATTCAAAACGAATACGGGGCAGAGCCTGCTCTAAATGTAGGTATGAAATTACTGAAAAATTTCGACCAGGTCTCAACAATAATATTATCTAATATTAAAGGGGAGGCAGCAGCAGTGGCGATCCGCCAAAAATTAAGGGAATTTGATGTTACAGAAAATCAAACTGAGCTACCCAGAATTATAGAACAATCTTATGCAGAATTAGGCAGAGATAGTTTGGGTGGAAGACCAGTTAAACCGAAACTATCTGAAAGTCCTGAGAAGGACTCAATTAAACAAACTCCTACATCTTCTAAAAAGAAGTGGGAGACTAATAAACAAAATTCAAACGAGAAACGTTCTCAATCCCGAGGTAGGTCTCCTCAAAAGGAGCCCTCTGAAAGGAGGTATAACCTCAGGAATAGGGATAATTTGAGAAAACCTGATAGGTATCAAGATAGTGATACACGTTCCTCTCGTCCCTTTCAGATCTCATCACAGACTTCGGAAAGAAGAGGACGATCAGAACATAGAGAAGAACGCGTGAAATCGAAAGACGACAAACACGCTCCAAAAACCAAAGTAAAACCTCAATTCTCCAAAAGAAAGTAGCAGGTCTAAAGATCAGACATGCTGAGAATACTGAGAACACAACTCAAGAACGGAGAATGGGCTCAGACAATGCTGGACAGTGCAGCAGAAGTCACAATAGCTCGCCAGAACCTGAAGGAACTTCTGGAGATAGTGGACTTGAATGAGTACATTAAGTAGAGACTGTAGACACCAGGGTTAGTACTCCACAAAAGTTATATGAAATAACACTCCGGATGGAGGGAGACAAACCTAGACAGGTGAAAGCACTTTTTTGGGAAAGACTATCAAAGGGCTATGACATACTTCTAGCAGAAAAGGACTGGCCACCACAATTTGTCAGGGATTGCCCACATGGCGAGGACATAATTATGCCTGCCTTCTCCAACCATATACCAATGCATCTAAGATATACATATGCCAGGAAATGGGCAGTGGCCCAGGCCCCAGCATTATATAAAAATCATGTAGGATGGGATGAGGACTAACCTCACCATAAAGTACATCTGAAACATGAACCAACTGCACAACGGCAGTACCCAATAAAGCAAGAAGCTAAAAAATAGGTCAGGGAGATCTTAGATCAACTTGAATACCAAGGGGTGATTGAAACATGCACCTCCTCAATGAACAATCCTTTGTTTCCTGTCTCCAAACCAGACAATACATATTGTCTAGTTTTGGATTACAGACACTTAAACACTTGTTCTAAAACTTTTGCAGTGCAAAATGCACATAGCACAGCATTAATGAATAACATTGTGCGTAAAAAATACAAAACAACATTAGACATCTCAAATGGTTTCTTTTGTCAAAACATAGCACCTGAAAGCAGGTACTTAACAGCATTCTCCATAATGGGGACCCAGCGTCACTTTTGTCGACTCCCACAAGGGTTCAAGAACAGCCCAGGTTTATTCTCAGCGAGGGTAACGGAGTTACTACAAATTTATGACAATGAGGCATTGTCTTATGTCGATGACATCTATCTGACAGACGATGACCTGGAAAAACACTTGAACAGGGTGAGCACCATTATACTGGGTTTCGCCTCTGAGGGCTACAAGTTCAACTTTAAAAAGTCCCGAATTGCCCATCTCAATGTCCTATTTCTAGGATATGAGCTTTCAAGTGAAGGCAAGAGCTTGGCAGCGAACTTTTTAGAAAAATGTGCGCTGCTCCAACCTCCAAAAACGCTAAAAAACTTACAATCCATCCTGGGTTTCCTAAATTTTGGAAGAACATACATTCTAAATTACGCAGAAAGGGTTAAACCTCTCTACGCATTAATCAAACCTGATTTTTCAATCAGAAACTGGACACAGGAACACACAGAAATCTTGCGTTCACTCCAGGCTAACATGTTAGCAACAAATCACTTACAAACACGCGTAAGTCAACGCAACCTGGTGATCCGAATAATTTCGGGTCAATGCGGATTCACCTACTTAACCTTCAATGAGGGTGAGAAAATACCAATGGCATACAAATCTCATTTGTACACACAAGCGGAAATGCGCTTCAGTTCAACTGAAAAAATTCTAACAGCAGTTCAAACCGCTGTAGCAAAAGAAAGAGCCTTAGCCCAAGGGAAACGCATTATTGTCGTAACCCCAGTACCAGCTTTAGAAGCGGTCACAAAAGCAAGCATTCCAAATGCTAAAGCATTACATCCAAGATGGATACAATGGGTTAATTCTCTTGCTGCAACAGATGTTGAATATGTTTTTGATCCAGATTTAAAAACACAAGCATTCCTGCAATATGAACAAGAATGTCCTCTGCCTACTGAAATTCTGCCTCTCGATCAGTACGAATTCATAATTTACACTGACGGATCCGCACAGCCCGCAATAGGGAGTAAGCAAGCTTACAGTGCAGCATGTGCAATCGTTAAAGGTCGCATGCGAAATGGCATATTCAGACCTATGGTCACAAAAACTCAGGGGCATATTACCAAGGGCCTTATCGCCGCTTTAGCAGCACTTTTTGCCGCCAAAGCGGCGATTTTTTTTCCGCCCTATTAACAAGCTGTCGCTAACAGCTGTTAGCGACAGCTTTCAGGTGACAGCGACCGTTTCCCTTGCCACTTTGCATGCCAGCGATAAATATCGCTAATGACATGCAAAGTAGGCGTGCCCCACAAAAACAACAGGAATCCACTCGCAAACACACCTACCTCCTATCAGCAAGGCGGCCCTGGGACCCGGTTAGCGACGATGAAAGTCGCACTAACCGTGGTTATCACAGGTTTTTAACACCTGCTCAAAACCTGACTTGTCCATTCTACTCAATGGGGGGGGAGGATTATGCGGCTGAGACCACCATGGCCTATCAGCAACCACCCCCCTAACGCTGGGTTATTATCGCTGTAATTCATGCGATAATCCCGCTTTGCGCCAGCTATCGCTGGATTTCCATCGTTGTGGAGATGGCCGTTGCTAATAACGCGCTATCTCGGCGATGGAATCCAGCGATAGCTGGCGATGTGAAAATACTCGCTAAGCGCGCTTTGCGATATTTATCGCAAAGCGTTGCTGATATGCCCTTCAGTCTCTAGGAGATTGTACAGCTCAGCGAGCTGAACTACAAGCATTCAAACTGGCACTTGAAAGTACAGATCGAGAATTCCCCACACTAATAGTGTGCGATTCCTTTTACTGTGTTCAATCGTATAATGAATATATACAAAACTGGCTTGAAAATGGATTCAAAGATGCGAAAGGTGGCACAATAAAGCACAAAATGCTTTGGGAACAAGTAGTTCAGTTGAAAAACGAACTACCAAAGGCTCACGTGATCCACACACTGAGTCATCAATGTGATGGCGTTCACGTTGCAGGGAATTCATTGGCTGATGAAGCCGCAAAGGGGGCTGTGCAGACGGCTTCCGTAGCTGCGATCACTCGTTCAAAAACAAAAATAGACGGTGAGATAATGTTGGCTGTCAATGCATCAAGCAAAGGCAGCAGTGCAGCGTTACCAAAAAGTTTCCACTCAAGTACTCTTATGTAATTGATGCGAACAACGTTCCTTTTGCTCGAATCCCTGGAGTGGGGGATAGGGTAATTCCAAACATGGAACGTAGAGCAGCCTTGATTTATGAAACACATTTGGGGAGGGTCTGTCACATCAAGGGATCTCTAAAACAATTTTGACGTTAAAAGAGATGTACTGGTGGCCTGGAATGAATACAGAAATTCACATATTCATCAACAACTGCTTAGACTGTAAATTACAGCGAGAAAGCCACCAGACACCATGCTGCGAATGCGGCAACCCAGTGCAGACACCATTGTTAGACAGCATTAGACTATCTACGTGCCTGCGTCCTACTGGACAAAGGCATTCCCGTAAATAGGTTCCTATGGTTATGGCCTGACGCTTGAACTGTTATAAAAGATTTGCGAGTCTTTATCGGCACATACGCAATAGGCACGCTACATTCTGACCAGGGTCCTGCGTTTAGCTCTCGGGCTTACAAAGAAGCCATGGCCAGTCTGGGCGTTGCATTGCGGTACTCCTCTTCATTCCATCCTGAGGGAAATTCGGTTGTGGAAGGAAAAACCGGGGCATAAAGCAGTCTATAACAGCTAGGGTATTAGGTTTGGGTGATGGGTGGGTCAAACACCTTAGTGGGGTCCAACGCTCATTGAATAATCTGCCAAGAAGTTCTCTAGGGGGGGTCACTCCATATGAGGTCCTATTTGGGACAAGAATGTGGGTACCAGACCTTGAACACGTAGGCACAGTGCTGGAAAATAAACCGTTTGAGTTCAAAGATCGTTTGGCTGTTTTACAGGAACTCAATAAATTAAGAACGAAACAAAGCAACGTATTCCTACAGCCAACCACCACTGGGGAAAAATCGGCGGTCCCAGCAAGGCCTGTCTGGATTCCAAAAGTTGGGGATCTAGTCAGAGAAAAGATTGCGGACAAGAAGGAATTTGGTCCTTCTTACAGACAACCAGTACCTGTCCTAGCAGTTCAAAGAACAAGAACAGTACTTCTGCCGCCCCTTGCTGGAAGAAAGGAGAAAAGATTTGTGTCCATCGACCTCATCAAACCACAGTATGTGGCAGATACTGAATAGTAGGCCTCGTGGACTCCGACCTAGTAGCAGACGCACTCCTCTCACTACTATCCAAGAGGTTCAGACTGAAAGACTGATAACAATCGAGAATTCAGCTGTAACTGATGGAGGACTAAGCAACAACGCTATGGAACTCATCCCTCTTGAACACCAAATAACAGTTCGTCCAAATACACCTGTCTACACCAACGTGGCAAGTGATGAACTGGTTCCAGTGATTTCTACAAATCCTGATGCAATTCCAACAATTGATAGAACTGCTTCTGGCTATTTCATTAACTTTGATACGTTCTCAGAAGATCCGAGTGAACCTGAAACGACGCCAGCATCATTGAAATTCAAGCAGCAAGTACAAGACTTTCTTCACTTTCTGAAAAAGACTTATTTGGTTTCTCCATGGATTGAACTCTGGATTACATCTGGACTTTTTGTTTTCCTGCTCTGGCTAGCTTTGGTAACAACTGTGAGCGTGCTTATAAGTGGCAGATACATCCATGTGAACACTGAAGGAAAAGTACGTTCACGTCTTTTGAAACCTCATAAATCTTCCCATCGTGAAGCAAGAGACTTGTCATCAGTGAACATCACAGCTGTTCCTATACAGGATGGTATAGTGTGGGACACAACAGATTATGATATCTTCGGCCCGAATGAACAATTGAACATACCACATTTGTTTAAAATTTCACTAAGTGATCTAATTACGTCCAGTACCTATTCAGATGATTGGGACTTTGAGACTGTGAATGACATAATGTTTGACCAAGAAAAATCTGCTGCATTTTCTAAAAATGAATATTTAGAGGGTTCATCAGACTATGAACAAATGTATTGTTACAACCACTATGGTCATCATTATTTGCATAAATCTGCATATCCAAGAAATGTGTTTATGTTTAACCAATGGGAACATTGTCCTACACCACCTAAAGGTAGTTCAAAAACATTTGCCAACAAGTTTCCATATTTTTCAGGTTACAATACATCTGATCCAGAAATGTTTTACTCTAAAAATGTAAACAAAACAGGACTGAAAATTATGTTAACTAATACAAAACAGATTTACTCTGCAGCATTTATTGCCCGACTGTCTAGACAGGGTTTCGACTTATGGAAAGACACGGTAGACACAAAAACTGTGTGGGGTACTAAAGAATGGCAAGTACAGGGTATAGAAGCTTTATTTAGAGCCTGCATTATCCCTGAACAAATACTGTTTTTGAATGAAACCGTCCAACAAACATCTTGTCTTGGATTAGCCAAGATCAAAGAGATGAACACACCTTCTGTACCAACACCTGCAAGTGATAATAATACAAAGGCAGTGGTGACAGTTGACAATATACTACAACTCAACAGATCTAATCCTGATTGGAAGAAATGGTTGATCTGGCCCACAGACACGAATAACTGTCATGAAAGAATCCTGAATAAAACTCAGGGCTTTACTATTAATAGGCCAGACCCAAGATACGTCCAAAGACAACATCTGGGGGTAGTAACAACATACAGTGTAGGAAAATTATGCCTCGATTGGCTGCATAAGTCTACACTACAGGATGTGAAACAACACTTAACCTTACTTAAAAAGGACGCAGACCTTAGGGAATTCTTGCTTGGACCAAGAAAACCGCATCAAAAACGTTTCATATATGCCGGCATTTATGCTGCCTATAATGAAGCATGGAAAGTATCACAGATGGAGGCTGCAGAACGAATACGTGAACTTGATCGTATTAATTTAGAGAAAACACTCTCTGTGGTCGACAATGGGATAACAACTTTGTCCTCCGGAATATATTCATTGGATGGCATTGTATCCTCTGCTATCGACATACTAGAACAAGATTTGGCAATGTTACAGCAAGGCCAGTCTCAATTACGTTCTATTGTGTTATTAAGCTGGACGCTGCAATTTTTGAGAGCGGGCTATGTGCCTTGGCGTTTCATCAACACGTCAGCTCTGTTTGCAGAATACAATCTAACTGATAAACAGATCGAACTGGCACAAAGAGGAGCAAAGTATACAGTGCTGAGCATTGAAAAACTGGAAAAGTTACCATTCACAGTGGCAGAAAAACCAGCTACAGAATGGCTTATTCATGGCAAAATAACATTACCTGTGAGTACTTTTCAGTTTCAGTATTGCCTCAGACGAATGCAAGCAGGCAAATATGAAAGGTTGGGTAAGGAATACATTAAGACATCTTGGGATTTACCGTATACATATAGATGTTGGAGTGGGGATCGTGAAGTGTTTTTGAGCGGTACACACTGTAAACGTGCACTGAGCGGTTCACTTATATGTCAGGACATTTCTTTACACGGGGCTTGTAATGGTTCTGTGGCAAATTTGTCTTGCCATCTGCAGGGTACACCAGCTGCTGTGATTAATCCAACGTTTGGACAACTTTCTAATGGGAGTTACCTCATGTTGAATGATCAGAGTTGCTGCGGCATGCTGCCAGGCATCCCATATCTAGTAACGGTCAACTCCAGGGTCACTTGCTGTATGCAAGTATTGTTTCCCCCAATAGACACAGTCAGGGAGTCGCCTCTATGGCCTTCGCTGAACGTCTCTTTTATAAGATTTGATACTTTGAGCAGAATGAAAGCCATGCTTTTACAGCAAACAGTGCCTTTGACCTCGGCCAAAGAAACCTATGATCTACAAGTAGCAAGGACTTCGGCTGAGATACAGACTTTAGTACGTACAAACTGCCCTATACATTTCGTAGAAATGATAGGACATATCTTCAATATGTCTGATACAACCGGAATTGTACATGTATTTAAGAGCATCTGCTCCGGTCTGTTAGCACCTTTCCAGGCAATACTCGGAATCATCCCGAACTTTGCACATTCGGTGTTTGGTGGCATACCATTAATTCTAGCACCTGTTGCCGGAATTCTATTTCTCTTCCTGCTATTGCGCTATGGCCAGCCTATTCGCAGACATCACTCCGAGCGAAATGGAGAAAGCTCTCCTTGAACGAAAGTGCCGTGAGCGAATAGTACAGCTTTTGGGCATGACTCGTCTACGGGACCTTAATACAACTTGGTTCCTGTCATTCCGACCAATCTGGCAAGATTGCATCTTACCTGTTCTACGATGCCTGCTATGCGGTGAAGAATGCGTGTTGGACACCTGTCTAACATTTCCATCAGCCACGCCAACGGATGTCGATACTCTGCTGGTCCCGATAACGGCCCATGCTCTGTGTTGTCCCCAGAGGCTACCAATCCTGATGTCTGCATTCATTGAGATCTCACAGACGCTTCCGGCTGCTGCTGAGGTACGAGAAAGATCGACAGGCACACAGGTAACAACGGACGCGAACTTTGCTGCGGCACCCTATGCTGGAAGCGAAGCTTCACATCTCTGTGCAATTAATCTGCTACACGAGGTGTTCCAGCTGACACCAACTACAGTGGATGATGTTTTGTCTATAGAAATAGATGATCTCATGTTTACACCAGACCCGTAAACTGACTCTGATTCAGCATACAGTGTTCCAGAGATGCAGTAACAATTTGGCCTTCATTTTTCAAAAACAACTTGGAACTCTACCAAAATTGAACTTTTTCCCATTTTTCGAACGAAAATGGCACTTCAATCTGCTTAAAGTAGAACTAGCCTTATAATACAGACTTCAAGGTACTTCCACGGACACTTAGTCATCTTGTGTGTCTAAAACAGTTTATTAATTTCCATGACATGAAATGACTTTGATTTTTGAAAAACTTATCGATCATTTTTTTGTCACATGTAAATATTACTGCTTATTTCATTCCAATTGCATTTATTTTCGAACTTTATGCCTGAAATTAAAAGCAATGCTTCAAATGTACAGTACCTTTTGCATTTTTTACTATGTTTTTAAATGCTTTTAAGAAATATTTTTAAAATATGCAGTACTCCATTTAATGTTTAGCATTTTAAATGTTTAGCATTTTAATATTATCGTACACACGAAAGTGGAGTGGGTGTTGTATTCCTCTTAGGGTGTCCATAAATGGGCTTTCCAGTATCATGTCCTTATATAGGCACAATTCGCCCTGCCCTTATATAGGCATAAAATCCCAGCCCTTATTTAGGCATTAAACCGTGCACTCCAAATATAGGCATGGTCTCCGACATCCGTCCATCCTAACGTCACAACGAGTTCATGAAGAACAGACCCTTAGGCTGCAGGAGTTTCCCTAGCCCAGGACGATTGATTTCTTCAAGGACTCATATATTATGCATGAACCATTATTCCTTAGGGGTTCATTCATGACGTCTTCCGCTGTCCGACTCACGTCAATGCTAACATTATGAGGTACTTCTTAGGTATAAATATACCTTCCCTAGCCCCTGTAAATCAGAGGAGACCTCGACTTCAGAGGAGCCCGTTTCCCGGCCTGACGCACTGAGAAGACGCTGTCATCCCTGCACGCAGAGAGTCCAGCTTCCAGTGATCTAACTTCCCTTGCGGGGTGTTGGAGTTCGAGTCTGGCAAAGAGATTCCTACCTCTCTCATTCTTCAGGTATGGAGCAGACTAGAACCTAGAGGGACTCTTGGCATACTTGGCATACTAGGCATACTAGGCTTAACATACTCTTAGTATACCATAGTAAGGAATACTTCACCTACTTCATACCTCTTCCTACACCTAGGTTGGGTTAGGCACATTGGGGTAGAACTAGCTTAGAAACGCATCGTATGAGTACTCGCATTTTTAGTCTGTGCTATTTATGTAAATGCATATGTACTAAAGATAATGCTATCGCAGTATTATTTATTTCTACTGCTCACACTGTACATTATTTATCTCGCATACTGTCTTGTGATCGTAACAGCACATTTTACTTACACCAGAAACAAGACTGTTCAATAAATCTTTTATTGAAACGCCCGTCTACTTCTTTCTGTGTAACTTGGAGAAAACTAAGCATGCACGATTGAGCTGAGTGAAATAGTTATCTATTGTTTCCACGACTCTGGGACACGTTCTGATTCTAAAGGGAAACACAGTGGTCATGTTTTGCGGCTGCCAGAAACTACTCCCTTCTTGTTGTCAAGGAGTTTCTAGTGGCCTCTGAGCTAGCTGGCACAAGTAATTAAGTTTAATATACTCGATAGGGACATACTGACCTTAGTCCTATGTCAAACCTATAGGATATATTATTCCAATGCGCAGAGCCTATTAGGGAAATAGGAGCTACACTACAGTAGTGGGAGTGTGAAGGAGAGATAAGAGGGGCAGTGGGTGTGTGGGGGAGAGATGACAGGGTTGGTGGAAGTGCAATGGAGAGATGTGTTGGATTGGAATTGTTTGTTGTGGAATTGTGTGGCATAGAATTGTGTAGTATGGTGTAAAGTTGTGTAGTGGAAATATGTGGTATATTAGTGATATACCTTTGAATGTTGTTTCCTAGAATGACTACTTCTCTGTGCTCAAAATGGCGAGGGAGTAAGGAAGGCTTTGTGAATAAGAAAAAGAAAGGCAGGCAGCAAAGATGGCAGAGTAACATGATGTGTATTTGTAAAGTGCACTTACACCCGTGGGCATCTTGGCACTGAATAACAGTTGCACAGCTTGGCAGTCGGCACAGGTACCCTAATCATAGCGAAGGAGCCCTATACACAATCACGTGCAAGGCTCATATAGCAGGTCACAGAAGAGACGTCAAGTCCTGGTGCCTGGTCTACTGCTACGGAGAATTGGACATCTTGATAAGTTGGGCTCAGGCGGAAGGGTCACCGCTGAGGGGAGTCGGGACAGCTTCACAGGTCGGGCTCATGTGTCATGGTCACAGCTTCATGAGTCTGGTCCGAAGTACCAGCATCGCAGAAGGAAGTAAACCGCGTGCAGCTTCAAAAGTAATCAACAGGATATCGGGAACACAGACAACGGTGAACCATTATGCTCAGTGGCTGGCCGGGAGATGAGAGGTGGGGTGTGCACCATTGCAGTGGGACGGGCGCTGCTCAGTGAGGATGCACACGCAATTCTCTGGCATCGCAGGCAGCACATCACCTACGAGGGCAGCATCATCTCCATGAACATGAGTCACCCACGGACAGCGGAGCGCGTGGAAATCTGGTTTAAACAGGACTTAAAACTAAGACGTTCTCTGCAGTAACTGAGCACAGCTGAGCAATCCGACACATTTGTGACTCTAAGCACTGGGGAGGTGTTGTTGAAGCCGGGTAAGCCATGTCAGAGTGGTGAAGATTTCTTATCCCGGGGGTGGAGACCTCATGTACCAGGCAAGCACTCTCACTTTTCCTGTTCTTCTAAAACAAAAGTCAGCAATTATGAGAATGCTCCCGCGGGGAGCTGTCACCACCGGCAACAAAATAAATAAGAAAATAAAACAAGTAGTGTTGTGGGAGGGATGAGGGGGTGGGGAGCGAGGGCACAGCCAATCAGTGAGGCCTTTGGCACTGTAACCTCCCAGCCAGCTGCTGACTCAGGAGCTGGGGATCCATGGTCAAGCCTCAGCGTCAGCTCAACATGTTGAAAATTTGGGCAAATCACTTATTCTCCCCCCTGCCTGCGCTATATAAATGTACAAATGTAAATGAAAAAGAAAGCAGCGATAGCAGCGACATTGTGGGGGGCGGGCATGCTAATAGTGTTGTGGGAGGGATGATGGGGTGGGGAGAGTGGGCACAGCCAATCAGTGAGGCCTTTGGCACTGCAACCTCCCTGCCAGCTGCCGACTCGGGAGGTGGGGATCTGTGTTCGAGCCTCTGGGTTGGCTCAACATGTTTTAAATTTGGGCAAATCCCTTATTCTCCCTTCCAGCGCTATATAAATGTATAAATGTAAATGGAAAAAAAAGCAGCCATAGCACCAATCTTGTAGGGGTGGTGGGGGTGGGCAAGTAGTGTTGTGGGAGGGATGAGGGGGTGGGGAGAGAGGGCACAGCCAATCAGTGAGCCCTTTGGAACTGTAACCTCCCTGCCAGCTGCCACCTCGGGAGCTGGGGATCCGTGTTTGAGCCTCGGCTCAACATTTTGTAAATTTAGGCAAACCACTTATTCTCCCCCCGCCCCCGGCCCGCTCTATATAAATGTACACATTTTTATGAAAAAAAGCAGCAATTGCAGTGATCTTGTAGGGGTGGTGGGGGGTGGGCAAGTAGTGTTTTGGTAGGGATGAGGGGGTGGGGAGAGAGAGCACAGCCAATCAGTGAGCAGATAGAGACAACATGGAGAGATTACGTGAAAACAGAGCAAATAAAGCTGCTGAAGTTAAGTAAACAAACACTTAACAGCAGAGGCAGGCCAACAAAAAAAGAGTGCTCTTGAAGCTCTCTACATTGCATCATGAGTTAGAACACATGTAACAGGGGCAGTCCTCATGGGATGATACAAAATTCCAAAAGGAGGGACTACTAAGCGTATCCACCAAGCAAAAGCTGGCATTTCCAAAAGACAGAAAGAGGAACCAATTGAAAAGATGAGCAGTCCTCCAAGCCCATATACTGAGTACAACATGTCCCGAAGAGAAAATGCAAGCACTGCCTAGGTGATACCTAAAAAGGTGGTTGTGCATTATTGATTCTTACTCAAAAACATGGTCCAATGGCTTACCTCTCAGCTGTATTGGATCAAGTAGCTACAAGTCTTCTTGATGGTTTGAAAACAGTTGCAGCTGTTTGCATTGTGTAGCGAAATAGGTTCTGCTCATTTAAGCCACCCAGATCTTTCGCTTTTTGATAACCTGGTTTTGGACTTATTATTGTAGGTGAGTCTCACAACTGGTGTTTAACCCATAGTAATCACATGGTAAATGGACTGCATGTGTTTACTGCCAGTGTCGGCCTTTTAGGATAAGGCAGCTGTGACACAAAAAGGGTAAGGGGCATTTGGCTGGGTACTCGTGATCAGGCTGTGGGTGTGAGACTACAGCAGTGCGCAGCCCTTTAACTGCACACAGGTAGCCTGGTAGAGGGTACTCTGCAAGGTTAGAGGATGACCTGAGAGAGGCCTTATAATATTATTGGGTACTCATAGGGAGTCAGTATGGTTTACTGCTTAATCTGCAGGGTCACTGTGCTAAACACATACAGTTTCGCTCCCCTTAGGTCTACTAAGTCCAGTGAGGTATCAAACTGGGGTGAAACATGTACGCCAAGTTTGAATATGCAAGGCCCAAGCACATATATGTACACCTTAAGGGTCATCCAGAATTTTCATATTTCTCTGGCTCAGCTCAGGGACAGAGTTTAGGCCTTTGGTCATCCTGCTGGGCCAAGTTAATTTCACTGCTCCCCAGCAGAAGGAACAAAGGCCTTCCCCACACATAAGGCATAATTAACAGTGCTTCAATCAGCTGCTGAGGAGTGGGGAAGAAAATTTGGATCCATTAATTAGCTGTCACACTGTAAGAGAGTTGGGACGGTCCGGGCCCATTGAACAAAGGAGGAAGCCCAGACCTCTGGAGCCAACACAGGAGAGGGCTTCCCTCTGAGGTTTTAGTGGGAAAGTCCCTGGCTGTGATGTCAGTTAGCGGTGGCGCTAAGGACCCCAGAGGAGATGTGAGCAGTGACCACTTGATTGTGTCATGTTGAATTGTCCCAGCATTCTATGCAGGAGGGTTGGGACAGGGGTGGAGAGGTGAGGTGTCACCCTAGGATTGTCCAGGGGTGCCTGGTATCCAGAACGTTCCACCCCCACTTAATATCTTTTGTACAAGGGAGAGACAGAGTTAGACACTGAAATTGGATGGAAGCAGCAGCCATTGGCAACTGAAAGGAAACGCCCAATGATGCCTTAGTGGACTAAGTACTCTGCGTACAGTTGACCCTCAGGACCAGTGGGTCTTTCCAAGTCCAGTGGGTATCTCCAGGACCAGTGAAGCAGATTCCCATTACACACCTTAAGGATCAGTTGGGGAAAGATCTGGACTTCTGAGGCCCCAGCAAGTGTCGAGAAACACCAGAGACCAAGAAAAGGTGAAAGACTGGCACAGGTAGCCAGTGGAACCAGCCCATTGCAAAGTCTGCCAGCTTAAATGCCAGGAGGCCTGATGGTCAAGGCTCCAGGGATGCACGTTCATGATTATGTATATCAGACCAATGTGGGCCAAGATATTCTTATTGTTGTATTGTTTTTCTCAATATGAACTTTCCATGGTGCGGGTTTAAACTTGTAACTATATCTTCAGTTTCTTCGCTGGATCTATACACTTGAAGAAAGTCTTATTGTCAGTGTTTCATATTTTGTTCAAACATCTCAGGATGACATTAGCATAAAGGATGCTGACTCATTTTTTCTAAAATAGGGTAGTGCTTAGCAGTGGCATCCGACACAAATAAAAAGTGGTGGGGAGGGAGGAGGGGGAGCAAGGGGAGCAGGGAGAAGCGCGGAGGGATGACAGGGGAGAGCATGGGGGGGTTTATAATAAATAAATAAAACTTACCTGATGCTGCTGGCCGTCTCGCATCACAGTCCTCCTCTGCTTCCTGCTCCCAGCAGTCCCTGGGACAGCATCAGAGACTCCCCATCGAATCCCTGTGCTGCTCTCATGCTATTACGAAGCATGAGAGCAGGGCAGGGATTGGCCTAAGCTGGCTGGTTTAACACTCACTCAGGCACAGGGAGTCTGTGCTGTTTCTCCAATGCAGCTGTACAATACAGCTAAGCTGGACAAACCTATCTGCGCCTGTCTGTTTGGCTGGTCTAAGATGGACGGCTGAACTGACATGTGCACTTAGCAGTGCACATCACTTGGCTCCATCTGCCATGGCCCGACCCCTCCCTACACACGTTGGCACAGCCAGCAGCCGAAAAATAAAACTATAATAAAATATTGTTTTATTTTTCAGCTGCTGGCTCTGAGCCAGTGGCGCTAAGCTCCTACGCCATTGAGGAGCAGCTGTCGCTGGTGCTTAGGTGCTAGAGCAATAAGACATTTATTTTCTACGTACTCTAATTTGCTGAAGAAATGATACATTTGCTCCCACCACAATGAATGTGCAGAAACTCAAATTTCAAGAATTGTGAACAAACACCTCTTGATTTTTGGGAACAGCCAGACGACTTTCCTATTCTACTAGGTACGCTGCCCAATTTCTTTCTGATTTTGCTGCTCCTTTGAGACTTAGAATAATTTCAGATTTTTGCCTACTCTGTATCTGAGATCCTGCATGGCATATTTACTTCGTATTATTTATCTTGAATTTTTGTAATAAAACACTTTAACTTTTTATCGTTTTAGAACTAAGTTATCGAGTGTACCCCATCACTTAATGAATTGTATTACTATGCTAATTTCGATATTTTGGGGTGTGCCTTACTGCTGGGACACATTGCCTCATGAAATTGAGGTTGAAAACCGTCTCTGATCTTATAAACTGTGGGAGGACTGAATGAGGTAAATTTTAGGGTGTTAAAATTTGGCTACTGGGTAGTGGGGTTGTAGTATTTTGTGCTGTGCTCTTATCAGTACTGTACCTCACACAAAATAATGGGACGCTAATTATTACAACAAAAACTACAGATTATGTGTACGGGGAAAAGGGAAGTCATAATCTTAAAGACGAGAACCCTCACTCACCCAAGGGTGACATGCTTCATCATTGGGTCCCCTCTTACACACTGCGACCGCAAGGTACACAGTATGGGCTACAGCTCTCCCTCTGGAGAGGAGCATGAGGTGTTTACTGATATTCCCAATGTAAGCGATTGGGGTGAGGGGCAGAGTGCAAAAGAAAAACTAATAGTGTGTTAAAACTAGCTCATGGGTGACTAAACTCAATTTATTCCATGTCCCCATAGACTAGGGTTAAAAAGGTCAGTGATATATAGGACTGAATGTCCTATTCATCAAAGGTCAACATGTTTCTGCCAAATGACCAACAAGGTTCGCGGCATTCATCAGGACCTAAAACAATGTCACTCTGCTGAACTTAGATAAAAATAAAAATAAATATAAAATGTATAAACACCATACTTAATTGTCATGGTTATTCTGACATGGTACCAGCTGCAGTCCGGTCCAATGTCTAGAAAAGATAAACAATCTTGTCAGTTACATCAATATAATATACCAATGTAACACCCTTAACACCACACACGTGATAAAACCACACACGTGATCAAGAGCGTACAAACACTTTTGAATAAAAATACATAGACTCACCTAGGCGGTAATATAATTTTACCTCCACCTTATGGGAGTTTCTACCTTAGATCACAGATTTCTGAGGGAGTAAAAACTGGAATTTAAACTCTGATTTCGACAATACATCATGTAAAACCGCTGTCTGTCTCTTCGCTGTTATACATAAGAAACAGGGATGTAATATGTCGAAACTAATAGTCTTGTTTCGACAGCACATTATACAAAACTATTTTCAGCCTCTTAGCTGTTATACATATCAAACAGGGATATGTTATGCTTTAAATAGTGTAATAAGTAATACTGCCGCACCCTGGTTATAATGAAACACCATATGTCCTCAATGCCATGCAAAATAGTTATCTTTTGTATGAAACCAGTAGTTTTTTGGGGCTCAATCTTGACCCCAAGTTCAAAATTACTACCGTTACGTGAGGATATCTATTCTCCAAGCGTGGCAAAACTCGAGTGTCCGTTACAGGAACACTCCACACAAATATCCACATTTTTTATGTTTCACGAGCAGTAATAACACCGGGAACAAAAATGCCCCGAGTTCAAGTCGCAAAATATGCAAACAAGCATATGTCTCCCGAGGGTGACAAAACTCGAGTACTACATACACACACACTCCATCCTCTCAACTACAAAGTTGTCAATAGCCAAAAGTACGTTGAGCAATCTTCAATAGTGCGTAAGCTATCCTTTACCTCTAGTTCCTCTGTGTCCTCAATATGCGGCAGAAATCAAGGGGAAAGAGCGTATTACCGCGCTGTGTTTATAGGCGGAAAGCGTCAATATGGGAGTATCCTAACCCGGATGTAGCCATACAAACTTCCGGGTCAGGTGGCTCATGGGAATTGTAGTGTGCACTAGTCCCGATGTCCATGCAGAACCCGTTTGCACATATTGCTTATGCACATCAACAAACAGCAACATGCGTGCGTGCACAGTGGCATACAGATAGTATACATTACCAGCCGGTCTCCACTCAAAAGGGCTCGCTGCAATATGAACCGCACGCACACTTCAAAGCAACCCAACAAATGTGATCCTTCCAGACCAACATGCAAGAAAGCAGTGCACGCCACCAACCGGTCTCCACTCCAAAAGGGGGCTCGCCACAACATAAACCGCACACATATCATAAAGCAATTAAGCAAATGTGATCTTTTCAGATCGGTATGTTGGAAAGCAGTGGAAAGAAGGGGAAGAAAAAGGGCAGACTACATACTAGGGTGGCCCACATATCCCATTATTTTGACAATGCACTATATTAATGCTAACCACTCCTTCATACAAAACCACAAAAAAAAAAAAAAACTATCAGATTAGTCATCGACATCTATTGACATACCACCAATCCAAAGCAGAAAATGAATGGACAGACTACACTGAGCACCAAGGAATGTCCTCATTTAAACCCCTTATATGGCTCTTCGTGCGGAACACCCAACGTTGCTCACGCCGAAAGAGAACATTATCTAGGGGACCCATGTTGATGTCATACTTAGGTTTATCAATGATAACCCATTGCAAGTCGTCCTCTGTGTGTGCCATCTCCAAATAATGTTTGGTCATGCGTGTATTAGACTTTTTACACCGGAAGGTACTCCGATGTTCAACAATCCTCTGTCGGACCTTTCGTGTTGTCATCCCAATGTAGATGAGTGAACAGGGACATGTTATCATATATACCACTCCGCTGGTATTACAATTGGTATGACGATTCAACTTCCAAGGTGTACCTGGCAGTATATTTACTTCAGTCATATGTCGTGTAAAGGGGCACACTGAACAGGACCCACAAGGAAAATGACCAGTTACTGGGGCCACTCCCCACAAAGTTGGTTGTCTATTCTGACTAGTTGTATTTCTGGGTCTTGTGTGTACCATCAAATCTTGTAAATTACTACTGCGTTTCAATGCAAAAAGGGGACGATCGAGTGTCAAGTCCCCAGTGTTTAGTATATGCCAATTCTTATTAATGGCCCTTTTCACATTTTCTGTAAGGTTACTGAAGGTCGTCACACAAACCATTCTGTCTGTTTTGGCTTTAGTGTATGTTTCAAGGAGTGCCTCCCTATTGTTGTTACGCGCTCTTTTAGATGCTCTTTTGATTAAACATTCTGGATAATGTCTCACCCTCAGTTCTTCACTCAATTTATTGGCATGTTTATGATAGTTTGCTAACTCCGTACAATTTCTTCTCAACCTAAGAAACTGTCCCACCGGTAGATTTGTCAATAAGGCCCGGGGATGAAAGCTATGATAGCTTAATAGGGAGTTCCTAGCCATTGGCTTCTGATACAATTCCGTATTTATCCTCCCTCCTTTAGGATATAGTCTCAAATCCAGAAATGCGATTGATGAATTGCTGGCCTCCCCCGTGAACCTAAGATTCACATCACATGAATTAAGCCACTCAGAAAAAGGCCCCTAGAGACTCCTGGTCACCTTCCCAGATGACCAGGATATCATCTATATATCGCTTCCACAGTTTGAGATTCTGCTGGAACGGATTGACCATGGGGTAGATGTACTTAGTTTCAAACCCATGCATATAGATATTAGCCATACTGGGCGCACATGTACTCCCCATGGAAGTTCCAGTAGTTTGCCAGAACAATTCCCCTTCAAAACTAAAGAAATTTTCTTTGAGTGCTAGAGTCGCACAGCGCATGACATAATCATTAGGGGTCTGGTCATCACGTGGATTGATATCTAGGAGGTCACTTATCGTATTAAGTGTGTCGTCCTGCGGAATGTTAGTGTATAGTGACTCAACATCATACGTGGCCATCAGTTGACAATTAGGATCAAAAGGAATGGCTTCTAAACAGGACAACACATGCTTAGTATCCTGTAAATATGATGGCATCTGTGCTACAATCGGTCGGAGAAAGTGATCCACAAACTTAGACAAAGGTTCTAACACAGAGCCAATTCCTGATACAATCGGCCTTCCCGGGGGAGGTCGTTGTACCTTGTGTATCTTAGGCAGGATGTAAAAAGCTGGAATCTTCGGATGTTTTTGTATCAGAAAATCAGCCTCATGCTTAGTTATCCAACCTGCCTCTCTCCCCTCTTCCACTAATGATTTAATCTGTTGTTGTAGATGTATAGTGGGATTTTGTGTAATACGTGTGTAAAAACTCACATTGTTAAGTTGTCTCAGACACTCCTCTCGATACACCACAGTGTCAAGGATCACTGTGGCACCACCTTTATCTGCTGGTTTAATGGTAATAAGTAAATCATTGCCTAATGTAGATACACAGCGTCTTTCTGCATTAGAAAGATTACAGAATACTCTTCTGGTCTGGCCAAGATTAGACTCAAAGTCTTTAAGGACCGCCTTCTCAAACGTCAAGACTTCTGATGGAACTTGTTGTGATGAAGGCACAAAAGTGGATTTATTCCTAAGTCCTGTATTGGCATTCGCGGGGATGGCTCATTGTCAATGTTTCTAAAAAGAAACTGAGACGGACTTTGCGAAAGAATTCTGCAAGTTCCTTATGTACCATAAAATCATCTCCATATTTAGTAGGTACAAAGCCTAATCCCTTTGACAGAACACATTCCTCCAGTTCTGTTAGGACTTTAGTACTCAAATTCACTATCAAATTGTCAGGTCGCTTGTGGACGCTGTCATGCTCCTTGTGACCCTCTGCTCCAAGGTGGGGTCCCAATTCACACGAGGGGTCTCTATCGTTTGGCCTCTGTAGCCTCTCCTTCGTCCTCTTCGTCCTCCGTCCTGTCCAAAAAAGGTTGGTAAGATGGTACCCCATAAGTAGGACAGGGATTGAAAGGGGGCGGTGGGAAAGCCCATGGTTGTGGGGGCCACCACGGCACTTGTTGATTATAGGGAGGATGTGTCCCTCTCCCTCTACCTCTACCTCTTCTCAGTTGACGGTGGGTAGGGTATTCTGTATCAGAATTACTGGACTCACTCCACTCATCCGAGTTGGAGGTCCACTCGTCCGTATCTCTACGCCAACCCCGGTTGCCTTTCTTATTAGTCTTCTTGTTTAGATTTGCCTGATATCCATCAGCAGTGTATGGATATACCTTTTCCAAGGCAAATCTATCTAGATCTTTCTTTAATTTGCCAATTTTATATTTTACCAGGTCATCTTTGACCTCATTGAGGTTCTTAGATATTTCTTCTAGTTTCTTTTTATAGGTAGTAATTTGTATTCCAGTCTTCAGCTGTGTCTCTAGAGACTGGATTTCCACCAGTAATAGATCTGCTGTTTCTTTGGCTGTAGTGATTATAAGAACCAACCAATCCCTGGTACAGCGCCAGGCTATCTTAGACCAGTTTGTCACAAAAATTTTATTGTCCAAAAAAAGTCTAGGGGCATTTGATACTATAAGGCCTGGTGGAGCTATATTACTTCTGAGATATTCGGTTAAAATGGCAGCATGCAAGATGGTACGCACATGTTGTTTTTTGATGTTACTAAGCTTTGTCCAGTCTTCTGAGTTAGAAAGTGTCTGTGAAATATGTGTATCGAGAATGCTAGGTGTATCCAATATTGCCTGTACTGTATCCTCATCAAAAGCCAGTCCTGTGTACTCCGTCATGTCAAAAGGCCAACTCAGTGAGTCTCATTAGAGTAATAGTGCTCCCTATATAACTTCAAGTAAAATCGCTGGGATATGCAACTGAAAGGAGACAGTAATGCAACCCAATCATAAAAAATCAATCATTGAAAACCCACAGCACTTGCTGTACTTGATATGTTTCTCACTAAGGGGTTATAAAAAGAGGAGTGAATATAAGCATCCACATCACCACTCCAGAATATGTACCTCACACAAAATAATGGGACGCTAATTATTACAACAAAAACTACAGATTATGTGTACGGGGAAAAGGGAAGTCATAATCTTAAAGACGAGAACCCTCACTCACCCAAGGGTGACATGCTTCATCATTGGGTCCCCTCTTACACACTGCGACCGCAAGGTACACAGTATGGGCTACAGCTCTCCCTCTGGAGAGGAGCATGAGGTGTTTACTGATATTCCCAATGTAAGCGATTGGGGTGAGGGGCAGAGTGCAAAAGAAAAACTAATAGTGTGTTAAAACTAGCTCATGGGTGACTAAACTCAATTTATTCCATGTCCCCATAGACTAGGGTTAAAAAGGTCAGTGATATATAGGACTGAATGTCCTATTCATCAAAGGTCAACATGTTTCTGCCAAATGACCAACAAGGTTCGCGGCATTCATCAGGACCTAAAACAATGTCACTCTGCTGAACTTAGATAAAAATAAAAATAAATATAAAATGTATAAACACCATACTTAATTGTCATGGTTATTCTGACATGGTACCAGCTGCAGTCCGGTCCAATGTCTAGAAAAGATAAACAATCTTGTCAGTTACATCAATATAATATACCAATGTAACACCCTTAACACCACACACGTGATAAAACCACACACGTGATCAAGAGCGTACAAACACTTTTGAATAAAAATACATAGACTCACCTAGGCGGTAATATAATTTTACCTCCACCTTATGGGAGTTTCTACCTTAGATCACAGATTTCTGAGGGAGTAAAAACTGGAATTTAAACTCTGATTTCGACAATACATCATGTAAAACTGCTGTCTGTCTCTTCGCTGTTATACATAAGAAACAGGGATGTAATATGTCGAAACTAATAGTCTCGTTTCGACAGCACATTATACAAAACTATTTTCAGCCTCTTAGCTGTTATACATATCAAACAGGGATATGTTATGCTTTAAATAGTGTAATAAGTAATACTGCCGCACCCTGGTTATAATGAAACACCATATGTCCTCAATGCCATGCAAAATAGTTATCTTTTGTATGAAACCAGTAGTTTTTTGGGGCTCAATCTTGACCCCAAGTTCAAAATTACTACCGTTACGTGAGGATATCTATTCTCCAAGCGTGGCAAAACTCGAGTGTCCGTTACAGGAACACTCCACACAAATATCCACATTTTTTATGTTTCACGAGCAGTAATAACACCGGGAACAAAAATGCCCCGAGTTCAAGTCGCAAAATATGCAAACAAGCATATGTCTCCCGAGGGTGACAAAACTCGAGTACTACATACACACACACTCCATCCTCTCAACTACAAAGTTGTCAATAGCCAAAAGTACGTTGAGCAATCTTCAATAGTGCGTAAGCTATCCTTTACCTCTAGTTCCTCTGTGTCCTCAATATGCGGCAGAAATCAAGGGGAAAGAGCGTATTACCGCGCTGTGTTTATAGGCGGAAAGCGTCAATATGGGAGTATCCTAACCCGGATGTAGCCATACAAACTTCCGGGTCAGGTGGCTCATGGGAATTGTAGTGTGCACTAGTCCCGATGTCCATGCAGAACCCGTTTGCACATATTGCTTATGCACATCAACAAACAGCAACATGCGTGCGTGCACAGTGGCATACAGATAGTATACATTACCAGCCGGTCTCCACTCAAAAAGGGCTCGCTGCAATATGAACCGCACGCACACTTCAAAGCAACCCAACAAATGTGATCCTTCCAGACCAACATGCAAGAAAGCAGTGCACGCCACCAACCGGTCTCCACTCCAAAAGGGGGCTCGCCACAACATAAACCGCACACATATCATAAAGCAATTAAGCAAATGTGATCTTTTCAGATCGGTATGTTGGAAAGCAGTGGAAAGAAGGGGAAGAAAAAGGGCAGACTACATACTAGGGTGGCCCACATATCCCATTATTTTGACAATGCACTATATTAATGCTAACCACTCCTTCATACAAAACCACAAAAAAAAAAAAAAAAAACTATCAGATTAGTCATCGACATCTATTGACATACCACCAATCCAAAGCAGAAAATGAATGGACAGACTACACTGAGCACCAAGGAATGTCCTCATTTAAACCCCTTATATGGCTCTTCGTGCGGAACACCCAACGTTGCTCACGCCGAAAGAGAACATTATCTAGGGGACCCATGTTGATGTCATACTTAGGTTTATCAATGATAACCCATTGCAAGTCGTCCTCTGTGTGTGCCATCTCCAAATAATGTTTGGTCATGCGTGTATTAGACTTTTTACACCGGAAGGTACTCCGATGTTCAACAATCCTCTGTCGGACCTTTCGTGTTGTCATCCCAATGTAGATGAGTGAACAGGGACATGTTATCATATATACCACTCCGCTGGTATTACAATTGGTATGACGATTCAACTTCCAAGGTGTACCTGGCAGTATATTTACTTCAGTCATATGTCGTGTAAAGGGGCACACTGAACAGGACCCACAAGGAAAATGACCAGTTACTGGGGCCACTCCCCACAAAGTTGGTTGTCTATTCTGACTAGTTGTATTTCTGGGTCTCGTGTGTACCATCAAATCTTGTAAATTACTACTGCGTTTCAATGCAAAAAGGGGACGATCGAGTGTCAAGTCCCCAGTGTTTAGTATATGCCAATTCTTATTAATGGCCCTTTTCACATTTTCTGTAAGGTTACTGAAGGTCGTCACACAAACCATTCTGTCTGTTTTGGCTTTAGTGTATGTTTCAAGGAGTGCCTCCCTATTGTTGTTACGCGCTCTTTTAGATGCTCTTTTGATTAAACATTCTGGATAATGTCTCACCCTCAGTTCTTCACTCAATTTATTGGCATGTTTATGATAGTTTGCTAACTCCGTACAATTTCTTCTCAACCTAAGAAACTGTCCCACCGGTAGATTTGTCAATAAGGCCCGGGGATGAAAGCTATGATAGCTTAATAGGGAGTTCCTAGCCATTGGCTTCTGATACAATTCCGTATTTATCCTCCCTCCTTTAGGATATAGTCTCAAATCCAGAAATGCGATTGATGAATTGCTGGCCTCCCCGTGAACCTAAGATTCACATCACATGAATTAAGCCACTCAGAAAAGGCCCCTAGAGACTCCTGGTCACCTTCCCAGATGACCAGGATATCATCTATATATCGCTTCCACAGTTTGAGATTCTGCTGGAACGGATTGACCATGGGGTAGATGTACTTAGTTTCAAACCCATGCATATAGATATTAGCCATACTGGGCGCACATGTACTCCCCATGGAAGTTCCAGTAGTTTGCCAGAACAATTCCCTTCAAAACTAAAGAAATTTTCTTTGAGTGCTAGAGTCGCACAGCGCATGACATAATCATTAGGGGTCTGGTCATCACGTGGATTGATATCTAGGAGGTCACTTATCGTATTAAGTGTGTCGTCCTGCGGAATGTTAGTGTATAGTGACTCAACATCATACGTGGCCATCAGTTGACAATTAGGATCAAAAGGAATGGCTTCTAAACAGGACAACACATGCTTAGTATCCTGTAAATATGATGGCATCTGTGCTACAATTGGTCGGAGAAAGTGATCCACAAACTTAGACAAAGGTTCTAACACAGAGCCAATTCCTGATACAATCGGCCTTCCCGGGGAGGTCGTTGTACCTTGTGTATCTTAGGCAGGATGTAAAAAGCTGGAATCTTCGGATGTTTTTGTATCAGAAAATCAGCCTCATGCTTAGTTATCCAACCTGCCTCTCTCCCCTCTTCCACTAATGATTTAATCTGTTGTTGTAGATGTATAGTGGGATTTTGTGTAATACGTGTGTAAAAACTCACATTGTTAAGTTGTCTCAGACACTCCTCTCGATACACCACAGTGTCAAGGATCACTGTGGCACCACCTTTATCTGCTGGTTTAATGGTAATAAGTAAATCATTGCCTAATGTAGATACACAGCGTCTTTCTGCATTAGAAAGATTACAGAATACTCTTCTGGTCTGGCCAAGATTAGACTCAAAGTCTTTAAGGACCGCCTTCTCAAACGTCAAGACTTCTGATGGAACTTGTTGTGATGAAGGCACAAAAGTGGATTTATTCCTAAGTCCTGTATTGGCATTCGCGGGGGATGGCTCATTGTCAATGTTTCTAAAAAAGAAACTGAGACGGACTTTGCGAAAGAATTCTGCAAGTTCCTTATGTACCATAAAATCATCTCCATATTTAGTAGGTACAAAGCCTAATCCCTTTGACAGAACACATTCCTCCAGTTCTGTTAGGACTTTAGTACTCAAATTCACTATCAAATTGTCAGGTCGCTTGTGGACGCTGTCATGCTCCTTGTGACCCTCTGCTCCAAGGTGGGGTCCCAATTCACACGAGGGGTCTCTATCGTTTGGCCTCTGTAGCCTCTCCTTCGTCCTCTTCGTCCTCCGTCCTGTCCAAAAAAAGGTTGGTAAGATGGTACCCCATAAGTAGGACAGGGATTGAAAGGGGGCGGTGGGAAAGCCCATGGTTGTGGGGGCCACCACGGCACTTGTTGATTATAGGGAGGATGTGTCCCTCTCCCTCTACCTCTACCTCTTCTCAGTTGACGGTGGGTAGGGTATTCTGTATCAGAATTACTGGACTCACTCCACTCATCCGAGTTGGAGGTCCACTCGTCCGTATCTCTACGCCAACCCCGGTTGCCTTTCTTATTAGTCTTCTTGTTTAGATTTGCCTGATATCCATCAGCAGTGTATGGATATACCTTTTCCAAGGCAAATCTATCTAGATCTTTCTTTAATTTGCCAATTTTATATTTTACCAGGTCATCTTTGACCTCATTGAGGTTCTTAGATATTTCTTCTAGTTTCTTTTTATAGGTAGTAATTTGTATTCCAGTCTTCAGCTGTGTCTCTAGAGACTGGATTTCCACCAGTAATAGATCTGCTGTTTCTTTGGCTGTAGTGATTATAAGAACCAACCAATCCCTGGTACAGCGCCAGGCTATCTTAGACCAGTTTGTCACAAAAATGTTATTGTCCAAAAAAAGTCTAGGGGCATTTGATACTATAAGGCCTGGTGGAGCTATATTACTTCTGAGATATTCGGTTAAAATGGCAGCATGCAAGATGGTACGCACATGTTGTTTTTTGATGTTACTAAGCTTTGTCCAGTCTTCTGAGTTAGAAAGTGTCTGTGAAATATGTGTATCGAGAATGCTAGGTGTATCCAATATTGCCTGTACTGTATCCTCATCAAAAGCCAGTCCTGTGTACTCCGTCATGTCAAAAGGCCAACTCAGTGAGTCTCATTAGAGTAATAGTGCTCCCTATATAACTTCAAGTAAAATCGCTGGGATATGCAACTGAAAGGAGACAGTAATGCAACCCAATCATAAAAAATCAATCATTGAAAACCCACAGCACTTGCTGTACTTGATATGTTTCTCACTAAGGGGTTATAAAAAGAGGAGTGAATATAAGCATCCACATCACCACTCCAGAATATGTACCTCACACAAAATAATGGGACGCTAATTATTACAACAAAAACTACAGATTATGTGTACGGGGAAAAGGGAAGTCATAATCTTAAAGACGAGAACCCTCACTCACCCAAGGGTGACATGCTTCATCATTGGGTCCCCTCTTACACACTGCGACCGCAAGGTACACAGTATGGGCTACAGCTCTCCCTCTGGAGAGGAGCATGAGGTGTTTACTGATATTCCCAATGTAAGCGATTGGGGTGAGGGGCAGAGTGCAAAAGAAAAACTAATAGTGTGTTAAAACTAGCTCATGGGTGACTAAACTCAATTTATTCCATGTCCCCATAGACTAGGGTTAAAAAGGTCAGTGATATATAGGACTGAATGTCCTATTCATCAAAGGTCAACATGTTTCTGCCAAATGACCAACAAGGTTCGCGGCATTCATCAGGACCTAAAACAATGTCACTCTGCTGAACTTAGATAAAAATAAAAATAAATATAAAATGTATAAACACCATACTTAATTGTCATGGTTATTCTGACATGGTACCAGCTGCAGTCCGGTCCAATGTCTAGAAAAGATAAACAATCTTGTCAGTTACATCAATATAATATACCAATGTAACACCCTTAACACCACACACGTGATAAAACCACACACGTGATCAAGAGCGTACAAACACTTTTGAATAAAAATACATAGACTCACCTAGGCGGTAATATAATTTTACCTCCACCTTATGGGAGTTTCTACCTTAGATCACAGATTTCTGAGGGAGTAAAAAACTGGAATTTAAACTCTGATTTCGACAATACATCATGTAAAACTGCTGTCTGTCTCTTCGCTGTTATACATAAGAAACAGGGATGTAATATGTCGAAACTAATAGTCTCGTTTCGACAGCACATTATACAAAACTATTTTCAGCCTCTTAGCTGTTATACATATCAAACAGGGATATGTTATGCTTTAAATAGTGTAATAAGTAATACTGCCGCACCCTGGTTATAATGAAACACCATATGTCCTCAATGCCATGCAAAATAGTTATCTTTTGTATGAAACCAGTAGTTTTTTGGGGCTCAATCTTGACCCCAAGTTCAAAATTACTACCGTTACGTGAGGATATCTATTCTCCAAGCGTGGCAAAACTCGAGTGTCCGTTACAGGAACACTCCACACAAATATCCACATTTTTTTATGTTTCACGAGCAGTAATAACACCGGGAACAAAAATGCCCCGAGTTCAAGTCGCAAAATATGCAAACAAGCATATGTCTCCCGAGGGTGACAAAACTCGAGTACTACATACACACACACTCCATCCTCTCAACTACAAAGTTGTCAATAGCCAAAAGTACGTTGAGCAATCTTCAATAGTGCGTAAGCTATCCTTTACCTCTACTCCCTACTTATGTATTCTAGAATGCAACTGGGACGTTGAATATGCAGCGCTCCAGTATTCAGTAACTTCCTAGCTGTTAGTGTATGAAGTCCAGCAAACCATCACTCCCACTTATTTGCCCCCCCTAGTGTTTTCTTCAATGTTACACTGGTAACAAATGCAGTACAGGCACACTGTTGAGAGGATCTGGAAAATCTTGGTGCAAGGTCTTGAAAATCAATTCGACAAAAGGAGCCTTGAACGTTGGCAGTGGACTGATAAAAACCCTCTCTGTGTCCCAATCTTAAATGTGGTGGGGAACCTTTGTGAGAGAAGAGGCTCTGCAAGTAAGTTTAGAAATATTGGCATGTTTGTGGCACCATTGGTAGTAGCTGCAGTGCAGTAGAAGACATTGCATTCTAGTGATTGAGAAATGGCTGGTGGAAGGAGCCACTGAGCAGACTCCAGCGAAGACAGAGCCCTGCTGCTGAGCAACACATCGTCCTCCTGGTGGCGTTGTGTGGCAAGCAGTAGGCAATCTCATCGCCTTCATCAATGACAGACTACATTGTGACAAATCACTGTCTTTCAGCCAGAGGTGTGCAACACAGCAAACCAGAGACATGAAATGACCCAAAGCCTTGCTGTGAGATGTTTGTTGTTGGGGAAGAATTAAGCATCTGATGAGGATAGAGCAGCGGCGAGGAACGAGAGACGTATGAAGAATCGTCATTCATAACACAGATTACTCTTGAGGAAGCACACTGGTGGTTTAGTTTTTCCCCTCAAAATGTGTTTTTAATTTGATACAGCTATGTGGGAATACCTTGGTGACTGGTTGTATGACTTTTCTTAAAGGGAGAAAACTCAGAAAACTAAAGAGTATACCATTTTCAGGCTATCTGGACAATGAATGTGAAGTGCAACTCAGGTGTTTGGGTATAGTGGTGTTGATCTACTCTATATTTGCTGGATTTATGATCCCACTTAACCAATAGGTCACACAGAAAATGTATTGGTGGACCACATTAGGACCCTCGAGGAGAACATGCAGAATGTAACTCCTCCTCCGTTCATATCTCACCCTGGTGAACAGTTTACATTGGGGAAAATAGAAGAAAGACTTCCAGAATTATGCATGCATGTGTGTATGGCAAACCTAAGTGTGAAAGAAAAGTTGCTGTTCTCATGCATTGTTTAGGGGCAGAAGCACAGGACGTCATGAGAACTTGCCAGATCTGAGCTAAGGATGGGATGGGTTTAAATTAATATGAAGTGGTACCAATAACTACATTCATGTGGTGAGCACCATCCTTGAACTTTGCCATTCGGGAAGAAAATTCAGTAGCCAAAGTAATCGGTAGAGGAGTTTTATGGCACTCAAAACTGGCACCAGCCTGCAAATGTGGTGCACTGTCTGATGAAAGGACTAGAGACCAATTCATTTTATATTTGTGAATGTGATCACATTTGAGAGGAACTATGGTTAAAGGACAAACCTCCTCAATGTGATGTAACTGCCACAGAAAAGAAGGCTGAAGAGATGCAGGTAAGAGTGGAAGAGCCAAGTCGAGAGTGGCAAAAAAGTATGCAAATGCTAGTTATGTGAAAGGTAATTAAAAACAAAAATTATGTTCTTAAGGGCCGTTTCAGATGTGTTATACCTGGCTACATGGCTAGTAGCAAACATTGTCAAGTCCTTAAAGCTATGTGCAATATAGAAAATGCATTACATAAAATGTAGAGAAGAACACTCAGCAAGAGAGAAGTCAAAGAAGTATGTGATGAAGAAGACAACCTTCAAGTTGAGGACAAGGGTCCTGGCAATTCAGAGATTTTAAAAACAAATAGTGCTAATATGGAACTGATGTTTGACTATTTTTCAGGTATCAGTATCATTTCTATGAACCACTTTAAGAGCCATTTTCAGAACAAAATGTTGAGGTTGATGGATAGTTGCTCCTCAGGCCATGGTGGCCAAGTCAAGACAGTAAGATTTCCCATGCTTTATTGGGTTTAAATTTAATTTCACAGAAAGAAAGATTTGTGGCCGTCAAAGGGGATAACATTTTGGGAATGCCACATCAGAAAGACCCTAGCATATATCTTAATGTGAATCCCCAGGTGTCTGTGTGTGAGACAAGTTGTCAGTGAGTGTGAAGACTTTCAGAAATGTTATCATGTGGTGTTTAGCTTGCATGAAGAGTGTCACCTTCAGTATGTCAACCAAATAAGGCTCAAAAAGGGTTAATTACCACTAGATGCCTAGGTGAGGAGGATGCCTCTGAATGGGCAGGATGTAGTGAGTGATGAGTTGCCCAGGTTATGTGAGAGTGGCATGACTGAGCCAGTAGAGACAACACAATATCTAGCTCCTGCAGTGGTCACATGCAAAACTAGTGGTGACATAAGATTGTGTATCGATCTAAAAAGACTGAACAGGCAGGTGATAGTGGACAAATGCCCTCTTCCCAATTTGGCTGAGGGGGTGTCCACGAATCTAGCATCCGGATTCCACATATAAACAAATTCACTTACATGAGGACTCAAGAATTAATAGCTTTCATTACACCAAAGAGTTCCTTTCAATTTCTCAGGATGACATCTGGATTGGTGGCAGTGGCATCTGTTTTTCAGAAGGTGATGCACACATTATTGAGGGGTATCAAGGGTAAGAAATGGTTCCAATTTGATGTTCCTCATCTTTGGAAAATTTTGGGAGGAGAATGACTCTAGAGTGCATTTGCTGCTAAAACGACTAAAGTCAGATGGAATGATGTTGAAGGAGGAAAATTGTAAATTTGGCAAGAAACATATCTGGGGCTTGCCATCTCTACCACGGTGTGAAGCCCAGAAAGAAATGGTGGACACAGTGTGTAAGTTAAAATTCCCAAAAGTCAAGGATGAAGTGTTGTCGTTCCTGGGAATGGATGAATTCCAAAAATGATTTGTGCAGACTTTTTCAAGTAAGATAGTTGCTATAAGAGAATTCTGCAAAAAGGGAGAAAAGTTTCTGTGGAATGAAGAGTGCAATAAAGAATTTGATGTAATTATGGAGGAGCTGCCAAGAGCGTTTGACTGGAGTGCATGCAGGTCTAGGTATGGCGATTGTTGTGACCAATGCTAGTGGAAAGTGCCTAAGTGCTGTTTTGATTCAGGTCATTGATTCAGTAGAGAAGGTTATGACATCTGCCTAAATGGTGTTGAAAGAGGCAGAAACAAACTACTCCTACGAGAATGATATGCTGGCAGACAGATGGTCCATTAAAAAATGTAGGATTTTTTATTAATGGGGCAGCAATTTCACAATCAGATTTGCTAATAAAAGATTGAGAGAAATTCTTACAAAGAAAAGCCTCGACTTGTCTCTGAAGGAACTTGAAAATGGGTGGTAGAGTTACAAGAGTGCACGTTTTCTGTAGAATATAAACGGGACTTGAAGAATTCTGCAGCAGACAGTCTCAGCTTGTATCTGCTATTTTTTCGAATGATGAACATGTGGAGGAGGATATCCAGATTGATGAAAGAGTAGGTGAATGGCCAAGAAGGGTGCTATTCCAAGGAGGTATAGAGGGAGGAAACGAGCAAGAATTGTTCTAAATTTGATTCTATTCCTTCCCAATAGTTTACATTCTTTTATATGTTAGGATTGTTACCGGATTTCTATTTTTCTGGTTCTTTTCCTTTACTGTTCTTTAGCCATTTTAGTGTGTTTTTTTGGCATCTGTTAATTGGGGTGTGAGAAATGACCCCAAAATCTTCAGTTACTGCCTGGCTGTTTGTGGGAGAGGTCCTATAAATCATCCCTCCCACCTACTTGTCCTCCTGTGTGTTTCTTCAACGTTACAGGTGCATTTTGATTTAATTTGTAAATATGATTTCTACTTCAAACATTGTCTAGAAATGTGTATGTTGGCTTATTTCCTTAACAAACAAAAGACTGTATGTTATTCTAACAACACAAAAGTATCAGGCATGGAGACCTGAGCAATTTATGTGACTTATTACAGTTATTTACAGATGTATGCTACCATTGAAGACATAGACATTTTCAGAAGGCATGGTACCATTGTTTGGTACAACATACCATAAACAGTGGATGAATCCCAGAATATTACCCATGTCAGCTTCTGCTCTGGCAGGTTCTCCCAGTGGTCTATCTGACTCAGAGATCACACCACGAAAATAGTTGAATATTAGGATCTCCATTTAGCTCTTGTTGTTCACACTTGTCATTTAAACAGCTCCAGACCCTACTTATGTGCACAGTTTTAAAACATTGGTGACCTTTTCATTCACTCTACGCTCCTGCTTCCCTTACCTTCGTATTTTATGGGATTAAAGTCCTTCTTTTCTATGGCTTTGAGACAAAAACCCTGCGAGAGCAATTGTGTTGCACACTGCAATTGCAGAGGCAGGGTTTATTTTTTTTATGCGAACACCACACCGGTACCCCTTCATGTGGACACCAGGTATGAACAGCGTGGAAGCTAGAGGTGGTAAGATACTTTGGGGAGATTCTTCTTGGGAAGCTTGAACCCATTGTTTGGACTAAATCCCCACTTGTAGGGGGGCTTCTAAGGGAGGATGACATCAAGATGGTACACGGAATGGGCAGTAACATCAGGAGGGTGCAATTTAGTTCCTCCTGAGCACATTTGCATGTATTTCCATTTTATCTACTGCACACTTAATACAGGGCTTCACATTTTTTAAGTGCATGATTTTTGGTTTCCGACCTTAATGGTGCCTCTCTGGCTAGCCTTTGTCTAACCAGACTTTGTTGAAAGACATTTTTGGTCATTATCGGGACATGGCTTACATGCAAGAATAATTGATCCTTTTCTTGGCATGCTTTTTTTGCTGCCTGCAACAGAAAACACAGGAAGTTAATATTTTTTTTTCTGTCAACATCACCCAGTGTTTTTTGCTTAAGTGTTTTTAGTTTCAAATACTGCTTAGGTAGATATCCCACAGGACTACTCCCTCCAGCTGATTGGTGCATTAAAATGTTTTCACTCAAATTCCACCTAGGACCCTGAACTGGGGACTCCTGTAATATTTTCTGCTATGTAGACATTCAGGGTCTCATTCACAATATTTTGACGCACGGCAGCGCAGAAAACCTTCCTGCTGTGCTGCCATGCGTCAAAAGAAAAGGGCAGGAATGCGCCGTATCTAGAAGATACGGCGCATTCCAGTCCTTTTCATGAGAGGTGTTTTCGTCTTTCTATGTGTGCTGCAGAAAAAGGAGAAACTAGGCGATAGGTATTTCTCCTCGTTGCGCCTCCCTTACGCATCCCCTGAGTTGGCATAGGAATCTGACGCATTCCCAGGTTTACAAATCCTTGTAAATCTGGGAATGCATCAGCGTCCATGGATGTTGCGCGGGGTCATCCACAGCAACACCCATGGAAGAGGCGTGCAGAGTAAAGCGTGAAAGGGGCCACATTTACAAGACCCTGAAAAGCCAGCAAGGTGGCTTTATGTGACCTTGTATATTTGGACAGGAACACTGTGTCAAAAAAAGTGATGCACCGTGGGCGCAATGGGCTTGTAAATAAGGCCCTCAATATTCTGCAAAACCTACTTTTTACATTAACACATCAGTATTAGGAATACAGCTGAGATAAATCTTAATCAGTCACCTGACACGCAAAAGCATATAGGAAGCGCCCCACACAGATTTAAAAAAATGAAATAACAAAGCACTAGTTTTTATCCTTATTTTATATTATCTAACAACAGGTTAATGCTTGAGAGAGGAGTGGCTTACAGACCTGCACATACGGAATAGGCCAGAGACAGATGGTTTGTGGGACCTTTTTAAACTTTGAGGTGGTCTTTTAGAGTTCATTGTACTTTCCTCTCCTTGTTTCAAAACAAGATAGATCTGCCAGAATAAAATACATGTGCAAATGCTCTATGGAAATCCTTCTTTGAATAAGTCGCCTCGAAAAGCGATTCCTTTTTCTATTCCTATTTTAAGGGGTGTTTCCACGGTGGCTGATGAAAAGAGCAGACTATTTCAATCGCATAACTTTACAGACACTCACTAAATGTGGAGCTGTGGCAGGCAGCTCATTGAGAAATGATTAGTGTCACTTTCACATCATCTTTCTTGTCCTTTTTATCCCATGAACAACCGGCACAAAGCCAGAGTTTCACAAAACACAACAGTGGTGAGGAAGGTGTCTGGCTACAGACAATTCCATGGAGGAGACTCTTCAAAAAGAAACACGAAAACAAAGATTGACATTTTTGGACCTTTATGTCATGCAGTCTAAGACTGCTTTACATTTTATGGTACATTTGTTATTTATAGTTTATTATTTTCAAGTAAAACTTTTTTTTAAGGTTAGTTGCTTCTGTGCTTATGGAAACATGAATGGCGTGTGCATAGAGGAAAATAAAGGGCAAAGAGGTGTGGGCAAGAATGTAGGTGCAAAAAACATCGAATGACTGCCAGCACTAGGGTATCTTATTTTGGATTTGTAAAGCACCAATCACCATTGCTATGACATCAGAGGTCAGTATCCATTTGGTTCTCCTTTTGTGCAGGTCTGGGAAGGCCAGTGTCAGAACCCTAGGAAGGCCAATTTCAGACCCCACTCAGGGAGCCACAGGCCAGACAGCGGCTACTCGACCTCAACCATGGTGTTTGAAGTTGATTTCCACTGGTGTCCTGAGGCCATCGTACTATAGCTCTGCAAACTGGACGAAGTACACCCTTTCTGTTCCTGACTTTCAATGTAGCAAAGGCGACCAGTCAAAGGCTTCTCAACGACTTGGTGGTGCGGTTGATTGGGAAGAGCCTAGAACTCAACAGGCAAACAACAAACAAAAAATGCATTGTCCAGCTCAGTGCTTATCTTAGTGGAAAAAAAAATACTTTAGTGATACAGTAAAAGGTAATACTATGCAATTAATGGGGCTCAGCTAGAGGGATTGCGATTCCAACTATAACTGCATTTACACCCTCTATAACACCCTCTCCCTATTCTAGGAGCTTCTCTACGGGGTATGAGACATCCACCAAAGCATAGGCATAGTAAGAGATTAGCCACAGATGAGGTTCACTACGTCTCCACTCGTGCAGAGTAGCCACGAGTTTGGACCTAATATGGGATCGTAGTAGTCAGTTTTCCCACTGCAGAACACAGTCTGCACGTCTAAATCAGTCTTTCAAGTGTGAGGTCTTGTAAATTGGTCACATTGCTTTTGTCCTGCATCACGTGTGGGTGTTCTCCTGGACGGCTCTTTCAGCAGTGACTGCTGGCACAGGACAGTGACAGCGACTTAACTCAGGCCACAGTGGGTTAATAGCAGAGCAAGCCTGGTCAGCGGGTGCACGTCTTGGCAGAAGAGGACTCTGGCCTGGGATAAGATAGGTATCCATTGCCGGCAGTTGCGGCCTCCAGGCAAGATCATACGGGTTGCTTTGACTGACAGGTGCGACTTCCGAGCCGGAATCAAACAGGGTGGTCATTTGGCAAATGTGGCCTCTGGGCCAGATCACGCAGCTGTTTTAGCAGTGATGGCAGCTACTTCACTGGATTTGCTTGGAGTCAGGCAGCAGCAGAAACCCCAGACCTTCAGGTGTTCCAGGTGTGCTGGACAGCATGTGGTTACTTCTCTAGCTTAATTTCTGTATGTGGTACTGCGGAGGTCACCATGAGAGATGCCATAGGTCAGCTCAGGCGTCTCCCCCAAGGGCAGTCATGGACTTCTGGGTGTCCCATATGCCAGGAACACAGCTGGTTTCTCCTCCTCTGCAGTCTCTTCTCATGCAGTGTAGAGAACTCTCCTTTCCTGTCTAAACAGGCAGGCAGACAGAGTGACTTGATTCTAGGTGCTAGGCAGAGCTTTAGCTTTTCCAGCAAGCTGTGAAAATGTCAGGTGATGTCCCCATATCCCTGCATGACTGGCTGTCATGCAGACACCAGCCCTCAGAACGGGAACATAGGTGGCTGGTTTAAATCACTCTTTTATGTCTTCAAGAACACAGGAAACCATTTGAGGAGGAGAAGAAATCTGGGATTATTCTACCGGACAGGGAACATCAGCACACAACGTCCCCGTGAGAACCCCTCCTGGTTCCCACTAGAAAACTGACTGGAATCTGAAACACTCACTAAGAGAAGCCAAAGAAACATCATAAATGTTAAAGAAACATTGCATCGAGGACAGAATATAACACCCACTTTTACAGGTATTTTCCACACACGCACGTGGATGCACTGACTACCGATTCAGAACAGGTTTGATGGTGGATCTTTTTGAAAGGCCATTTTCAGGCTGTTCTTCAGACGCAACAAGTGCAAGGTGATGGCTCTCACAGCAGGTAGCAATGGGGCTGGCTGAAAGCAAGAGAATCCAAACAAGGTCAAAATGAAGTGTGAAATCTCTAAACCTGGTAACCAGGGACAGACTAAAGGCTAGAAATGTCCTCACCTTGAGCAACAGAAACTGCAGTCTCACCCCTACCATCTACCAAATGGCAGTGCTCAGGGGGGATCTAGTCAGTAGCCCTTTGCTAATAAAGTCTTCAAGCAAGTTTCTAAAAGCGGCGCGGTTTCCAACCTCCCTCACTTCAGTGCCTGGCTCTCCATTCCCCAGCAATAGGATGCAGGCAATATGCCCCCAATGTCTGGGGAAGCTTTATCAACCTCCAGTTTGTGCCATGCTAATCCAGGCTTCCAAGATGAATCCCACCGGTCTCAGTACTCACACTTATGCCACACTTACGCCACACAGAGTCCTACCACCAGACGTGCTGCACACTCTCAGGACATACATGCGCTCAAGAAGCACACAGAATGTTAGCATAATGTTCTGGTGTTCACATAACAGTAGAAGCTTACATCATTGGAGTCACTAGACTCTCCCCTCCATGACACAGAGAAAAGGGTCTGATCACACCACTGATTCACAAAAACTTAGTATGGAGCCACCACCAATTTACATGATTCACCCAGGGCATGGATATTAGTGCTACATCCAGTATGAGGCTATACTTTATGCCACTCAAAGTCACAGAAGAGATTCTGGGCCTCCCATTATCAGGAACAGGCCAAGGCATCTGCTTACAAGCTGTATTAGCATGACACCCGGGTCCACTAGAAGTCAGGATATCAGTTTCACATGCAGTTGGCCACTCAGGGCAGGTCTCGGTGCCTGTTTACCATGCAGGAGACATTCCTGTCCCACCATTCAGATACTAAACTCGAGGAACTATTGATAGTGCATGTTGTTTTTTTCTTTAGCAATTGTGTGATTTTAAAGTTTGTATATAGTGAACTTCCAAAGTGGACTGACAGATAGTGTGGAAGTAAATTTTGTTTGATCATATTCGATCATGGAAAATGATACAGCGTAATATAGTCCTGTTATACTATTGAGGGGTTTTGGTGAAATAACAAAAACACTAGTCCAAAGACAGAAGCATTTGTTCAAACTGGATAAGGCGTATTGGCAGCAACCAGCTGATTAGTGTAGTAAACTATTTTATTTGGTTATCACCTGTTAGTTGTAAAGAGAACAGAAAATGTTTGCTTTTCAGAAAGGGACCTCGGAGCAGGCACATCATGCTGCTGTTTAGAAAACATTTTTGGTAGTAGGGCTGAGAGTTTTCCAGCTACTTTATGCAATGGCAACTTTAAAAGTGAAACATAGATTGGTTTTATTTACTGTATGTGGGCACTCCGGGGAAAACCGAAGACTTTTTATTAAACCTTAATATTTCATTTTGTAAAAGGATTTTACTGATGAGAGAAGGAAAGTTGATGGAATGAGAAGGAAAATAATGATTAAATATTCTCTCTAGGCAACTGGTTAAAAATCAGTAACTTACTGGCGCTATAAAATTCCTAGGAAATATGGAAATGAATATGCCATTATTCTCATGATTCACGGACTTTGAAACCACAGCTTTTTGTACTATAGCGATGGCCTAGGATAGATTCATAGCACCTTTAATACTGGGATCATCAAGATTAGCTTGTAAATATGATTTCAATTACTCAGCCAGGAAGTAGAGATATAATATCTACAAAGGAGAACCTTAAAAGAAACTACAGAACTTTTGCCAAATTAACATGTTTCACAGCACAACACTGATTGCACCTCAATTGATCTTCAAGGGCAGAAGCTAAAGTTATGGCCTCAAGGTAGAATGGAGCTTCTTATATTGGGTTCTTCAATGTAACCTACTTTGATTATATACAGCTCCCAGATACCTCTGGGAAGCTCTCGAGGCACTGGACACACCAGCAAGGGAGAATGAGTTTCTTGATGTTCCTAAAAGGTCCCAATAGCTCAAGAGACAATGACAGGGTTGTCCTTGATAGCTGCACTACACAGTCTTCTTAGTAGCCAAGTAAGCCTGTTCTTCATTGAATGGACCTGCGTTTGTCTGATTTTTCACAATATCTTTCAATATTCCGCCCACTGAAATTTTACAAACATCTCCATTTACAGTGAAAAGCCTACGGACTAGAAAAATCTACATTTTGGAGGTGCCTGGCCAGCATTAAACATGAAAGCAGGATTCTTGATATTCATGTCCTACACTGCAAATGCCAACTGAGAGCACGACGTTAGAAAATATCAGATGCTGAAATTGGAATTACCTGACCTCGGAACCAAAGCTCTACCTACTGAACTGAGGAAAGATGGAATGACACAGTATTGGAAGTCACACAGGGCATCAATTCTTCAATGATAAAGGATGTTGCGTAGCAAGAGCAGTAGCACTGTGTTTTGCAATTCATCACCAGTAAATCTGCCCATCTGGTGATCTTCACTCAGTAAGGCATTAAGTTTCAATGGGATGACCCTGTATTCCTAAGAACCTCAGTATCAATTAGTACATAAAAACAGATGGTTCTGTGGGAGCAAAGAAACTAGTGTGCCCACATTTCCTTAATAGCTGTATATGCAGGGCATAAATCACCATAGAAAAAACACAAAAATAATACAGCACACACTGGTCTGTTTAACTCATATAGTCAAATGACGATAAAGTAAATTGATTTACATCAATTTACAAGACGGATGCTCCATAAGTGCAAAGTGAAAGTGCTCGTGCAGTGTATCAAGTTAAATGGGACTGTGTAAATAAACAAAAAGCACATTCAAATTGTTGTTATGGTATGTTATGTTAGCAGGTATTTATAGAGCGCGCGGCTACTCCAGGGAGTCTCCCGGCGCTATGAAAGCCCACGTAACACAAGACAGAGTGCACCAACGCAGAATCCAGCCCATTCTACTGTTGAAAAAGCCATGTTTTTAGTTTCCTCCTGAAGGTAAGGAGATCCTGCACCTGTCTGAGAGAGAGGGGCAGGCTATTCCAAAGGCGTGAGGCCACCACTTGAAAAGATCTGCCCCCTATCCGGGAGTGCAGGAACCTAGGGGTAGTGGTCAGAAACTGGACAGAAGACCTCAGGGTTCGTTGTGGTGTATAGTGCTGGAGCCTTTCCCCAGGATAAGGGGCCCCTATCTTATGGAAGGCTTTAAAGACCAACACTAACGCTTTAAAATGTGTCCTCTTCCGAACCGAAAGCCAGTGTAAGGAAGACAGAAATGGGGTGGTACGTGATCTCGGCCCTGCCAGGAGAATGGCTCTGGCCGCCACATTCTGGATTACCTGTAGGCGGCCAAGTAAATAATCAGGAAGGCCTAAGTACAGGGCATTTACATAGTCCAGTCTCGATACCACCAAGGCCTGGACTACCGTCTTCCTGTGAGAGACTGGAAGCAGGGGGAGAAAGTTCCTTAGCATTCTCAGTAATCCAAAACAGGTCCCGGCCACTGATTGAATCTGAGCCTTCATAGAAAGAGAATCGTTCAATTTGACCCCAAGATTTTTCACAATGCTGATTGAAGTAGCAGGGGGGGACATGTCCTGCGGCCACCATTGGTGCCATGCTGCACAGGGATGGGAGCCGAAGAAAATAATCTCCGACTTTTCAGAGTTGCACTTCAATTGATTTTACCTGAGCCAGGAGAACACCTCTGACAGACAGGTGTTAATCACATTGCCATTGAACTCGGCGCCCTTCTCACAAGTCAACAGCAGTTGCGTGTCATCAGCATACAACACTATTTTAGCGCCGTATTTCTCGGCGAGGAGCGCAAGAGGGGCCATATACAGGTTGAACAGCGTTGGGCTGAGGATTGAGCACTGTGGAACCCCGACCTTCATGGGGGGGATGGAAGCCGAGAAAGGAGGGGACCAGATAGTTTGATGATGGTTGTTTAAGAAGGAGTTGAACCATCTAAGTACCGTGCCTCCAATACCTTCCTCCTGGAGTCTTCTTAATAGTCCGATGTGGGGCACGGTATCGAAGGCCGCGGAGAGGTCCAGCAGCACCAAAACCGCGTTGCCCCCTTTGTCAAGTATAGCTTTTATGGTTTCAGCTACTTCTAATAGGGCCGTTTCCGTGCTGAAATTTGCTCTGAAGCCCGACTGGCTCGGGTGCAGAAGATGGTTGGCCTCCACGTAATCTGTGGTAATCATGATAATTAGCCGTCCGAGTCGTTATGGTTTCAAGTCTCATATGAGAGGGCAAAGGTTATCTCTGACGACCACTGGAAATTCAGTACAGGCAATTTAAATAAATCATCGACGTTTCGACCCTCCAATTACGTTGCTACTAAGCAACTTCTCTGTGGGTCTTCATCAGGAGTTCACTCAGTGGCTGTATAAAGACTGCAGCTACTTGGCCTAAAGAGTGCCATCATGATGGCTAGATAGCCTGTGTAGGATATAATCAAAAGCAGTGGCATATTGGCGTTCCCTTCCTGTGTCATCAGACAGTCTCAATGTACCTGTTGCAGCACTTCAAATCAATTCATAGTGCAACTTGTCTACATGGCATACCAGCTCCTCTTCGCACTCTCCTATTAGAAAAGCCACAAATTATACCTCCATCGGGGGCCTACAAGGACAAAGACCTTAGTGAGTTCCCCTTGAAAGGGAGAAATTTTATCCATTGAGACCAAAGTAATCCATGAGTGTGGGAATTTTTAAAAGGCTCCGAGGCCACAGAACACGCTGCTAGTGAGGCCCATGTATTTTAGAAGGAAACATTTCCTTAGTGATCGCTAGTGGCTGATTATAAATTTAAACTGTGATTACAAATAGGTAGCGAGTGTAATAATGAAAGAAGGGAACTAGAGGGGAAGAAGGACTTCCCGGAGGCTCCTAATATACACAATGAAAACTTTAGGCGGAGTTGCCATGGTCACACACCAATACATATCGGCTATGCCACGATAGCTTAGGCATACATACGTAGAAGCCCATTTGGTCACAACGCTAAGCAGTGAACCATTACAGAAAACAATATTGTAGGAATTAAGAGCACTGAAAATGTTCATGGCATACCAAAATCCAAAATAAGTAAGATCGATGGTTCACACTGGAGAGAAGAATTTTCATAACAGATCAATGGATGAGCAAGCTCGATGATTTAGGAGCAACATTAGATACAATGGAAAAGAGTTACTATCAAATGAGAACAAATAACAAATTTGATCACGGAAACCACAGAAGCAACCTTGGGCTTTAAGGCTTATCAGAGGAACCAAAAAAGGAAGCGCCTGTGACTAGTGCTTCACATTTCTAGTGAAAGCAATCAGCCTTACAAAAGGCACAACATTGATTTCCAAAGAGTACACAGAATATGTTCCAAGAAAAACTCCTCCATCATGCACCTTTCTCAAAGCAATGTGACATTCTCGTGTTTCCTAAAACTCAAAGCAATCAATATTTTAAATGCAAGCAATAAAATTACATGACAAAATAAAAATATATGTTCCTTAGACTGGCCACAAAATCTTCATAACCCACGATCCTGCCCAAATTACTGTCCATCTAAAGAGATTGGTCCAGGAAATAATGTAAACTTTAAGATACCCAGGATCATGGCCAAAATACGGTCCATATAACGAGATCGGTCCAGGAAAAAAATAAACTTTAAGAGACCCAGATATCAGGTTCAACATTATACTTTCAAGACGTTTCCACCTAAACAAAAATGTAAAAGCTTGTGATGCACCAAACAATCTCATGTGACAATATAGATCCTCAAACCCAAAGAAATAGAGTCTGCTATGGCTCTAGCGGAGTGATTCATTTTACAGACAATAAACGATTCATCTTTAATATAAAGTACTGAAAGTCAAACAATCTGTTTGTAGTACCTAATCAAGATTGTGATAACTTTCTGAAGTTAAAAAGTCCTAAATAAATTACATGTGGTTGCCAAGCCAACAGATAATTATCATTGAACATTATATGTCAGATATACTATGAAAACTGTTTGTAGTTTATAAATCATTTAAAATCTTTCTTGCTATGATTAATAACTTTGAACCTAAGGCTATTTGGGAATCGGTTTAGACTTGAATGTAACCGAATAAATATGAAGCATATAGGACTTAGATCAGTGAAAGTATCTCGATTGGCTATTCAGATTCAGTCCTTGTTTTTTTTTTTTTAAATTAAATGTAGAACCCAGTTGCCCAATTTAGACAAAATTTCACAGACGTTTAGAAGACTTGGCTTTGTTAGTTATGTCAGATCCTTAAAAAAAATATGAAATCCACTGAAAAAAACCATAAAGGGCTGTTATGGTTCAGCAACCACAAAAACATAAAATCCCTGAAATTCACCAGTTATTGTGCGCAACACAAAACCCACACTTTAATTCACACCCCGCCAATATCAGTACACTCCTTAGCCAATGGCATGTTAAAAGAAAATACACATGGCGAGGGCAGGAGGTGTCAAGCCTAATAATGCGACCTTGGGCATAAAAGGAGTATTTGAGCAGATGTATGACCGTATCTTGAAGAACTGGTACACGAGCCAGCAATTCAGAAAGCGCAAATTTATGAATGGACAGAGGTCTTTATTTTGATTCATACCAGACGATAGAACTCACAAATCCTATGCTCTGGCCATCACGGATGATCAACCTGAGATGACTGTTTTTGGTGTTAAAAAAAAAAAAATACACAGAAGCTACCATGCAGGCCAGTGAAAGTGAAAGTGTAGCCACATACCATTTGTACAGTTATTGCCTCAGAAATCTCCTACCTTGACTAATAAATAGGAAAGTCCTAACCCCACCTTGAAGAAGGTAATAGATGGAATTTACCATACTGGGCAATTGTGCCAGTCTGCTGCATGACATGTCTGTCTCTATTATTTCCTCTCCTGTTGAGGAGCAACTTAGATGTTCGTGGATTAAGGTACAAATATTCATGCCTGGCTGTGAAATGTTCCAGACCTTCACTGGCATCGCCCAAAAAATGGCATCCTTCAAAAGCCTGATGCATGTGGCAATTTATTAAACAGTCTGATCACTGAAGAGCCAGCCTGCTGGACTGATCTTCTGGTGATCTTCAGATCAACTGTCATGATTATGGTTTTCAAGCATTCAATGAACATGGCTATATGTATACCATGTGGAGTCAGATGGCAGGTTGGGCTTGTTCATGCATAGAGAGACCCAGTGCTTTCAAAGCCAAGGTGTTCTTTACAAGTATGTACAGAATGCACATCAGTGGCTCATGGACATTTAAGAGTTTGTTTTGGCAGCAATAAAGTGTCCAGTGCAGACAAATGTGTGAATCAATCCCGAGCCCTGTGGGAGGCAATGCACCTTGGATATGCTTTAGGAGTGGTGCGTACAATGTCATCAAGAGATGGACAAGCACATTGTGCCTTACAAGTATATCAGCTCTCATCTCTATGTGACTTTGGAGCTGGAGTTTGTCAAAATGGTTATATGTTGAACAGATGCTTGCCCTTGAAAACTGGAGGTCATTGAGGTCAAACAGACAGACTACATTCAAACTAAGCCAAGAATGATGTAAGGGTAATAGCTGAAAATAATCAAACTTTACAATTTTTCTTTTCTTTTTACCCCATATTACCTATTTGCTGTAAATGGGATTCCAATAAAACTTTGTAATCAAAAGTTACTGATGTGAGGTTATATCACATTGTGTACTATAGAGATAATTCTTTCCATAGACCGCTAATTAAAATATAGTCTAAAATCAAATTGAACGTTTTAGAAGTAAACAGAAAAATATATGTTCACTTCTGTTGGACCTGGCCCTTTTTGCAGGGTTATCCCCAGACTTTTTGCTTTCTTCCTCCTATTTTTATGACCCTTTTTTTTATGGCTGTAGGACTCTGTTCACTTTACCACTGCTAATCAATGCTAACATGCATGTGCTCTCTCCTTTAAACATTGAATGATTGGTTTACACATGTATGGCATATCTATTTTACTTGTAAGTCCCTTGTACAGTGGTATCCGATATACCTAGGGACTGTAAATTAAATGCGGCTACTAGGCCTGCAGCACTGCTTGTGCCACCCACAGAAGTATCCTTTCAAACCTGTGACAGGCCTGCCACTGCAGGGCCTGCATGTGCAGTTTACTGCTGCTTTGACTTGGCATCTAAGCCTTAAACTCCCCAGTTATCACACATTGGTCACCCCTAAGGTAGGCCCTATGTGGCCCTATGGGCAGGGTGCTTTGTAAGTAAAAGGTAGGACATGTGCCTTTATTGCCTGGTAGTGACAAACAGCCTATTTTGTTTCTCACTAATGTGAGGCATACTCCTCTCATCCCTTATCTGTATTTAAGTGGTAATTCCTGGTCTGAAAGGAGTAGCGTTGCGATGTTTGGGATGTTTAGAATAGTGTTGATAGATCCTGCTTACTGGTGTAGTTGGATTTTACATTACTATTTTCGAAATGCCTCTTTAAGAAAGTGGGCATTTCTCTGTGCTTATAACTCTTTGTGCTTGGCAGCCTGACTCCAACCCACTTCTAGGGCTAGGTGACGGCTACACTTGTTGCATACTTTCCAGACGGCCATCACACTGGAAGGGTTGGGTGTGACAGGGTTACATCTGCATACTAATAGTCTTCCTAGGCTGGGAGAGAGGGATACAGGGCGCACTTACATTTGTATAGGCTGTGTCCTGCCCTCACACAAAGGGCTGATTTACCCCCTACTGATGTCTGGAGCCAGGACTGGGTTGAAAGGGATTGATGTGCACTTCTAAGGTTTTTTGTGAAGTCATCCCCTATATCAAAGGCAATTTTGAGTATAAGTACAGGGGATCTGGCCCCATGTTGGAGAAGCACTTTTTGATTCTGGAACCTCTGTCAGAAGGACTGTGGCGCAGCTCAAAGGACTCATCTGGACTGCTTTTCTCCTTGTTGCCCTGCTACCTGCTGCGCAGCTTAAAAGACTCAACTGGACTGCTTTTCTGTTTGTTGCCCTGCTGCATCCTGACTCTGGTGTCACCAGACACTTTTGGACCTGTAGCCAGACATCGCTGGTGCTACAATGTGCACATTGTCAGAAGGGATTGCTGTGCTGCCAGGAGGGACTGCCACTTTGCAATCTGCTCTGGGTGTTGGCCTGCTGCCTGCTACCTGTGGACTGTGCATTCATCTAAGTGTTCTCCAAGGACTTGCCCCCTGTTGGTGAGAGATCTCAGGGACATCAAAGATATCCCCCGTGAAGCTGCACTCGAAAACTCAGCATTTGTTTTCATTCTCAATCGAAACACTTTTGTTTTGAGCCCAGCGCTTCATCCTGACCTGAGGAGCAGCACCCAAAGGAGATCAACTATTCACTGCCGCTCCCGGGTTTGCATCTTCAAAAATGCGCCGAGACTGGCCAAGCGCCAGAGGAGCAGTGCTCTCCCCCTTTCTATGAGCGCTCCCCAGCCAGCATCAGCTTCATGCACAGGTTGACTCGTGCACCGCTCCAATCTGGGAAGTCAGCGCTCCACTCCGCTGTAGGCATATTGAGACATGCTGATCACAGCTGCTTTCCCCCGCCCTGGTTCCTGCGATGATCAGCTGATCACCGCGGCTCCGCAGTAAGTCTGCTTGACACACGCTAAGTGCGCCCGGCCTCACCTCGCCAAACCGGCGAGCTCTAACTAAATTTAAGGACGCACTGTGTTTACATGGCAGTGCTGTCTTCCCCACTACCTCGTGAGGCCGCATTTCTGTATCCCTCGAGACTCCTTAAGGACCTCTGAATCTCTACAGCAACCACTGTTGTCGTTCCTAGTGGAAAAGCATTATTGTAAGGCTTCTAAAAGGAGCCCAGCTTGATTAAGCACTGCTTGTACAGTTATACTTACAAAGTGAATATCTCTGGATATAGTTTTGGGATTTATGTCGTTGTGAGCTTGATTTAATCAGGATAACAAGCCCTATCTTTGCATCTGCATAGCTTGACAAATATGTGATATTCATGTCGTTTTGGCCTTAAAGAGTGTATAATACAATAAGCCATGCTTATAAAATCTGTGTGGGGTCTCTTTTGTGGTGTACTCATTGTGTCACTGGTATGAGTGTGTTGCGCAAATGCTTTACACATTGACTCTGATGATGAGCCTGACTGCTCTGCACCAAGCTACCAGAGGGTAAGCAGATCTTATCTTTGGTGTGTAGCTTACCTGCCCTGACTAGAGTGGCGGGTTCTACCTGGCTTAGGTGCATACCCTAGCCAACCAGAAAACCCATTCCTAACAACGTCTATTCCTTCTTTCTAAAATCTTTATTATGTGCAACAGTGCAGGGATCCTGAGTGCACCATATAAATTAATCAAGAGTGCCTGTGGCTGGGACTCATTATCAGCCCACAACTGTTAAAGAAGTAAAAAAAAAACTGATATCTAGCGTATACACGATGGGGCAACCCAGCAAAAAAGGTGTATTACCCTAAACAATATTAATGGGTAGCGATAACAAAAATGGCAAGCCAAGTGCTGTAGGGTAAGTCTGTGAGAAGAAAAAGCCGCCTAATGTAATTGCTAAGTGCGAGCCTGCTAGAGCCAATGGTGAGCTTGATTTGCCTGAAATAGAGGATATAGACCATAAGTCACACTAAGGGGAATGCAATCAACACTTGAGGGAGTCTGTCTTCTATAGTTTATGGAGGTGGAACTTCTGACAAGGGTTTCCAAATATTTCCGGAATGATTGGAGATTGGAGATTGGGGACCAGTTGAATATTGGATAATTTAAGAATTCAGAGCTCTTGGACAGCACCTGAAAACTTCTTCGGGATGCAGTGACTAAAAGAGTGTACGCCCACTAATTCCTGAACCTCCTGAATCTGACTGCATATTTTGCAGGCTGGCTTGTAGTAACATAAGACAATTTTAACAAGAGCTCGCCGAGGTAAGCAGCCAATAGACTAAAACAGGGCATTGAATGATAGGGTGTCTTTGCTAAAAAGAAAAGATATGCAGTATATTCTGCGAGAGAACCTTTAGCAAGACAAATGTGGAGTTGGGTGAGTGGCAGAATAAAGGAGTTTGCTCCAACGAAGTGGAACCGGTTCGACAATTTAGCATGCAGACCAAGAAACACATGAGAGTGACAAGATGCTTCATTCTTCTGAGCAGATGTCATGATCATAATCTTGGCCTTATAGATTAGAGGATGGGGTAGAAAGCAAGGGGGAAGCTATAAATAAAAAACAGAAGTGTTATTATTCAATCAGTCATATTTATTTCAGTGAAGGATAAAAGGCTTAGCTGGTGCATCAGTCTTTCAGTGGCTGGTTTAGTGTTGAATGCATGTGACGGGCAACAAAAATATAAGGGTGGAGGATGCGCAAGACATCAGATAATCCTGTGGTGGAAGAGGTGCTGTGAGGTTAGCCTACACAGTGAGCAAGGAATGAGTGACTTATGATTATGCAAGCATCAGTAAAGATAGTTTAGCAGCCTTGTACACATCAGGATATTGGTTTATGGAAGAGAGTGTCCTTTAATACCGAATGATCAATGATTGGAAAAGTGTCAGTGTTGCTGCCACCATCGCTCGGAATTACACTGGAAGTTGAGCCATGATGGTTTGAGAAACGGACAACACAGGATAACACATAACTAATGATGGCAGCATCCGGTCACTGTTGAGGGCAAGCTGAATCTGAAAAAGGTCAGTGCATAGCATGGGCATGAGGATGGGTGAAGATAAAGTGTGTGACACTGTATGTGGTTGCATATGTGGTTATTTCCCTTTTTGCTAAGGTCTGTATCCTGCAGTTTAAACCACACTGAACAAAGGACATGGCACACCCGCTACAAGTGAACGGGGACTTCCCTTGGAAGGCTCACTCTTCTATCAGCCATAAGATAAGGTCTGTGGAGTTCAGGGCCAGACTGGCCTTTCTTCCACTCTGGTATTTGCCCATTAGACGACAGGCTTGGCACCTGCTTTCAGAGGTGGATGGGCTGCTAAGAGCCAGCCAGGTCTCCATAGCTCCATTCTACTCACAACCTCCTGCAGAGTGGAGCTGGTTTGAACTTTTTTGCCAGGGCGGATTTTGGTTTTCTTTGTGGCTCTGATAGAGTCCACCTAGGAGCAACAGTTGCACAACCTATAGGAAAGCTCATTATAAAACAAGCCAGGTTATATGCACGGAATGGTCCATTTATGAGCAGCAGAGTAGCAACCTATACTGATGGACATTTAACAGCCAGACATAGTATATGACTGAGGAATCCACCCAGGGGCAGAAAGGGTAGAACCCTAAACAACATGCAAATATACAATCAGTGGTAGTGTATGGTCAGCAGAGTACACCCAGGAGAGGAAGTAGTGCAGCCTATATGAATGGATACTACACAGCTATGATATATCCTATGAGGAATCCACCCATGAGTGGCAACTGATAGAAATGAGTATCTATACAGCCAGTCATAGCATATGCTCTGTGTATTCCTCCGAGTAGCAGTGAGAGGAGAAACTCAAAGGAGTTGTATACAACCACCAGAAGAAACAGCTATGAGGAGTCCACACAAGAACAGCAGAGGAGCAACTATAGGAATGGAAATTAATCAAAGAGGCATGGCATATGCTGTGAAGAGTGCACCTAGAAAGAATGGGCATTATACAACACACCCTTTTGCGTGGTTTGTGGTATCCATCTAGCTTACCACAGGGCCATCTCATTAGAGCATGAGGCTTTCAGATGAAGAGTGTTATTTGATGAGACCTCCAATGGTGACTTATAATGAACATTTCATGCTTCAGGAAGCTGATTAGATTGAAACTGCAGTGGAGGAAAGAGATAGTCTTTGGACTGAATGAGTGAAAGAGATGGGAGCTGGGAAGGAGAAGAGCCTTAGGATATAAAGGGCATCTATGTACCCAGTCAGAAGCGAGTTGGTGCAGCTTATGGGAATAGGTAGCTTTAGGGCAGAAGTGGGCAGAGTGCTGGTGTCATGTCAGAACCCCTTCTTTCAGGGGTCTATGGGGCACGCAAGGGCTACTGGGCCCAACCCTGATGGTTGAGGCCTTTATTTCCTGATGTCCCGGGGCCTGACCTACTATGGATATTACTCAACTGGGGCAAGCACCCCTTCTGCACTTGGCTTTCAGTGGTAGCTGTGGACGAGTAGTCAAAGGCTCCATCCGGGAATGTAGAAACAGGTTAGTGAACATGACTCATAACTCAAGGTGCAGTCAGCAATGTCAATAAATCAATGTCCAATCAAATACTTGCTTTGAATTATAAAACATAATACTTTATTTCTAACTCTACACATTCAACAAAATAACGACATTCATAAGCAACAACACAATCCCACTGAGGACGCGCTCTAGTGTGTATCTGGTACATCCCTGTCCCACCCTCATCTTTGCAATGTGATCAGGCTTATTCCCCATTCACTGGTGGCCGCATCCAGAGAATGCTCACTAGTAGGCCATTCAAGAGTCCCTTTTGACTCATTACGAAATAGTACCTTCAGCAGAGAGTTTCCATGGGCAGACAGGTCCATTTCAAGTCTTAACCACTCCAACAGCACATTCAGCATTTCAGCTGGTGTCCTGACCATGGACTCTTGCAGCTCTGGTATCATTCGGATGTGTTGGGCTACTCACAGTACACGCAGCAGCACCTGGCAGGTGCAGATTCTCTCTACTGAGTCACACTTCTGGTCTCAGCAGTGATCATGGTGCTCCCTGCTTCGGTCGATACAGTAAGTTTAATTGGGGGAAGGGGTTGATCTCCTTACTCCTGAACGGACCTCAGCAATGAAGCGGAGTCCTCACAGCATCCTTCATCTTCCTCGATGGCCGGTCAGGGGGCAGGTATTGATTGCAGGGTGCAGCTTAAAGTTTTCCTGACTGACTTCCTGATCTTTGGCAAAACTAAGTACCGGCAGCCCCACCTGCCTTATGGGGTTGCAGCGGTACTTATTGGCAAGGCATGGATTTCTCCGATGCAATTGCCGACACCACAGTGGCCCCTCCCGGCATACAACGTTGCCGTCAAGGCTCACACAAGTCTTGGCACTTTGTCACACAGTCACTACTACGATAGCCTCCTCTGGCATATGGGGTAACTTCAATAGGTGGTACAGGCTTGGCGCTCCCCGCATGACAATCGATGCACGGCTCAATCTATGGCATCCCTCTTCTGGCATACGAGGGTCACCGAATCACTCCTGCACATGGGCAGTGGCCCGATCGATGCACAGCCATCTCCTCACACCGGAAGTCCTCTTAGTATGGCTCTCTACTGGACCTTAAGCCCTCCAATGCTCTCCTCTTCCTCACAGGGCACATTGGTCTTGGCAAGCAGGCAGGCACTGGTGCAGCAGGCTCCAAGGCAAGTGGGTGATGTCCCCTCACCAAGCAGGGAGACCAGCTGGCTTTGGCCCCGAGTCTTGGTCACAGGCAGAAGTCTTGCAGAGCTTCCTCTTCTCCCACAGCCCGTCTGGCTGCTTGGCAGATGACAAATTTTGGGGTCTCAACCTCCCCTTCTTATAGTCCATTTCCAGACACCAAATGTGATTTGGGTCTTTGAGGCTTTATGTTGGGTTCCTGCTTCTTTCGAAGTGTACACTTTTCTCTGTCTTCTTCCTCTTGAAAGGCTGTCTGTCACAGCAGGAGAAACTCCAAAGTCCCACAACACAGGCCATGGAATTGACTAGAGTTCACACCTGGATGTCAGCCACAGTGATATGGGCACCAAAAACGTTAATCCCGGGCTTTCAGCCCTACTCTTTATGACTCCCCTATCATCCCCATCTTCTTCCTGAGATGTATCCAGGCCCTTCCTTGTGATCTATCACTGGATCAAAGAGCACCATTATGAAGGGTACAGGGGGAATCTCTCTCCCTTCCTATAGTGTGTCCAACTCACCTCACAGGAATGCAGCAATACACATCTGTCTGGGGGATCCTCCACTCCTCATGTGTTCACCAGGTAGGCCTGGGCTTCCCAAAATGGAACCAAGGGTCCTCCATGTAATGTGCCACTGCTAGCACACTTTGCACTTGGTGTACATACACAGCACATATACTGTCCATTTCTGTCACCTATGTACTGTGCCACCCCAGGCGCACATACATCCAGCACACAATCACTCTGTGCGCACTACTCAGTACTGTACCCTTTCTGTATTGTACCATGGTCTGCTATTTACAAACACACACTGCCAGCACACACACTTACTATGCGTGCACCGCACAACACTTCACCCTTCATGTATTGAACTTCTCACCAGCACACATACACCCAGCACATGCTCTCATTGCGCACACACTGCACAGCACTACATCTGTCATGTAATGCATTCCTCACAGGCATAAATAGACTCAGTACATACACAAACCATGTTTGCACAGCACTGCTCTATCCTTGTATTGTACCCGTCCCAGGCACACATACATTCAGCGCAGAGTCACTAATCCTGTGCTGCACAGCACTCTACATCCTACTGATGAAGGCCAAGGATGAGTTAAGCACACAGCAGTGGAACTTTAAAAAAAAAGGTGAGTGAGCCTGTAGGCCTCACTCCAGTGCACAGGGTAAAAAGGACCTAATCATTACACGGTGTCCTGCCACCACTGCCCTCGTGCTGCTTAATTCTTGGTAAAGGCGTTAGCCTTCCTCCACTATTTGGGTGCCACTTCGGGTCCAACAAAATAGCAATCCGTGAGACAAGCCTATGCCATGGTGTCAGTGTTTGCCTATGACAACAAAAATCAGCATTAGGGATCTAGACAACAGTACAGTTGGGCACTCAGGGCAGGGGTACACATCTTTTGCCATGCAGAGGACTTTTCTGTTCCAACAGTGACTAATCCTGTGGGACAATCTTGTTAGGTCAGGAGGGTGACAGGCAGTGACATGAGCAGGGGTTTTGCAGAAAGGGATAAGGGGAGAAGAGGGAAGGGGCTCTGGGCCTTTGCCCTTTCCAGGTCCTATGAGGCTAAAACAGTGAAGACACCACAGGCAAAAAACACCCTTCACTGGACTCATGGGCAAAACACTGAGAGCAATGGCTCAGTAGGTTTTGGGTGGGTGTCACAACGGGGGCACATGACTGGGGAGAGCCTAGGGCTCAGTATTTTGACCTAGGGCGATTAAGAAATGTAGGGCAGTAGGAGAGAAAGAAGACGGACAAGAAGAGTAGTTCAAGGAGAGTAGGCCGCCACTCAGCGAAGCAGGAGGTCAACAAGACAGACAGATTGATAAGGGAGCCTCGAAGGCCTCAATGCACATGGTCTATACAATAATCAGCAAAGTTCAATATACATGGGGATAGGCATGTGGCACAGCCACTAGCATTGTAACTGTTCTTAATGGGCGATCCACGGGTCAGGCTCATAGTCAAGGTCTAGGGGGCCCACTGACCTTGGCTTCGTAAGTACCCCTTCGAATCCCAGCTTCAGCCAAACAAGTCTAGCTGCTGTGGAACTAAAGTAGGTACCAATCAAGGACTGATGACCAGGCTGAGCTGACCAATGGAGGGCCCACAGGAAAAGGTGCACCAAGAAGAAAGGACACTCTTCAGTGCATGCAGGGTAAAGCGGATGAGGGGAGATGGGAGAGAAACAAAGCAGGCCACACAAGAGAGGGCAGGCTCAGGAGTGATGCACTGATGGAACGGGGATGACAGAAAAGTGATGTGGTATAGGTAGGCTTTCCTGTTTTCAGTTTCTATTTTTGGTAAATTCTGGTGGGGTTTTTTCAGTGTTTTCAAGTGATTTCAATACCTTAAAAAAACAGTGGTCATCAGTGGTTACACATTTTCGCGCCATTAAAACCAACAGAAAAGGTGTTTTCCGGTGTTTATGGAAAGTTTTGCTTTTATTATTGCTTGCTTTCTGCACTGATTGTACATGGTATATAGACAGTGTACGTACAGTGTATATGAGATCCAAATACATTTTTGCAAATCAAACTTATTGCAGTACACCATACAATACTTCTTCAGTGAGTCTTTGGTCATGTGCGCTCGCTCTTTCCTTCCCATGTAAACCTTTTTCTGTGAAAAGGCCCTCTCAACATTGGCACTTGAGACGGGTAACGCCAACACAGCCAGTACACAATTTGCTATCTCTGGCCACTGACATAGCTTTCCATGCCAATACTGGTGCACTTGAATATTGCGATTTTCTGGGCAGGTTCTGCAACATTTGCATTGAACTGGGCGCATATGCCCTCACAGAGTTATTGAAGCTGTCAAAAATGAAGCAGCACTTTTGAAACTACGGAGAAAATTCCCCTTTATGGAAGGGATCTAGAACTTGTAAGAGTACCACAATGAGGTTTCATTGACTTCAAATGCCATGGTTGGTAAAGGGAGATTTCTATGCATCATTGCAAGCCATTTCTCATACATTGTAAAATAAAAGTTCCTGAATTGCTCTTCAACATTGCTTTGCTTACCAAGTGGCAAGCACTCTAACATGGAACATGTTGCAGTTCCAAAGTCACTAAGCGTGTCGCCTAGCCTACTCTCAAGGAGATGTTTCACATATACACCAATTATGCTGAACACTTGGCAGACAAGGGTGTTTTCAGACTCTAGTTTTTTTATTATGAACACTACAGCAGTTATGTTTTCCTGTAAAAATCTAAGAATGCAGTACAGTGTACTTTTTTTCACATCACTATCAATATGAGACCAAAGATCCTCACATTTCTTGCCTTTGGCATCATCACTCAGCAAAAATTCTGTAAACGGTCGCCACATGGATAATATAGCATTCACAGCCCCTTGGACTGAGGACCATCAGCTAAGTGACACAGTTGGGATGACTCTTTCTTTGAAACCACACAAAGCACAAAATGTGAAATATTTGCATATTAGTTCCCGCGCATAACAAAATAGTGCACCAGAATGGACTAAAAAGTTAATAGAATTCTTCATTAACTCTGAAGATTGTAAAGATGCTTTCAGCATACCATCTAACAAGTGGCAAGGATCTCTTACAGGGAAGCACTTCAGCTCAGGTATCGATTTTGTCAGGTCATCACACAACTTTTTCATATACGTAGCTGAATCACTGCAAATACAAACAATATCACTCCAATCTTTGTTGAACTTGGAAAGAACCATATAGCAGCAGCATTCCAAGTGACACTGCGTTCCATGTTTTCCAAAAGTCTGGTGTCATGTTTTCACCACTCTCCCAGATGCTTGGTGATAGCACTCTTTTCACATATACTTGTCACTAAACCTTGCATTGAATGTTTAAAGCCTGGGGTGTTGGCAATTCACCTACTATCAATACTGACTCACTAGAAACTGGAGGCTGATGTATCAAGGGTTTTACCCATTTTCTGTGGGTAAATGTGATGGCACATATTGGGAAAGATTCTTATGAAACCAGCCATTTTACCTATCAGTGAAAGACTCAAAATCAGCCAAAATATCAAATATGATTTTGATATGTCCAGATTCTCTACAGTTCATAAAATAATTGAACAAGACCTAAAACATGCTTCTTAACCCGCCATCTTTAGACTAAAGACCACAAAACAGAAAAAAGCAAAAGGAAGAAGAAACAATATTTTAGTGACATCCCTAAACAACAAAACTCAAGCAGAATAATGTTAGCCCAGTCTTTCTTGCTGCCAGCTTGTATAACAAAGTTATATTGTATTGGCCCCTTCAGAAAGAAAAAAATGACTCTTTCACTCTTCTCTTTCTTTCTTTGAATGGCATTTATTTTGTGGTTTGTGCAGGTGTTTTTCAGTGTTTATATGTTTACACTGGTGAGGGCTATTACCCTTTCGGGGGGGTTTTATCAGTTATTATAGGTTTAAACCTAAAACCGGACAGCCTAGGTATAGGCAGGGCTTTAAGTGGGACGGGTCTCACCGGTGCTGAGCACCGGCAGTTTTTTAAAGGGGGGATCGAAACAGGTCTCTATCGGGCTCTGTTTTGTGCCCTGGCACAGGCAGTCCGTTTTTTTCCGGACTGCAGTGACAGCAGGCACATCAATGTGCGCGTGCTCACACTGCTCACTTCTCCCTAGTGGAGAAGTTTCGGCATGACGTCATGCCAGGTGAGCGTTGTAGGGGAAGGGAAATCCTTTAAAGAGAGTCATTTTCTCTCCGGATTTCCCTTCTCTTTTTGAAACTCAGGAGCAGCAACATTGTCGTGGTGTCAACAGGGCTTTAAGTGGAAGCTTTTTCAATTTTATATACAAGCCATAGTTGCTGCTTATTTATCTTATGCAACTAACAACCATTGACAAAGCCAATAGTCCTGACTTGTAGGCATGATATTACTTGTTGTATCATATATCTGGATGCAATGACAGAAACAGCAAAATACAAGTCGGGCGGCACACTATGCTAAGCACAGATTTTTAGCTTACCTGTTTTTAAGCCACACCCTTAATTACATTAGCCACTCCCCTTTGAGAGACCCCCAGTTTTTTCATCCCACTTAAAGCCCTGGGTATAGGCATAACATTCGAGAAAGGAAGAGGGTAGGGCAAGAGATGAAGTAAAGAAAGAAGCAAGGAGTGTGAACATAGATGGCATGATGAAGGACAATGACCAGTTATGGTGGAAATAGAGTAACGTCAGAAAAAGGAGTAACGAGTGAAAGAAAAGGAGGAAATAAAGGGACTAAAGGAGAGAAAGACGATGAGCACGGGTGATACAGAGTAAAGTGCATGCGGAAAAAGAGGGAAATAAAGAATCGCAGTGACGGAAGGAAAGTGGACTTAGAGAGCATTGAATGGAAGCAATCGATGGGGTGGGTAAATGGGAGGAACAAACATGCAACAATCGAGACTAAAAGGACAGGCAGAAAGAGCGATGAGGAAAATGGAAGGAACAAAGGGGGCGACAGAAAAACAGACAGAGGGAGAAGAAATGAGAGTGAAGCAGTGAACATGGAGAACAATTACAAAACAAAGTGCAAGGGGGTGAAAGGAAAGGAGGAACAGATGGTGTAAAATTAGAAGAAGGTGGGCAGGGAAAGCAAACCCAGGGGTGGAGGGCGCCTTACCGGAGGAGAAGGAGGTGATGCACCCAGAGAGATGGAGGAAAAGATGAGCCCAAAGCAAGTAGCGCCCACAATCCAAGCAGTAAAGTTTAGTATACTGGGCTGTCAAGCAGTCAGAAAAACGAGGAAAAGTATCACCTCAGAGTTATACAAAGTAAGAGCTCCTGGAGCCAAGACTGACAAGATTATATCTAAAAAGAAAATAAGACAAGATAGTAGAACATATTTTTGGAACATAAAGTGAACTCTGTTGAAATAATTCGAAAGCTCCCTCGGCTTCAGTAAAGCTGACAAATGGCCTGTTCGTGCTTTGGGATGAGTGCACTCTTTATCGAGAGTTTCCAGCCTATTCAAATAACATGCAAATCCCCCCCCCGTCACAGGCTACAAAGTGCAGGCTATAAACGAGGGGAATGACAAGCCGTTATTGAGACGCTGCCTGTAGGAGCTGCGGGTTTTCAGCTTTTAAAAAAACGCACTTGGCTGGAGCAAGTTCTGCTTGAGCGTGAAGTGGAAAGGGGCTGGTTAATTTGGCAGGCGGCTGAGAAAAAGCCCGACAAATCCGTGTGCAGCAAAGAAGACCGGATCTCACTACGGTCTCAAGGATATGGTTTGGCTGCAGGCGATGGCAGTTTCATTTCGCTGGGTCTGCGCCTTCTTGCCAAGACTTTGTTGTGCTGCAAAACGTCTTGATCTGTGATAAAGCACTCCTGCCCTCGGCCTTGTGCTCGTGAACGCAGCGCTGTGTGTACGACGCTGTCAGTGAATGCGCCACCCACCGCAGCGAGCAGAGCGCGCGCCAAGCGCCGTGTGTGCAGAGCGCGCGCCAAGGGGTTGACGGATACTGGGGCTGATACTAATGTTCCGTTTCTCTTTCTTGTACCGAGAAAGCAACTGTCGGTTCATCATTTGTTGGCATCCGCGGAGGTGAGCGAGGCAGCAATCCCCTTGGGCCATGTTCGCACTACATAAAAACTACACAAATATATACATCTGGTTTCTTGTGGCTCTGATGCCTGTGCTGGGTCCGCGCTGACAATTAGGCCCCATCCCTTCCCACCTTAGATGCCTTCTTCCTCCTCTTGCCACAAGTCCTCTTTTGTTGCTGTGGCTGTGGCACACATGATGAAGTCCTTCCGCCTTGTGTTGGGGTGCTGATGTGTCACCTTTCTTCATGTTGACCAGCGGCGGCAGCCACTTAGCGGGGATGGCGGGGCTGGGGGTGGCTGGAAAATACAAAAAATCACTTACCTGCAGGCCGGCACCGCCTCTCGGTCCTCTTCGGTCAACTGACACGAGAAGTAGGAAGCACACAGGCTTCCAGACTCCCTTAGCCAATCATGATGTTGCTCTCACCAGCATGACAGTAGCGCCGGGATTGGTCTGAGCGCCGTAGTTCGGCGCTCAGACAGGGACCTGGAGCCTTTGAATGTTCTCAACCCTGGCTGTGCAATACAGCCAGGTGGAGAACGTGCTAAATGTGCATGAGTGTTTGGCCGGCCAAAGACGGCCAGCCAAACCGTCATGCGCAGGGCCAGCCATATAGTCAGGTGCACTTAAGAAGTGCCCACCACTCCCCCCCTGCTCTGGACAGCCCAGGCCCGCTCCGTACCTAAAACTGAGGCAGTACAGAATAATAAAATGATAATGACATTACGTTATTATCATTTTATTTTTCCTTTTTGAACTGCTCACAGAGCAGTAGGGCAATGCTCCTCCGCCTTAGCTGGGGAGCCACCACTGATGTTGACGTAAACAAAAATGCCAACATTGTGGAAGAGGAAAGTGGGAGACTATGGGACTTGCAAGTGTGCTGCTGCAGGATCAGATATCAGAAATGCAAATATACATTTTGTTTTTCATTACCTGTCAGCCAGTGCTTTAATTGGGAAAAAAGTGCAGATACTCACCAAATTGAGCCATGGATTAAGGGTGGAGTTTGGAGCGGAGCTAGGTGCAGGGCTAAGAAGAAAACATCTATTAACAAGATTAAGACTTTGTCAGTGCACAATTGTGCATGAGGGTACAGAAACATTTTTGCTATCTGTATTATTATTTTTGCATGTGCAAAAAAGATACATTTAGCAATGTTTTTCAAATTTCAAATGCGTGCATATTGCTTCTGCACTTATGGGGCCTGATTCACAGAACTAACTTACGTCAAAAACGTAAAGTTAGTACTTTTTAGTATTTACAGAATGAACTTACTCATTTCGGTATTCACAGAAGTTAGTAGTCCTAACTTTAGGACTCCTAAATGCCTTCTGTGAATACCGAAGATCTTAAAGTTAGGATTTTCTCAGTTTAGGAGTAGTAAAGTTAGGAGTCCTAACTTTACTACTCCTAAACTGAGAAAAATCCTAACTTTAAGACTTTCGGTATTCACAGAAGGCATTTAGGAGTCCTAAAGTTAGGACTACTAACTTCTGTGAATACCGAAATGAGTAAGTTCATTCTGTGAATACCAAAATGAGTAAGTGTATTCTGTGAATACCAAAAGTACTAACTTTACGTTTTTGACGTAAGTTAGTTCTGTGAATCAGGCCCTAGGTGTATAAACAACATTTGAATTTTCACTTATCCACAGTAATGGATACTGTGTGCAGTCTGAGAAAGAAACCTAGACAAGGACATGCCATGATCCCGCTCTTCTTGAGAGATCTCGTCGCTCTGTATCTATGTTGTTCCTGTTTTTTCAGCTATAGTGCTTCCTTTAAAGTGCCTTTTGTAATTCACTTGAATTCAGTTATATTGTTTATTCACCTAACGTGGTAGTAGTCAGTTCAAAAGTTACAAAATAATGAAGTACAATGATTTAAAGCAATGAAGAACGTAAACAAAGGTTGTGGAACTCCATGTGGTGACTAAGAAAATAAGCAGGGTTGATTCATGTATTTACCCTGTGTTGTTGCAAGTCACCTGACTTCATGGCAAAGTTGTAATTGTATTCATAGTTCCTCCTGTGTGTTTTTATTTGTATTTAAAGGGCCCAGGAGCCTATTCTAAATATTTACCGTGCATATATGGCATTATTGTTTCAGGTTTATTTCATTTCAGCATGAAACTTCATGAGGAAAAATATATTTCAATGAATTTTGGAGCCAAGCTACTTCTTCAGGAAAGTCAATACATTTATAACTCATTTTTAAATCAAAAGTGGCACTTTCCCATCTCCTTTTCCCTCATTCTCCCTTCTGCTTTCTCATGCTTTCTATCAGTCCCTTCAGTCCTCCTTTCTCTAACTATATCTCTGCGACTCCCTGTCTGATCCTCCTGTCTTCTACTTAGTATTGGTACTGTCTTCACTCCTCATTTTTACTTCTATCACTCTCTCATCTTTGTATCTCTTTCTGTCTCTTTACTATCTTTCCTTCACTCTTTCTCCAACCCTTATGCTCCTTTCTATGCCTCCTTTTCACACTTTCTCCAGATTGTCTCTCTTCTCCTTTCCATCTCCATCTCCTTCCGAATGGCCTAAATGTGCATATTTGTAATTTATGTCTAGCTACATCTGTATGTACAGTTGTGACAGGACCTGATTTGTAGGTGTTTTTATGTGCTTTTATGGCCTATATTGGCCGAATAAATAGTTATTGAATTGAAAAAATTGGTCTAAGTGTGCACTTGCCAAACTCGAGATTAAACAACTCAGCCAGGCCACCAGACACTCATTGTTACCCTCACAGACTGACATTCATACAGATCATATATCAGAAAGAGCTATCTGCCAGAGAATCAGTTGAAAACAGTATTAGCCTTGTCACAGCAGTTAAACATTTCAGGGCACTGGTTTGCAACCCTATATTCGTAGCCACCAGAATTATGTGATTCTGCGGCTGTGGCATTTTCCGCATAATAATGAAATTGCTGCATTTGCCACATAAACCATCTGCTGCTGCATAGTCTGCAGATTGTATCAAAAAAATTGTTTCCAGCTTAAATGGATCAAAAGTTACTAAAAACATGGTGACAAATGTTCCTGTGAAGTGGAAGGCCCTTCACAAAGGTTGGCTGGTCATCTTTGAGTTTCCTATTGCTGTATTGGGGTATTAAACTGGTACTAATAAGGTGAAAATAAGGTGAAATATTTTCCCAGACAGTGTTACTATATGTAAAAAGGACAAACTAATGAAGGAATACTATCATAAAATGTGTTGTATTAGGCCTCATAATGTGCCATTCTTGCTGCATAATTTAGTCAGCCTGGCCGCATCATTTGGTCCTCCTCTGCCGCATAATTCCAGTGGGCCTGTCTATATTGCACAAAATCCTTAAACACAACACTAGTGCTGCCACAACCAATCAAATGACGCAGAACCAATTTAAAGCATGAGCGTGGCTTACTTTGGGTGCAAGTGCATCACATGTATAAAGTTTGAAATAGCTGCAAATACATTTTTTTAAAAGTGGTGCTGGAAGGGGGCTCAGTTATTTTACAGAGTTATTGTTTGACTGAATCACGCCTTATTAAGTGTTCACAAATTCCAAACTATGGAATTTGTCCCTTTCGGTTATATTAATGTCTCTTGCTCGCTCCTAGTCTTCACTTTCTTTACTTTCTACACTTTCTTTCACCTCTCATTCGCCTGTCTCATGTTTCTCTCTACTTCCACTTTCTCTCCCTCGTTTACGTGGAGGAATACTAAATTTAGATAAATTATTTGCCCTCGTAAATGGAGTCCACACAGAACTTGAATGTTTTTCACATTGTCTCTTGACTTCCAAACTCTCGCTCTCTCTCTCTATATGTATATATACATATATGGAGAGAGTTTGGAAGGCAAGAGACAATATATATATATATATATATAACAAACAATCCAACTCCCACAGAAAACTCCATGGACGAAGGCACGGACACGAGGTAATCAAGATGTGGCAAATATTTATTTCTCAGGTCCACCCTCAACCCCTGAGATAAGAGATACGCGTTTCGGCTTTCAGGAAGCCTTTTTCAATCTGTTTGGCGCCATCATTCACATCATATATATAGCCCTTCCCACTTAAGGTAAGTGTAGACATAGATGACAGACTCATAAGTATGCATCATACATTTTCCATTTTCCACCCACCATGATTAAATGCTCTCTATAATAGAGTATTAGCACTGGGGCAGGTATACCAACATATGTATAACAAGAAATACATTAATTACATAGTGCAAATCAACAATTATACCGATGTTGCTGTTTACTGTGGAGGAAGCATATTTGAATAGAGAGTGTTATCTACCATAAGTGGGAATGTTGTAGATAATAAACGCTGTGCCGCCAGATCTTATCTCATATGTCACATTTAAATAAAAACGAACATAAATGAAAATATTAAATGAACAATGCTGCTATTATACACATTAGTCCAAATCAAGTCCGCCTCAACCCCTGAAGGATTAATAGAGCCGATAAAATAAACACCGTTCTCATGTCACCATACATCTGCGATGAGAATGTTGAAAACTGCTACAATGTTACCAGTTCACATGATACCAGATTAGTAATCAAACAGGCAGGGAAACACATTGCTGGCATCCGCACCTCGGGGTCAGGTCATACTCCATGTGTGAACTATCGACATAAATGTCAGCCTCCGAGTCTGCGCATAAAACTACATATCCCATAGTGCTGCTTGATATAACGTAATCAAAGATGGAATGCACAAACGTAGTTCAGTTTAACATCTAAAGATCAACACCGCTGATGAAAATAAACCGTCCTGGAGGCAGGAAATGTCATAGTCTAAAATAATAGGCAGCAAAAATGAGTTCAATCCAAACACAGAGGTTGAAGGGGACCGATGTATAAAGATATGTACGCCAAGACTAGCCTCACCGCTTCGGCGTTGGCGTCAGCAGTGCCCAGTCACCAACAAGCGCCAGTCTCCTGGGTGAGGCATTTCGTTCTGGGAAGACACAGACCCCGTGCTGGCAGTTGTAAAAACCGCCCCGCTCCAGGACCCTAGTATTCCACCGCTGTCATCCTCATTCCTTTTACTGGCTGTCGAGTTGGGGGCTCCCCCACTTGTACTCACGTACTCCTCCAACAAACAGCGGTCCGAAAGGAGAGCCACAAACGACTGGTGGTCAGTGAGCAGCGCCAAGACCACCTGCACTGCAACCAAATGAACAAACAATCCAACTCCCACAGAAAACTCCATGGACGAAGGCACGGACACGAGGTAATCAAGATGTGGCAAATATTTATTTCTCAGGTCCACCCTCAACCCCTGAGATAAGAGATACGCGTTTCGGCTTTCAGGAAGCCTTTTTCAATCTGTTTGGCGCCATCATTCACATCATATATATAGCCCCTCCCACTTAAGGTAAGTGTAGACATAGATGACAGATGATATATATATATATATTTTAACAACTTTACACAACTTGGACTTCATGTTCAGTTTCGCATGGTACAGGCAGCTGGCTCTGCAATGCACACCTACAATGGGATTAACTGCATAGGGTCAATGGACCCCGCACTGTGAATCACCCTACGATGCAAGCTGTGCAAACCCCCAGACAACCCTGATAAAGCAAATGTGCTGCTGATGATTCATCAGCAGCTCAGCTTTGAGCAACACTGATGCACGGCTAGAGAGTTGTGCGCTCACGCGCTTATGCCACTGATCATGCCGTGCTCCTCCTCTGAGTATCGGTACTCTCCTTGGAGAAGGAGAAGTTCCGATACTCAAAAGGTGAAAATTGAAAAGTGCTGGTACTTAGTACCGGTGAGTACAGCCCCATTTAAAGCACTGGTGTCAGGGCCACAGAGAAAGCGATATGGCAGGAAGAGATCGCGTGACAAAAATGTTGTGCACTTGCCTGCAGGAGCAGATTACTAGCAGTGCATACTCTGAGTCACACAAGACCAGTGCCTGTTGGCATAAGCCCACCGAATAAGCGGGTGTTGCATGCAGCAATTGGGAGGCGGGAGACTAGCCTTGAGAATTGGTAGTCTCCCACCTGGATCGAGTGGGTTTTTATGTATGTGTAAATCCTTGCGTCTGTTCTCCTGTCTGTGTGGCTTACGAGGTTGTTAAATGTTTCTGCCACCGGGAGAGGGGTATAACTCCTGGAAGCGTAGATTCTGGTCTGTGTTGTAGTTACTGGTGGCAGTTCCTTGAGGCTCTGACTTTGGTCCCACGCCATAACATTTACTGAGGCCCCCCCATGTCGACCAGTGCCTTGTTGGATTGACCACTAAAATGTATCTTACAGGCCGGTTGCAGGTTTTTTTGGGGTTTGTGTCTTGTCCATCGTGTAGGAAATGAGAATTATCTCTCCATCAATGGCCTCAACTGCTTCCTGACAGTCATACTCGGAGAGTGGGCATCTGATACCACTGCGCTCCTCAGTAGTGATCGCCCGAACAGGGGCATGGGTGGATCATCTGGCTCCCCCTCTGCGCCCCTCCATGCTGTTGCAGCACACTTGTCAAAAATGGTTGTACTTTCCACTCTTGGCACATGTTTTCTTTTGTGCTGGGCATTGTGATTAGGGGTGGGGGTTCACAACCACAGTAGTCACAGAGCGTCGATTACATGGCCGCGTTGGATAATGCGCTGGTAGCGCGTACTTATCATTCTTGGTAGACTGCTTCAGTCTTCACACAGACGTCGTGTTTGGGCATGTGTGGCACGCTCACTTTCACCAGTGCCTCTTCCATACGTTCTGCTCTGCAGAGACAATAATTTGTGAGCCTGCTGGTCCATGTCTTCCACATAGTGGCTACCGTTGCAGGATCAATTAGTTCACTGAATAGAGGAAGAGCACAGCCGTAAGGTGAACAGAACAACTGCTTCTTGTGGGGGCCCTGACTGCGGAGCAGCACCATTGACTGGAGCAGTTGCATCCGTGTCTTGTCAGGGCTGATCCTGGGACATGGTGGTGCTTGGTGAGCCTGCTGTGGTAGGCTGTGAAAGAAGGTCTCTGGTTGTGCCAGATCATGCTGCCTTCCTTGCCTCTGGTGGTGTGTGAGTGTGTGCAGGTCAAAAGGTCCCCAGCCTTGGGACGGCTCGTGATGAAACAACTCTTGGCCCTTTAATGGAATCGAGGAGTCCAATTACTATGAGGCAAATACAGAGACCAGAGCTCCACTCCACTGCTCTCTTAGCAGTGAAATGGGTCAAACAGCAGGCAGGTCCCCGGAGAGTGTGGAGGGGACAGGACACTCACCGCTCTGATCTCAAGTTGGTAGGGCTTTCCGACCCGGTGGTCTAGCAGAGATGCGGCCCTGCGCCTCGTGGGACACGGTACAGACAGCCAGTTGGCCATATTGGTTAGGTGTTGTGAACTCTTGTACCGGGACAAATTCTTCTCCCACTTGGAGGCTGAGGGTGCAGAGTAGTCCCCAGTGGAGTGGAGTTAGGACGTCACCCCCAGACGGGACAGTCGCGAAGAGCAGACAGCATGATGGTGGGCCACATACATGCGGGCCAATCCTCGTCGGCAGTGTGCGGGGCGACACACTGATAATTTGGCCCCAGTAGCAAACAGTGACATGAACAATTCACACAGTAGTAGTTTGGTATTGATTCTGCCTCGAGCAGTCGGACATCCCTTCATTTATCCTGGGGGTTGCGCCCTACCTCCAGGTGTGCACTACATCAGATGCACCTGACGTTTACTTATAAGCTAAACCAGTGCAATGCCCAGGTATCTGCTCTGCCATACAAGAGCTGCCACTTAATTCTGTTGTGGCTTCTGTTTTTCCATTCCCAATATTAGTTGTTATGTTATGCCTTTTTTGTATAGTGCGCATTTGACAATTACTTGGCATCTTATCACTTTGGTCCAGAATTTGCAGTTATGGGGATTCCTTTGGGGCTCCAAGAAAAGTAAGCTCAGACAGGCCCAGGCCTAGTATACCTGCCCCAATGTTCTGCTGATTCTCTTGTGTCAAAGGGCCACCCCCATAAAGCTTAAATCTATGACAAGCGGAGATCTGAAGTCTACATGACTTAGTGAACCCTAATACCCTTAATATCTTCTCGGATCTGGAGGCCATGTAGTTTAATCCTGGCAATTCAACTTTTATCCATCCTACGTCAGTAAATTAAGTGCCATTAAATTGGGTAATAGTATCATCCGATTTATTTTAAATCACTTAGTAATGACAGAAATGTCGCAGGAAGTGATATATAAACACAAACATCAAAATAGTCCCAAGGACACCGCTCTCTATTCTGCTCCTGCCTCATCTGACTGAATGCAACCTATTACTGGTCCCTTTGTGGTTCTACCAACATTGGGAACAGGAGACTATTGTCCCTTGTTTAAAATCCATTTGCTGTTGCAATCTCTTCACCTCGTAACATGTGAGAATCACATTGCTAATGGTACTGGTCTTCTATTCCACAACTTGAAATCTGTTCATCCATACATTCTGAATCTCAGTCTTTTGACATTCTTCACCAACAAAATCCACACCCTGAGATCCAATTTTGCCAATTCAGTTTTACCCCCACCAAAATAGAGACATCCTGCTCCCCACTTCATAAAAACGTGTTTCTTTACTGAACTTGCACCTGGTACTGAATCTGAAGTGAGTCCTCCTTCAAGAAGTCCTCACCCCACTGGGATACAGTCATTGTTTAAGTCATCATTATTGGGCTTCCAACATGAACACCCATCATCACAAATATTATACATTTCTCCTTAACCAGGAGGGACATCCCTCAATCATTGAGCATGCCGTCATATCCCCAATTCTACAGAAAGCCTCATTGGATATGACTATCCTCGATAATTACAGACCTATATTCGACCATCCCTGTTTGGCCAAAGCTCTTGAAACAGTAATCTCCCATCAATTATCACACTACATTGAGACTGACATCCTACTCAGTAACTTCCAATCAGGGTTTATGCCGAGAAGAAGTACTGAATCCGCTCTCCTAAACACAGAAAGGAATTCCTCGCTACCTGAGATCTAGGAGTCTCCTCAGCAAAGATACTGCTCAATATTTCAGCTGCATTCGACACCATCGGCAACAACATACTCATTGACAAGCTAGCAGCATCAGTAGGCATGGGAGGTAGAGCCATCACATGGTTTTCTTTCCTCTTCCAATACCGCATACAGCAAGTAAAACTAGGCCCATTCCTGTCAACAAAGCCGATATTCTCTGCGGTGTGCTTCCAGCATTAGCCTTGTTCACCACTATATTCAATATTTACATGGCCCCCTTGACCTACATCCTAGATTCAGACAGCAATGGCTATCACGTGTGTGCAGATGACACCCAGTTTTCCTTAAAGCTAGCAGATAATCCTAGCAATTCACCCATGCTATCCCAAGACCTCTCACACATTCATTGGTGGATGCAAAACAATTGTCTATGCCTCAATGGGGACAAATCTGAAATGTTGCTCTTTGATCTGGTAATCTCCCTACTCCCATTTGCCTGGCCTGCTGAAATGCTCCCCCTCCCCGCTCGCCCCTGTGAAGCAAGCTCACAGCCTGGGAGTGTTCACTCCTTCACTCCACAGATAAATTAGTTTTGCAGAAATGCCTTTTTTCACTCCCTAAACTGAAGGAGATCTTCCTTTTGCTACACTGCTCACAGAAAATTCCCTTGATCTTTACAGTGGCCATGTCCCGATTGTACTATTGTAATGCTCTTTACACTTGCCATCCTACCACCTAACTCAAGAAACTCCAGCAACTCCAAAACATTGTGGTCAACTGGTTCACAACCTCAAACGACACAAACTTATTACCCATGCCCTCAAATATCTTCATTGGCTCCTTTTCCATGAAAGGGCCAAGTTCAAATCTCTTGGCCTCAAATATCTTCATTGGCTCCTTTTCCATGAAAGGGCCAAGTTCAAACTCTTGGCCTAATTCACAAGGCCCTAAATAACCGTACTTCAAACCACATCACTAGCCTCTTCGCTCCCTATCAGCCATCCCGGTTCACTGATAAAAGGCTGCTGACATCCCACCATTTCAGATATAAAAGATATGGCAGTCAAGCCCTTCATCACCAAGGGACCTCCCGATGGAATGACCTACCTATCTACCTTGGACTGGAACATGACCATTGCAAATTCAGGAGATCTTTAAAGACCTTCCTCTTTTCAATGGCATTCGGATTACATCACCGCCTGAATCATTTTCCTCAATTTCCACCTCTGACTGGTAAGACTGGTTCCCCCACTTCTGAGGTTATATGTACCCCAAAGGCTTCATAATCTTCATCCTTGTAGTTATTCTCATGCTCTCAAATTCCAGTTTGGCCCAGAGCAGCGAGTTATAATCAGTCAAATAAACATACATTTTGAAAAATATTCAACAGTACGTTTTGAAAATTATTCAATGCCTGGGACATTAAAGATGTTGTTCATTAAACTATCTGTCAAATATGTCTAAATAAATGGCTGAGTGATTGGAATAGAAGAGTGCCCGCTGCTCTCAATTCATTCACCTAATATTGATTTACATCCTGTGTTTGTGCATATTAATGCCTGTATTGATGCACTGTGCACAATAAGGCGGCAGTTGCCTCCCTTTGCCCAGGCTCTGTGCTCAGCATGTTTCAGTGGGAGGTTTTTGTGAGTGGAGCTCCTGCTCTTAGGTTTAGGTTTAGGTTTAGGGATTTATAGAGTGCATGGCTACCCACAGGCATCCCAGCGCTATAACAGGTAAGGGAAACTGTCTGGTGTGAGAATTAGGGGAACAGCCATGTTTTAAGTTTCTTTTTAAAAGACTGTTCATTTTCTCTTCTGTGTCTTATCCCTGCTGCCACCTTTGGCAGGGGTTTACAAATATTTTATAGATCTCTAACAATTCAGCGCAGATCTTTTAGCTGAGAATTAAGAAGCTAGATATTCTAATAGCACTGAAAATTGTTGTGGCCCACTGCACAAGAAAAGCTACCTGTGGGTGTAGGTAATGTCTCTTCTGCTTACTGTTCTATTTCTAAACGTCTGGAATCCTTAGGCAATTACCAGGTCTCCTATGTGGCTGTTCATCCCTTCACTTTCTCTTCAACCGATGCCTTTGATTACCAGTTATGTCTGTACTGATGGCACTCAGATCCTGCCATGCTTGGACCCAGGTTTGGAGGCAACAAAATGTGTGTGGCGACCCTTTATGAGTGGATGGCAGAACTCTCTGGATAAATACCAGAAAAGGAGAAATAATATTTTTTCATGGTAGTGTGGCCTTTGGTTGCCCTATATTTGGTCATTATTCTGAGGGCACAAGTTATATTGATTCAAACTTGATTGAGGGCCGGTTAGACCTGGCATCTTTTGGCATGTTTACCCTGTCTTTTTTGTGTGCTTTCTGACCTCCTTTTTTTGATGGTATACTGGACTTCATTTTTGCTGGTTTAGTGTCTCTGCACACTTTCTCACTGCTGTTCAGTGTTATAGTGCAAGAGCTCCTACTGTAAATTGTGTTATGATTGGTTCTCCATTATTGGCATATTTTATTTACTGCTAAGTCCCCAGTACAGTGCACTGTGTGTGCCAAGGGCATGCAAATCAAATGCTACTAGTGGGCCTGCACCACTGGTTGTGCCACCCTGCCACCCACACATGTAGCCTTTCAAAGGTGTCTCAGACCTGCCACTGCAGTGCCTGCGCGCAGTTTCTAACTGCCATGTCAACTTGGCAAGTGCACCCACTTGCCAGGACCTAACCTTCCCTTTTCTTACATGTAAGTCACCCCACAGGTAGGCCCATGGTAGCCCTTTGGGCAGGGTGCAGTGTATGTGAAAGGTAGGACATGTGCTGGTGTGTTCTACATGCCCTGATAGTGAAATACAGCCAAGTTCGTTTTTTACTATTGAAAGGCTATCTGTCACATAGGTTAACATGGGAGCTGCCTTGTAGCATCTTACAAGCATAACTTTCCATTGGGACACAATAGAGGAATGGAGTTTAGGCTTCCTGAACTCGGAAGTTAAAAATGCATCTTTTAGTGAAGGTGATTTTTATATTGTGTGTTTGAAAATGCCACTTTTAAAAAGTGGGCATTTTCTTGCTTAACCATCCTGTGTGCCTTTGCCTGTTTGTGTATTCACCATCTGGGTGCTGGGCATGTGCATTCACACTAGACAGACACAAGGTGGAGGTTGAGGTGTGTCCTGCCTTTCCTGGGGGACTCATAGCCAGATTGAATAGACCTGGCTGCATTTAGAGTAGTGGGAGGAGTTGTCACTTGCACCTGAATGGACTGTGGCTGCCTCTCACAAAGCTGTCTTCCCCTCCTGGAGTAGACCTGGCCTGAGCCAGGCAGAACTGGTTTATGTATCCCAGAGTAACTTTGTTTGCACCAACTTCAAAGGGAAATGTGGAATAAATATTGGTGCCCTGACCCCGGGACTTTAGAACTCTTTGGGATTAAGGAACCTGCCAAGAAGAAGAGCTGGAGAAGCTGGGAGGAGACACTACCACTTTACTGTGTTGGCCTGCAGTGGCTACCTCTGTCTTGGGCAGTAAAAGGACTGGACTGAACTTTCTACAACTTCTTATTCTGAGTATCTCCAAGGGCTTGAAGTAGAGCTTGCCCCCTGTTCAAGAAGTCTCAGGAATAGCAAAGACTTTGCCTTACTCTGGGTACCTGCATCTGGAACTGTGTGTTTCAGCTGCCACAGAGGGAAAAAGCAACCTGACGCCGTCAACAAAGCTGCTGCTGGCTCCGTGACCTGAAGGCACCGCAGAGGGCACCGCTGCACTTCGCACCGCAATGCTGGTCTCACCGACTAAGACGTTCGACACTGCCACTGAGCCTCTGCTTGCACCATGACCTGTGGGCACCGCACTGCGCACTGCCTCACTTCAGACCACCTCCCTGGTCTCACTGACAACACAACTGCAAGCTGACATCGACACCGCTGCCTGCACCGTGGTTTGTGTGCACCACTCGTAAGTTACATGACGCACCGCCCCGTCCCACACTGCAGTGTTGGCCCACCGACGCCAGCACCATCCACTTCATATCGTCAGCCGATGCCACTGCTTGCACCACGACCTGTGGGCCCCGCACTCTGCATTGCCCTGTCTCGCACCGCAGCCTTGGGTTTACCGATGATAGCGCTTCAACAACGACAACGCTGCTGCTTGCACCGTGACCTGCCAGCACCACGACGAGCACCGCCCACTTCGCATGCAGCCCTGGTCTTACTGACGCCACTGGATGACCGTCACCGAGCTGCTGCCTGCACTGCAACCTGAGAGCACTGCATGCCGCACTGCTCCACTTCACACCGCAGCCTCAACGCCGCCAGCGCTCCTGACTTCAACCTCACAGAGTTCGACCTGCAACGTGTGTGACTTCAAGGTCCTGATGACTCCTGCACCGACCTCCAGAACCGACACCTGCCAACGCCGGCTCTTCGGAGCTCATCACGAGGTCCCAACGCCCTACATTTCTAAAGGTACTGTTTGCAGGTCTTCCCAACACCGTAGCTGGTCCCTGACCGGCCTGAACTGTTGGATTTGTTTGTTCACGATGCCATGATAGCCCCAGACAGAGCTATCGACTCCAAAGATCTGCATTTCAAGTCTATGTTTGGCATAATTCGTATCGTGATAACTGTATGTTGGATTTTTATCGTTTTGGTCTTGTTTTACAAAGTTAAATATTGGCTATTTTTCTAAAACTGGTGTGGTGTCCTTTTGTAGTGTTTTCACTGTATTACTGTATGTTATGTGCAAATGCTTTACACATTGCCTCCAAGATACGCCTAATCTCTCTGAGTGAAAGCATAAGGAAATAAAGAATTATTGGGGAAAACTGCCAATTCCCCTGTAATTCTAGATTTCTTAGTGGGCTAGATTTTATCCACTCCCGAGTGATCAGTCCCCATTAAAATAGTAACTCCAAGTGTATGGAAATACCACCCCATTTTCTGGGCCTCTCATAATGAGGGCGTAGGTATTGAAATCATGCTCCTAGTTCAACAACTGATCGACTTTAAACTCTTGTGAATAGTTTTTCTTTTTTTTAATCAGGTATCACTTTTTTGACAGGATAAACTCAGCATATCTTCCAGTGTTCATTGAGCTCTTCATCCAGACTTCTTGAAGCATGGGAATAAAAGAATGTGTGTGATGGCAGTGCCTTCTCTACTCTGATGGGTGCCTTTGGAACACACATTCTTTAGTTATGGCAGTCTTCAATCTGTTACCTATAACATGGGCCATTAAGACCCCTTTTTCCCCACTTGGGATATATCCAGTAGTCACTTCAAACCAATGGGAGCCATTTGTCTATTACATTGACTAATAGCAAAAAGACGACTGGTGTAGGCGGGTTTTACACTTTTCTTTATCCAGTCAATCTTATAGTTTAGTAATTGATGCATTTAGAATATATATTTTATTGCACGATTTTTGGATCGCATGGAGGCACTGACATTCCCATGCTGTATCCATGGGGCCCGTTTCAAAACTTGCTCAAAGATAAAACATCCTTCATTACTGTGGGAGGCAGGGCTGTCAAACAGAAAAGTAAAAGGACTACAGCCGTTTCCCTAAAATTAGGTGCTTTCAGAAGACGCATTAGTCTCGAATTTGTCCATTTTTTTGTACATCTCCCCTGCAGTAGTTTTGTGCATCCTACTGCTAACGGCCTAGGAGTAGGGGCGCAGGCCGAGATCGCACACTGATGTTCGACAACGCGTCGCTTCTCATTTCAGGTTGTCAATCAGCATTGACATCCTGCTATTGACCGGGAGATGTTCTTTTACAAGATGGCTCCCCAGAGACTCCAGACATGCTTCACCAGCGGCAGCAAAGGTGCCAGCCAATCATATTCCGCCAAACAAACTGCTGAATGTGAATGACCTGTCAGAGCAGGAAGAGGGTCTAAGCCCCGGTACGGCGCCCCGTAGTGACCGCGCGCGCTTCTTGAAACCACTGACAATGGGAACAGAACGGCATCAATAATTAAATGTCAAATAGAAACGTGAATATGTGATGGATTGCAGTTACAGTTGAAGTGGCAGTTTTCGATCAGTAAAGAAAATGTTTTCTATCTAAAGGGCTTTAGCATAAAGCCCCTGCTGACGCACCAGTTTGAATAAGCAGATCGAGTCCCTTAGGATAAAAATCAGCAGGTTGCACTTGCATCCACTTAAAGATTTCACAGACCTCGGTTAAAAAAATAATCCCTAAATGTTTGTATGGCCATTCTTTGAATTCAGAAACTATGCAAATATCATTCTGCCGTGGTAAAGACGTAGAAACGATGACTACATGAACCAACCCGTAGTTTACTTACATTTATTTTGACTTATTTTTTTAAAGCGCTGTTCACTTTGTAAGCCGTTTTAAAGTAATTTGCCAGCATAAGAGGTGTTATACAGAGACTGTGCAGGTGCAGCACTAAGGTTCAAATATATACTTTGTAATTTCGATACCAGTGTATCATCAGGAGTAAAGGTTAACCCGGTGGTGGCATACCCCCAGGTAGTGCCGGATAGTGGCATTTCCAGAACTTGCCCTTGGATAAGAAAACAACAAGGATAAAACCTTAGAGCCATGGACCATTGTGAATTAAACTGGATGACAGGGATAAGGGATAATATTAGATGTATTTTTGATTTCACTACAGAGAAAGGAACAAAATGGGCCTTTGCGCCATTACGGAACATTGGGAAATACCAGGCGAGTGTTATAGAGCAACGTTCCCTATGAGCAAAGAAGACTGTCCCTAAATCTTTATTCTGAGACTAGCAACTCGACAAGCTGGTTTTGGTTGGCCGACCACAGATGTCCGCATGGTTGGTAGACAGAAAAACCTTTTAGAGAGGTTCACGTGGGATAATGGAGGGCCTTATCACTCAGGAACAATGTCTTGAACTGTGTACTATCCTTGCTAGCATCCCAGCGTAAGGTCTTTATCCCGGGCAGAATTTGGTACCAATTTTTCAGGCAAGATTATGCCAAACAATGCAGTTCTGCTCTCTTTGAAGCTTTGGGAGTTTTTTGGGCAGTGCCAAATATAGCTGATCAAGGCAGATGAACATCTGAAAAAAGACATCATGGACTAGAATACTTTTAACTTGAGCACATTATAGACTGGGAAAAAAAGCGGGAGGGGGACTTAGAAGTTGAGTAATGATGACATTCATAAAGCATATTATTTTAAAATTACATTCATAAAGCTTATTACTTTAAGCTCAGACATTTGCTGCCATTCTATTACTTCTTAGGGGCCAATTCCGATTCGGGCAGGAAATCTCTCCGACCGAGCCGGACCCGGAGAGATTTCCGACCGAATCGGACTCTAGCAGCCCGACCGAACGAGTACGATGCGTACGTATGCTATCGGACTCGATTCGGTCGGACTCCAGTGAAGTCAATGGGAGCCGGTCGTACAACGCGTACATGGGCTCCCATTGACTCAATGGGTACGACGCTGAACAAGGGCGCCCCCTACAGCGGGTTCGCGTCGATGCGGGTCGCGCCGCACATGCACGTGTAGGGGGGACCCATGGGTCCCCCCTGTGTGCGACTCGCGTGGCTACGCGTGCAGGGTGGTCCGACACGGACCCCCGAAGTACGGCTCCGACAGTTTTTCTGAGCCGGACGGTACGAGTCGGTCGGGCTGTTCGAAGCGCGCATCGTACTGGCTCGGTCGGGGAACATCTCCATTGCGCGGTGCGAGTCGTGTCCGTGCGAGTCGGTCGGAGCGGTTCGGACCCGCGAACGAGTCGGTCGGCGATTCCGCGTACGCTCGCATCGTACTCGCTCGCCCGGACGCCTGCACGAATCGGTCGGACAAGAGGCCTCCGAATCGGATCCGGTAAAGCCGAATCCGATTCGATGCCCTACCGGCCGAGATCGGAATCGGCCCCTCAGTTTGGAGCAAATTTCCATCTTGGGAGGGAGGGGGGGCAGACCAAAACCGAGACCCAATTTTGTGTGTGTAAAAGGCCGCTTTATTGAAACAGATGCATATCACAATGTACGACACTGGCAACTGCCTTACAAACTAAAACCTCACTATACATAAAATAACTGATCCCCCGTTTCCCCCCGCCCCTAGGATCCCCACATCAAATCCCCCACGCTGCCGATAACATAATAAAATTACATAACAACCACATTACACAGTATTGCAGTTACAAATCCTGCCCTCCAATGAAACCCAAACCCCTACCTATCTTTCTGCAACAGTAACTACCAAACATCTAGTCTAAACTTAGCCTACCTGCCTACCCTTTCCCTGTCCCTGCTCACAAACTTCTAACACTTACCTAAAAACTTCTCCCAATCTTGGGCAACTTTTAACAACCCCGCCTGCACCTGTTCCAAGCGACAAGTATACAAAATTTTCAAACATCCCCTATGCACCTGTCCCCACAAACCTGGCCTACCGAAAAAGGAAGACCCCAAATTGCCAACCCCAAAAAGCCAAATTATAGGGTGGGAGGGAGGGACAAAAAACGCTAAGCTACCAGTAACGCTCCCAGCCACCAGGTCACCAAACCTAAAATGGTGGCTGGGAGTGCACCAGATCCCCACATATACTACTTGGGCTACAAATTAAATTGGGCTGCAATTGGGCTATTCCCAATGCAGCCCAAAGCACAAAAAGGCCGGTCCTGGCCAGCCCCTCGCCCTCCCAAACTGCCCGGGGGGCAGACCTCACGGGGTTCAGCTGCCCCCCAGACTCCCCTTTTCAGGCAGTGGCGTAATACAGGCCCTCGCAGCCACAGCGGTGCGGGGGTATCCCCAATCTCTAGGGGGCCCCCTCAGCACAGTACTCTGGCCGAAGAGCTCCCGATTTAGTCCAGAGAGGGCCCCTCCACGTACCTTGCAGGGATCCCCCTCAAGTTTCGTTACACCAGTGTTTTCAGGGATGTATTTACAATGAGTCCCATGTACACAAAATGGAAATCTCACTAGATGGATTCATTGAGTATCCATATGCGTAAACTGTGCACAAATGAGAACTATCTCCAGCTGAATGCAGATAAGACCGAGATTATGCTGTTTGGTAAAGCCTCTTCCATCTGGCTGATGACTGGTGGCCTCATCAACTGGGTGCCACCCCGGTGCCCAAGCAAGCAGTAAAAAACCTTGGAATAAAAATGGACCAAGCCTTAACTATGAGAGAACATAATCTGGCCACCACTGGCTCATGTTACCATTACCTACGCTTATTGCGCAGAATCTTCCCCTATATCCCTATCTCCGCCCAGAGAACTTTGGTTCAGGCCATCATAATAAGCAGACTGGATTATGGCAACGCCCTGTTGGCTAACGTCAGCGAAACGCTGCTCTCTAAACTTCAGGTTGTTCAAAACACGGCAGCCAGGCTTGTTCTCAACTGCCCTTCTGGCGCTTCTTCGGCGCCTCTGCTGAAAGAATTACACTGGTTGCCCGTGAAGAAACGCTCTTATTTTAAAATCTGTTGTCTCACAAATAATGCCTTAAAGGGCAAAGGCCCACTCTACCTTCAGAAAAGAATAAAAGCGTATGCCCCCTGCCGTAATTTAAGATCTGGCTCAAAAGCCCTGTTGTGGGTCCCTCGCATCCGTCTAACACGCAGCGGTGGAAAGGCTTTTTCTTATCTCGCCCCGTGCACTGGAACAAGCTTCCTCTTCACGTGCGTTCTTGCTCAAATTACTGTAAGTTTAGGAAACAACTCAAAGCCCACTTATTTTAAACACCCACATCGACTCCTGTTTTTGATCCACGAGCAGCGCCGAGATGCCCTAGGGTGATTTGTGCGCTATACCAAGTCAATTTAAAATAACATAACATGGAAATTACCAGCTAGATCGTTCTGCATGTGTAAATCTGGTTCAGTTTTCAATTGCATGTTTAACTTTTTTGTTTCGCTACAGAAAATTTTCCTCTTAGACAAAAACCCTTCCATCAGACACCCAAAAAATAGGGGGCATTCACTCCCTATTCCCACCATTGTAGCCCACTTTCTTTTGCTTGTGACAAGAGAAACTTTGAGTGCCCTTCAAAGATGGGAAAAAAACTGCAAGCGGTGTGTGAATGCCTGAGAACCTAGGTATACCTACAAACAAACCCCTATGTGTAAATGTGTGTAAGCTGGAAATCCACCATAGTGGCAGCATTTCAGGATTCACTAATGGACTTTACGTTATCAAAGTGGATGGCTTGAGAATTTACGTTCACAAAACTGGGTATTTTGAATACCTTAATTCAACTTCTGTACAAAAAATGCATCATGGCTCGGTCCCTATGTTTTTAGTCATTTCTTTGGCCTTATATTTACCCCTCTTAAACCAAAGGTAAGGAGGCTGTAGTGTGGTATATAAATGGATGAGAACAATCTTCTACTGTCTTCAACTTTTATTGGTGAATTATATTCTGGTGCTTGAAACACAGTGCCCTCCTGTGGTGAGGCAGAAGCGCTGCAGACAGCACGACTGCAGACCACTTACTCATTGTTTGCTCTACACTTACAGAACAATTGCAGATGAATGACAGGTGTAGGTAGGTAAGATGTTTAACAGCGTACCTGAAAGTAACATTTCCAAACAAGTTTCATCAATATTATACATTTTCTTTCCAAATGGTCTTAAACTTTCATATACAGTATTAAGCAGTTGTTTTTCAGTTTGGGGGTATTAGAATTACATAGTAGAGAGCAAAACTCTCAGAGATTCCTCTCCGTTTACTATCTTATTTGGTCAAGGTGCATCTTTGTTTTGCAAAACAAAATAACACAGCAAAATATGGAAGGATTTGATTTACTAGATTCTGAACAGGTCGTTTTTCTGGGCACTTTTTGAAAATATGATTTCCTTCGATCAGAAATTGCTTTAATTCTTTCCTGACGGAATAATTTTTTACACGTGTATTGCAAAACAAGTGAATTCCGTGCATCTGAAGTTTACTCATAATTAGCCTGTTTTGATTTGGTAAAGATAAAAAAAAAAAATCAAGCCCTAATTATAATTTTGGTTGACCAACCAATTATACTTAATTTTTCTTGGTAAATTGCATTGAAATAGTTTGCATTTATAGTGGACTGTGCCCTACTACAAACTGAATAGACAAATCCAATCCGGTTTCTCGAATGAACAAAAACAAACAAGCGACATTAAAACAGGTTGAGTGCAGGGCAGGGGAGTTTAGGTTATTCAGCATTATCTTGCTATTTTGTAATTAACACACATTACTATACAACATAAAAGGTGTTATCAAGAAACATAAGTGCACACATGCACCAGATCCTGTTGACTCAAGCGTTGTCAAAGCCAGTAGGCCTGGTTTAATAAGCTAATGCATGCAGCGTGAGCCCATCAAAGTGAGACACACATGAAACAGCTAGTAAGAGCAGACACCGAGTGCTAAAGTAAATAGTCACTAATGCAGATCAATGCAAGCACTCCAGTGGAGGCGGAAGGATAAACCCAAACAGCAAACAATAGGTGAGAGATGAAGGCTCCACTGGGCTAAGATAAGACATGATTGACAACATGTACGTCAATAGCTGGAAAAGGCTGGTCAAAGAAAGCAAATGGTTGAAAAAGCCAGACCCAAAGCCCACTCAATGTATATTGTTAATAATAGGTCTGTTTGACAGTTCCGTTAAAATCGAGGTCTCAAATGATGAAAATGTTATTCACCAACAACATTTTTATCCATCATGGAAGCAAAGGAATCAATTTCATAAACACTGCACTTTTATAACTTCCAGAGTGAAATAGTATGGGTAAACAATACATTATTATATTCAGCAGAAAGCAAGTCTACTCATCCACAAATCCTGTATTGAAATATGTGCCTCGTTAATTCTGCATATCCCAGTTATGTTTTGAAAATGATTTTCAATTTTGGATTCCACTCTATTCAATCAGTACTTGTTAAGTGTGACTACTCACCCGTGAGGATCTCAAGACGCTGGGGGGATGCAGGTCCGATTGGGCGCTGAGGTTCAGTCAAAGACCAAGGGGTCGATTCCGATCTCGGTCGGAGGCGCACCCAATACCATTCGGTCGGGAAAAAAGCCATGCGAAAGCCAGTTTCCCGACCGATCCGTACAGCACACCGAACGAGCAAGTACGATGCGCACAACAGCAAAAATTCCGGCCGAGCCGTACTCACCCAAACCAGGTCCTGTTCTCCGACCGAGGCGAATCCGGAAACGCCGAATCGAGTCGCACGGAAGGGAAAATGCAGCCCCGTCCGGCCGGACAAGTACGATGCGCTTTCCGTACGCGCCGAACCCGTCGCTACGCACGGCACGTCAAAGCATCCGGGAGAGGCGCACATAAGCTCCGAATCGCGCCACAACACGATCCACGGCTACGAGACGAACACAGCACAGACGAGGACGACGCGAAGCGACGAGGACGAAGCGAGCGAGGACGAAGCCAAGCGACGAGGACGACGCGAAGCAACGAGAAGGACGAACGACACGAACCAACCATGAATCCCTTCGTCCCGATCATACCAATATTCTACATCTACTACCGGAACAGGCACGGACGCGTACGGCGCAGAAGGTAAGTCAGACACCAACCACAAAACACATACAACACGTACACGACACATCACACACATACACTGGGAATCTGAATATACTTGCAACAGCAGCACCATAGGGGCGGGATGCCCATCACCAATGCCACATATGCACACAGGGGCCTGAATGCGCGCCACCACCCCAACCCAGGGGGGCTGGATGCCCACCACCACTACCACCCTCACCCAGGGGGGCAGGATGCCCACCACTACTACCACCCTTAGCCAGGGGGCAGGATGCCTACCACTACTACCACCCTCACCCACGGGGGGCAGGATGCCTACCACTACTACCACCCTCACCCAGAGGGGGCAGGATGCCCACCACTACTACCACCCTTAGCCAGGGGGCAGGATGCCTACCACTACTACCACCCTCACCCACGGGGGCAGGATGCCCACCACTACTACCACCCTCACCCAGGGGGGCAGGATGCCCACCACTACTACCACCCTTAGCCAGGGGGCAGGATGCCTACCACTACTACCACCCTCACCCAGGGGGGCTGGATGCCTACCACTACTACCACCCTCACCCAGGGGGGCTGGATGCCTACCACTACTACCACCCTCACCCAGGGCGGGCTGGATGCCTACCACCACCCTTAGCCAGGGGGGCTGGATGCCTACCACTACTACCACCCTCACCCAGGGGGCAGGATGCCTACCACTACTACCACCCTCACCCAGGGGGGCAGGATGCCTACCACTACTACCACCCTCACCCAGGGGGGCAGGAAGCCTACCACTACTACCACCCTTAGCCAGGGGGGCAGGATGCCCACCACTACTACCACCCTCACCCAGGGGGGCAGGAAGCCTACCACTACTACCACCCTTAGCCAGGGGGGCAGGATGCCTACCACTACTACCACCCTCACCCAGGGGGGCAGGATGCCCACCACTACTACCACCCTTAGCCAGGGGGCAGGATGCCTACCACTACTACCACCCTCACCCAGGGGGGCTGGATGCCTACCACTACTACCACCCTCAACCAGGGGGGCTGGATGCCTACCACTACTACCACCCTTAGCCAGGGGGCAGGATGCCCACCACTACTACCACCCTTAGCCAGGGGGGCAGGATGCCCACCACTACTACCACCCTCACCCAGGGGGGGCAGGATGCCCACCACTACTACCACCCTCACCCAGGGGGGGCAGGATGCCCACCACTACTACCACCCTTAGCCAGGGGGGCTGGATGCCTACCACTACTACCACCCTTAGCCAGGGGGGCAGGATGCCCACCACTACTACCACCCTCACCCAGGGGGGGCAGGATGCCTACCACTACTACCACCCTTAGCCAGGGGGGGCTGGATGCCTACCACTACTACCACCCTCAACCAGGGGGGCTGGATGCCTACCACTACTACCACCCTTAGCCAGGGGGGCAGGATGCCTACCACTACTACCACCCTTAGCCAGGGGGCAGGATGCCCACCACTACTACCACCCTCACCCACGGGGGCAGGATGCCCACCACTACTACCACCCTCACCCAGGGGGGCAGGATGCCCACCACTACTACCACCCTTAGCCAGGGGGGCAGGATGCCTACCACTACTACCACCCTCACCCAGGGGGGCTGGATGCCTACCACTACTACCACCCTCAACCAGGGGGCTGGATGCCTACCACTACTTCCACCCTTAGCCAGGGGGCAGGATGCCCACCACTACTACCACCCTCACCCAGGGGGCAGGATGCCCACCACTACTACCACCCTCACCCAGGGGGCAGGATGCCCACCACTACTACCACCCTTAGCCAGGGGGGCTGGATGCCTACCACTACTACCACCCTTAGCCAGGGGGGCTGGATGCCCACCACTACTACCACCCTTAGCCAGGGGGGCTGGATGCCTACCACTACTACCACCCTTAGCCAGGGGGCAGGATGCCCACCACTACTACCACCCTCACCCACGGGGGCAGGATGCCCACCACTACTACCACCCTCACCCAGGGGGGCAGGATGCCCACCACTACTACCACCCTTAGCCAGGGGGGCAGGATGCCTACCACTACTACCACCCTCACCCAGGGGGCAGGATGCCCACCACTACTACCACCCTCACCCAGGGGGGCAGGATGCCCACCACTACTACCACCCTCACCCAGGGGGGCAGGATGCCCACCACTACTACCACCCTTAGCCAGGGGGCAGGATGCCCACCACTACTACCACCCTCACCCAGGGGGGCAGGATGCCCACCACTACTACCACCCTCACCCAGGGGGGCAGGATGCCCACCACTACTACCACCCTTAGCCAGGGGGCTGGATGCCTACCACTACTACCACCCTTAGCCAGGGGGCTGGATGCCTACCACTACTACCACCCTTAGCCAGGGGGGCTGGATGCCTACCACTACTACCACCCTTAGCCAGGGGGCAGGATGCCCACCACTACTACCACCCTCACCCACGGGGGGCAGGATGCCCACCACTACTACCACCCTCACCCAGGGGGGCAGGATGCCCACCACTACTACCACCCTTAGCCAGGGGGCAGGATGCCTACCACTACTACCACCCTCACCCAGGGGGCAGGATGCCCACCACTACTACCACCCTCACCCAGGGGGGCAGGATGCCCACCACTACTACCACCCTCACCCAGGGGGGCAGGATGCCCACCACTACTACCACCCTTAGCCAGGGGGCTGGATGCCTACCACTACTACCACCCTTAGCCAGGGGGCAGGATGCCCACCACTACTACCACCCTCACCCAGGGGGGCAGGATGCCCACCACTACTACCACCCTTAGCCAGGGGGCAGGAAGCCTACCACTACTACCACCCTTAGCCAGGGGGGCTGGATGCCTACCACTACTACCACCCCCACTCATAGGATGGACAATGCATGACACAACAAGCACACCACAACCTAGGGAATGCAAGATTAAGACATCCCCCACCACCATGACAAGCGTGTGAGCAGGCTGTGTCAAATGCCTACAACACCGAACATGACATTGAACATACAATGTGACCCCCTAGCACATGTGCCACACATATATGTGTGTGGCACCCACAATGCAAGCAGCCCATGACCATTGTGGCAATGGGGCCTAAACCCCCATCATCACAGTGACCAAAAGGCAAGTGTGGGGTCCATAGCTGAAGCACATTTTGACCATTGTGGCAATGGGGTCTACACCCTCATCATCACAGTGACCAAAAGGTAATTGTTGACAAAGAAAGAGCTGCAACTGCCAAACTGCATGGATCATTCCTGGTCACAGAACCAAAAACTCATCTGTGGCAAAGTAGTGTATGTGTCCCATTGCAACATAAATTGGGGGAGCCAAATACTGCAGTGCAAATGAAACATTCCCTTGGCCATGTGCAGACAAACAACACCCATGGGGGCTGAGACCGTCAACAGTCATCAATAACACAATGACAGAAGTGACCATCAGAATGCAGACCCACATATTTGCACCAATGGGCACACAAATGCAGATACCCTGTGGAGACAGCAGATGTGAGGTGAACAGATACCATACCATGGCAGCAATGGGACACACAAACCATGATCACTGTGCTGACCGATGACCTAGGAGTCCCAGGGACAGCAGGGGAAACACACCAAACAACATACAGCCAATGGCACACCCAAGATATGCCAATGCAGTGGTGCAGATGCACAAACACAAACAGGCAGACCAACACTGTCATCATACACAGCAGGTGAGGGGTGGGGGTGCCAGTGTCCCCAGGCAACAACACAACACATGAGGAGAGCTGAATACCAATCATACAGATGTGCATACACTGCCACACTAAGGTAACTCATGGATCCAAATCCCCTATGTGGGCAAGCAGGCATTGACAGGTGAGAGGGAGCACAAAACACACATGTCACACAGGCACGTAGGAACAACAACTGACACAGCAAGTCACAGACACACCACAGCACCACCCCCAGGGCCCCCACAATGTGGTGACCCTGGGCTGAATAAAAATACCACTGTGATGACAAAGCTAAATGTCGTTCACACTGTGAACCACAGTCAGGTGTCCTGAGCAACTAACTACCATCACACCTACACAAGCACAAATCAATCAGCATGGCCAGTAAGCCAAGGCCAACATGGAGGCAGGGGACTAGCCGGGCAACAACTCTCATCTGCACACACTCAAGACCACACCCCTCGACCTCCAACAATGTGCAGCAGTGAAGTACACATGCACTGGTGACATTGCACATGCACCCATGACTATTCCAGGGTGGTGGGTGGGAACCAAGGTGTAGAAACACATCACACATGGACACTCAACAAGACTCCTGAATGTCTGACACACTGCACACTACGCTGTACATGGACATGACGGCAATACCACACCGACCAATGGGATCCCAGCCACAGTCACACACCAATGAAGAAGCCAAGGTCACCCACAAAGAACACACATAGACAACAACCAACATTGCAGCCCGGACCCTAAGGAGTGCCAGCAGTCACACACACAACGTGTCACAATCACTGAAAGATAACACAAACTGGAAATCACATGACAGGGGCAAACAACAAGTGCCAAAGGGAAACCTGACTGTGACCCATCTGCGTCAGCACACAAACTCTGCCCTGACAGCAAACACACCTATGGGTGACACCCTGATGACCAGTAATGTGCCATGCACCCACATCACAGAGAACACAGGGAGAAGACTTTGGGGGAACATAGCTCAAGTCAGCAAGCATCACAAACAGGTACAACACTAGGGATCACAGCATGCGCAGATGAATGGAAGTGAACACACAGACATGCACATACAACACACACCTTGGGCGCAGGCAATGTCACACGTGTACACACTGCCATGAGGGGACTCCACTCCTGTGTGAGGAAAGCTGTGCCATATGTTGCCTCAGTAGGGCCCCATCATGTCAGCTGAGCACTTGGTCACACAATCAACAATTAGCACCAAATGAGGGCTCCCATCACATCAGCCTGGTCATGGATGTGCCAACGGAATCATCAGCACAGATCCAACACACTTGTATAGCAATGTTGCACTGACTACACGGATGAGTCCCTCCCCATTGATGCCCAAACCTGCATGTCCACTGGAGATGGCAACACGGTCAGGGAAGTAGACAAATGCAACGATGGCAGGCACAACAGATGTGCAGGGGTGGAAGCCACAGATATGAAATTGCCAATGTAAGTAGGAAACCCATTGCCAAATACTGAACACATGACACCCTCAGATGCTGCTATTGATGACATGGATACACCACATGATAGGACACATTCCCCCTGGACCACATGGGTTCCTGCACAGTAACACTTCATAATCATGAGACCAGATATCACCATCACTGCAGCAAGGGCATGGTTAGCTGCACCAACAACATGTACATCTGAAGCATGAGCACTAGAGAAAAGAAAGTTGCTTTATTCAGCATATGTGTTGAGGCCAAACGAAGTCCTGAAAAAAGAGCAAAGGCCAATGGCCAGTCCATTGTCAAAGTTCAAACAGGGTGACACTGGCAGATGTCACCTTACGCATGCCTGCACAATACCAGGGACAATCCACTAGGAGGGGCAACCGGGGGGCAGGCCAGGCACCGCAGGGACAGGATCAGGGCTCACCAGGGGGAGTCAGGGAAGGGGTGGTGGGTGCTGGAGAGCCACTGACAACTGCAGTGGAGGTGTCTGACATGGTGTGTGCCGGCACAACTGGGGGGCATGACACAGATGTCGTGGGTGCCGGCACAACTGCAGTGGACCCTGCAGATGGGGTGGACAGGTCCGCCACTGCAGTGCCCAAGTCAGACAGGGCGGTAGTGGACTCCACTGCAGTGCCTACCTCCAGGGGAGGAGAATGGGGAACAGGCAAGGTGGGTTGGACAGAGGGGGGACACCCTCACCACATCAGTGGCACAGACAAGCGCAGCGGGGGTGTGGTGCTGGGAGAGCAAGTGGCAGGGGGAGAAGGCCGGAGCATCTTGGGGATGGTATATCTGTGGGTGGGGGAACCTGGGGCAGGGTGTGGTGGGGGCACCTGTGCAGTGGGGGCCTGAGGGATGGAGGACGGAGACCTTGTGCCTGAGCTGCAGGGCGGTGGCGGGGTCTTGCTCTTAGCACTCCGGGGGACTTGCGGGTGGGGGCCTCAGTCCGTCTGCGCCTGGGGGAGGGTGTCCGGGGGCGAGGGGCACTCTGCTCCGTGTGGGTGGGCTTCCTCTTCCCCCGGGATGCTGGAGCAGCTTCATCGGTGGGGAAGAGGCCGAGGTCACAGAGGAAGAGCTGCTGTGACTTTGGGGTTGCAGGTGAGGCAAGGGAGGGTGCTTTGGAGGGAGAGGGAACTGAGGACTGCGCAGTGCATGTGGATGCGTGTGTGTGTTCCAGGGCCCCATCCCCTGTGAGTCTGGCTTCAGTCCCCTGAATGTGCGTGCGTGTGCGTTTTGTCATTGGCGTGTGTGTCAGTGTGCTGGATGTGTGTGTGCTGGTGTGTGCCAGTGTGTGTGTGCCTGGGATGGGTAAGGTGCTGGGGAGTGTGGATGGAGCAGAGGCAGGAGGGGTGAGGGACCGTTTGAGGAGGGACACTGCTGCCGTCAGGGAGGAGTCCATGGACCTATTGCCCCTCTGTAGGTCAGACATGCCCGATGAGATGCCCTCCATGAACGACACCAGCTGAGTCAACAGCGCGGTGTGCGCATGGAGGACACTCAGCATGGCTGTCTGCCCTACATGGAGCTGGCGAAGGAGGTACACAGACTCCTCACTCAGGGCAGCAGGGGACACAGGGGCAGGGGGTGCGGTGCCTGGCCCAAAGGAGACACGCTCCCGGACATGGGAGCCTCCACGGACCTGGGGAATGGGAGCCGATGGGAGGGCGGTGGTGGTGCTGGTGGTGGCGGGGACAGCAACACTAGCTGGGGTGTGGTGGCTGCTGACACCCGCCTCCACAAGGGAGTCATCCTCCGAGTTGCTCTGGTCCTCAGCTGAGGTGGATGCTGCTGAGGACTCCTCGGTGTGGCTCCCCTCGCCCTCCGTGCCACTGGGTCCCTCCGACCACTCCTCGGCTGCTGACCCAGTCTGGCTCTCCGGCTCCTCCTGGTCCGTGGAGCTGTCCCCTTCCGTGGCCGTGGATGTATCTGCAAACAATGGGGAAACAGACAGACATCAGTCACCTGCACATAACGCACACACCACTGTGAGCACAGCACATCACAGAGCAAGCCCTGGCATCATTAGTTGTACATTGCTAAAAGTGCACTAATTGAACAGGAGAAGTCAATTGTCAGTCTGATGCCAAGCATGGCACTCACATCCCACATGGCCTTGCACCCATCTGTCTGGTGTCTGTTGGATTGCAACACCCCAGTGTTGACACATGCACCAAGTACACAGTAGTTGGACAGTGCAGAGGACACGGTGTGGACACATCACAGCTCTTGCCACTGAGTCAGTACAGGTTTACGGATGTAAGGGATGCCCAGAGTCAAATAGGAAATGCATGTGATGCATACCAGCGACAGACACCATGATGCACCCATGTCCTGATAGCCAGCGCCACTATGGTGTGCATGTAGCACATGTCACTCCCCTGCAGGATCACCAATCAGTAGACACATGCCATGGCGGAGGCATGACTGCAAAGTCATACATCACTGTCTCAGTGATGTATGACTTTGCAGCCAGACAACAACACTCTGCACTGTGTCACAATAGTAGGTCATGGGGAATGCAAGTCCTGGAGCTGCACAAGTGCACATGTACATCCCCCCACAACACATCCTCTTAACCCTCATCTGTCCAGGTCATACCTATTGGACATATGGGAGACCTGTGACACTACCCTCTGAACCTGAGCCCCTCACACTCTGCTGTGCATGGGGAACAGCTACCTGAACTTCACATTTACATGCCCCAGTCTGCATGGGCAGCTGATCAGACACCTATGTGTCACACAAGTATCGTCTCCTATGGTCACATCTCCAGTGGCATGCTGAGCCCCTACCAAGAAACTCCACAGCAGTCCTGGCGACTAATCCACAGCACACTGACACAGAGGCAGACACCTGAGGGGCAAATCACTGTGCACAATGTGTCCACTGATACACGGGAGTGGGAGTACAGAGTGTATTGTATGGCCTGGAGTAGGCATGACTGTCCAGCCCCACATTAATGAGGGATGAGCCCTGGACTGTAGGCAGCTGGCTAAGTATGTGTGACACACGTCATATACATACTCCTGGGGCCCAAACATTGTTCCCACCCGCAGCATGGGTGTGTGCCAGGTACCCCAGCCACATGTTGTGGATCAGCTCAGCAATTGGACCACAGATCAAAGTAACACGCTGAATACATGTCAGAATACAGGCATTGTGTAAGCAATGGACCCACCCATGATGCCCACCACAGAGTCAGGGAAACAGATGCTGTCTCCCACCTTGAGTCAAGCAAACTGCAAGGACACAGTCCTAAGTGACAGGATTCCCTGCATGTAAGGGCCACACCTGGGTATCAGATGAGGAGTGGGCAGTGCACAATAGAGGGACATGGCTCCTGGACAACATGACTGCTGTACTGTGGCAGTTCAACCTGGCCCGAGGAGGGCACATAACATGTTAGACAGAGTACACAGTGCAGTCTTTGACTCACCCCCTCCTTGCTGCTCTCTGGCCTTCAGCTGCCCATCCAGGTCTGGAAAGACCACCGCCAGGATCCTGAGCATGTGGGGGGTCAGGGTCCGTGTTCCGCCCCTCCTGCGAGGAGGCGACAGCTTCAGCTGGACCCGTGCAATCCTCCGGGTCCAGCCCCGAAGGTCCTGCCACCTCTTTTGGCAGTTGCGGATCCGGCGCTTGTAGACCCCCACGGACCGGACAGCCCGGACGATGTCCTTCCAGATCTCATGCTTCCGATGGGCAGAAGCCTGTCAGGATGACAAAGTGATAAGGACATTACTACACATGCAACATATCCGTGCATGACACAGTTGCATATACATGTCGCAATCACAGGGGCACATGGTGTACCCAGGCAGTGCACGGCTGCCCATGGACAGTTTTCCAGAAGTCACTACATGGTATCATAGCATGGGGAGTAAAACCCTGTTCAGAAGCACTGTCACTGCACCATACCTGTCCAGTGCAAGTCACTACACACTATGGGGGGTGACAACTACTCAGTGAGCCTGCTAGCCAGTGGTGTGCTGACTCTCAGCCTTGCTAGTCAGACAAAATGCACATTCAGAAAGGCAGTGCACAGAACACTCACCTGCTCCCCTGGTGTCCCATACAGCTTGCTGTACTGTGGAAGTAGGCTGTCCAGCAGGGCCTGGTTCTCTTCAAGGCTGAAGGCTGGGGCTCTCTCCACAGTACGTGCCATTGCAGGGTCCAGAGGGGCAGAGACAGCAGCAGTGCAGTGGCAGATGTCGTCCTGGAGCATGTAGTGCAGGCAAGTGGGCTCTCAGGGGAACATGCAGCAATATATATGTGCTGGAGAGGCAGATACTGTCCCTTGTGTCCAAAGTGATAGGTCCAAGTCGTTTGCATCTTCTGAATCTGGCCAATCCATGGAATAGCAGCACCAAAACACGCCCACAGCATCCTTCAAAATTTCAACTTCATGACATACATGATTTTGCAACATTGTTGTGGGTGACCAACTGATTTTCCAGCAACCGACTCGTTCGAATATTCGAAAACGCGTCCGTTGCCAGGCAAGCCCATTGTCAATGGGTGCGCACCGATCGGTCCATTGAGGTACAACGCGCACAGGGGTACAACGCGTACCCGCACACATTGAATGCAATGGGCCGGCCGGAGGCACCGATCGGTCCATTGCAGTACAACGCGCACAGGGGTACAACGCGTACCCGCACACATTGAAAGCAATGGGCCGGCCGGAGGCACCGATCGGTCCATTGCAGTACAACGCGCACAGGGGTACAACGCGTACCCGCACACATTGAATGCAATGGGCCGGCCGGAGGCACCGATCGGTCCATTGCAGTACAACGCGCACAGGGGTACAACGCGTACCCGCACACATTGAAAGCAATGGGCCGGCCGGAGGCACCGATCGGTCCATTGCTGTTCAACGCGCACAGGGGTACAACGCGTACCCGCACACATTGAATGCAATGGGCCGGCCGGAGGCACCGATCGGTCCATTGCAGTACAACGCGCACAGGGGTACAACGCGTACCCGCACACATTGAAAGCAATGGGCCGGCCGGAGGCACCGATCGGTCCATTGCTGTTCAACGCATCACTGTACATGTGACTGGCATATGTCAGCATGCCTGTCTCAGATGGACATATGCCAGCCACAGATAGCTCCCAGGGAGTGAGGGGCACACCTACATCACGACAGCCTGTCCACACCTTATCATGAAGGCATGTAAGGCTGCATTTCCTATTGTGTGTATGTTGGTGTACATGTTGTCCTGTGGGTGTCACCTGTGGGCAGCCACCCCCAGGCTGTGCACGTGTTCATGGGGACAGGATCCTGGGTGTTACGTGTACGTGACCACTGTGATGTGCAACTGTTCATATCTGTGCATGTGCCATGGTCACATTTCACAGTGGTGTTTGTGTATGTCATGTCACATACCCCGTGAGTCCCATGTGGGACGGTATGTTTGAGCCAGGGTGTCCCAGTGGCACAATACTGATGGCCCTCCACAGTCTTTGTGCATGTAGTGTTTACAATGTCTCTGATTTCATGTGCACAATGGGAGACAGTCTCCACATCCACGTTGTGTGTGCATGGACTCTGATGTTGTGCGTGTGTGTCACAGACGTCCATGGCTCTCCTGCCATGGCAAGTGTGGCCACTACCTGTGGGGGTCATGTTTGTTTTGTTGTGGTGTACACATGATACTCCAGGTGATGCCAGTGTCCATGTGGCATTACAGGGTCCCTGGGAATGTGCCTGTCGTTGAGCTGTGGTGCCTGGGGCACATCTGTCCTCACATGTCACTGGGGGGTGACTGTGACACAGCATCATGATATCCAATGGGCCAACCTGGGCCAAATTGATGCCACCTGTAGGACCGTGTTGACAGATGTTGGCCATGTATGTACCATACATGTCGTTCCGGTACTGCACACTTCATGTAGTTGTGCCTCATGATGATGTATGTTGGGATCTTGAGTGTGTTCAATGCCGCATATGTGGGGTGACTGACGATCTTGCTTACTTCTCCTCTGCACTGCAGGGCTCCTGCTGTCCATCGGCCATTCCCAGACCTGGCAACGATGGTGGAACGGGACAGCATCCGACGGTACCGCTTCACCAGGCAGCTGATTGAGGATTTTGCAGTGCAGTTGTCCCCACATTTGCAGCCTGGCCGGCCGTATCCTACAGCGCTGACCCCCAAGGTGAAGGTGATGGCAGCCCTACACTTCTTTGCCACCGGTACCTTCCAACATACTGTGGCGTCTGCTGGTGGGATGTCACAGACCATGTTCAGCCGTGTGCTCCGCGATTTCTTGGCGGCAATGTTGCTCTTCCTGAACCGGTACATCTATTTCCCTAGACTGCGACGACTCACTGACGTGAAGAGTGACTTTTATGCCCTGGGGAGGATGCCGCATGTCATTGGCTCCATTGATGGGACACATGTGGCTTTGGTACCACCACAGGCCCAGGAGCAGGCCTACAGGAACCGCAAGCACTACCACTCGGTCAATGCACTGGTGGTGTGTCTTGCAGACATGACCATCACACACGTGTGTGCCCGTTTCCCTGGTTCAGCACACGATGCCTTTGTGATGAGGAGTAGTCGCATCCCCAGGTTGATGGCACAGATGCAGAACCAGCGTGCCTGGCTTGTCGGTGTGTACTGACTTTGTGCCATTGTGTGTGATCTGATCTGTAGTATTCCGCCCACTTTTCCAAGTCAGCTGATGTGCACTTGTCTGTCCGTAGGTGACTCGGGATACCCCAACATGCCGTGGTTGCTGACACCCCTCAGGAACCCTGTGACACCTGCCCAGATGCGCTACAATGAGGCACATGGTCGGACCAGGAGAGTGATTGAGCGGACCTTTGGTCTCCTGAAGAGCCGCTTCCGCTGCCTGGACAAGACCGGAGGGTCCCTCCCATATGCCCCTGCGAAAGTGTGCAAGATTATCATCGTCTGCTGCATGCTCCACAACCTGGCAGTGCGGAAGGAGTTGCCTCTCATCCAGGATGACGATGACCAACATCCGCCACCTGTGGAGGATCCTGGCCTGGACCACGATGCCAGTGACGATGATGATGATGATGGTGATGGTGATGTCCGCACACAGCTCATCACCAACTTCTTTAGCTGAATGTGAGTATCCTGAGGTGTCATGTGAATGATGTGAGTTGGCATGATGTGTGGGTGGTGCTCTGGTGCTGTTGGAGTGTGTCCATGGGCTACTTGACAGGATGTGTGTTGCGATGTGTGGTGACAGGTGGGCTGTACTCCCCAACAGTGTTGACATGCTAACTTGGTTCTGGGTGGGTATCTTGTAACATGTATTGTGCATGAGTTTTGCTGTTCTGTCCTGTACTGCATTGCTTTTGACTGTGTGTCATTTCTGTCCTTCACAGGGTACTTTCAGATTAGTTTGGTCAACTGTGTCCACCGACGACGTGATTGCACATCCAGGCTGGTAGCTGTTGTGTCCCTACAGGTGATGTGCGCCACACCCATGGACTTCCTTCTGTCTACAGTTGTTGACTGTGTGCCCGCTACCAGGTGGGGTTACCTTGCATCTGTAGTGGTTACGGCATGTTGCTACTGTGTAATAAACCTGTGCTTCACTTAGTGATGTGCGTTGTCTGTGGTCACACATTTGACTGCCATTTGCTTACTGCACCTGTGGGCTACTTGACTACAACTGGGAATGGGTGTGGTGTCTGTGCATTGCACCGTCTTCCCTGGCAACATCAGTGTAGGCAATGAGTCAGATGGCCTAGGTGTGTATGTGTTGTGTAGCCCTGGTGGTGTGTCTCCCTCATATGTGTCACGTTGCCTGTACTCACATGCCTGTGTTGTCCTTGCTGTTGCAGTTCGCATACACTGTGTAATTTTGCAGTTCATCATCCCCATAACAGCACCCACGTTGGAATCACGACAGAGGCAAGTATGGTGTATTAGTGTGTTTATTGTGATAATAGTGCATAGGATGGATTGTGCTGTACATGAATCTTGCAATCCCAAGTTCCTAGATGAATAGAAAGTCCAGGTAGACAGGATCCCCAGTATCGGGGCCACAGTTGTCTGACACATTGTTCCAACTTGTACTCCCCATGCAATGTGTGGGAGTAGTGTTGCCATCAACAGGGTGAACAGTCTGTGCACAAAGGCGAAAATCCAGAACAGGTTCAGGCTTCCTGGGAGTTGCGCTTGGCCATCAGCCTCTCACTTTCCCCTCCTCGGACGACCCCTCTTCTTGGGGGGGGGCCCTCTAGTGCAGGCTGCTGCGGTGCAGGGGACTCTCCGCCAGAGTCCTCCTCCCTCCCTGTGGCAGTTGCAGTTTGTTCGGTACCAGATGTTGTTGGCACACAGGGAGGTGTGGACTGGTTGCTGTTCATCTGGCGGAGGCATTGTAAAATGTCCCTGTGCACCGCCGTCATCTCATGTAGTACATCCCACTTGGACTCCACGCGGGTCATGTGGGAGTCCACACGTGACATGTGGGAGTCCACACGTGACATGTGTGACTCCACGTGGGACATGTGGGAGTCCAAGCGGGCATGATGGGCAGCCTGCTGCTGTTTGATGTCTCTGAGGAGCCCCACTACCTGGCTGAGCTCTCCGGTGCTGGACTGGTACGCATCAGCTATGCGTACCAGTTGTGGGTCTTCATGCACACCAGCAACGTCTGCAAGCAGCGACCTCTGTCTCCCACCCCTCCCACCACCCCTGCTGACATGTGCAGTGTGTGCAGTTGCACGCACAGATAACCCTGGTCCACCTTGGGGGTTGGTGGTGGTGGTGGTGTCCATGGCCCCAGGTTGGTCCAGGGTCACTGCGCTGGTGTTGTTCCTTATTCTGTCCATGTCGGCAGGGATGGTATTCGTGGTGACAGTCGTTGGAGGGGTGGGTGCAGGGGGTGCAGCTGGTGGACCTGCTGGTGCTGCAGCTGGTGGTCCTGCTGGTGCAGCATGTTGACTTGCACCGGATGTGCCAGGTTGTTCTTCATCGTCCGAGGAGGACAGAGGCTGTACGACGCCAGTGAGCTCGGCATCCTCTTGAGCCTGGGACTGGGACTCCTCAGCGTCTGCTGCTGTGTCCCTATCATCACCTGTTTTTGGGAGACACAAACAATGTATGTCATGTTTCTGCAGGCATCAGTGGTTGACACACCTGACAGTTGTGACTGTGCCTCGGGGTGCGGGCCTGTACATTGTATTGTCCTAAGTCGTCACAGTCAGGGGTTGATATTGGTGTGGCACATTGTCCTGCATTATTTGGGCATTTCTATGTATTCTCTGGGGTGTGAACATGGTCTGCATTGATTGTGTTTGGTTGACAGCCAGACCTCCTTCCCACCCACCCACCCACCCAGTCAGTTATCCCACCATGGAACGTGCTTGCATTGCAGGGAGTGTAAGTTGTCTCTCAGGATGTCAGTCAGTGGTGTCCTGCTGTTTGTTGGTGCACAGTTGGCAGCAGGGCCTTGTGCTCCCCACAGCAGTAGCCAGTGTCAGCCATCTTGTGAGTCCTTCTCCACTCCCTGTGATGTGAGCATGGTTCAGGGTGGTGTTGATGGGACAGTTGTGGGGGTGAGCTATGTCTGTGACTGTGACTCCCATCATGCTATTGCCTCCACCCCACTTCCCAGCATTCCCATACTTACTTGCTTTTGTGGGGAGTTCAGTGTGTGTGGGTGTGAGGGCAATGGCAAGATGGCTGACAGTGGTGTCCTGCTGTTGGTTGGTGTGCAGTTCCCAGCATGCCCTTGTGCTCCCCACAGCAGTAGCCAATGTCAGCCATCTTGTGAGTCCTTCTCCACTCCCTGTGATGTGAGCATGGTTCAGGGTGGTGTTGATGGGCCAGTTGTGAGGCTGAGCAATGTCTGTGACTACGACTCCCATCATGCTATTGCCTCCACCCTCCTTCACAGCATGCCCATGCTTCCTTCCTTTTGACTCTGCTTCCCTGTGGGGTGGGCTGGCTGTGCTGACAGGATGGCTGGGAGTGTTGTCCTGGCAGTTGTTTGGCTAAGAGTCCCAAGAGTGTCCCTGTGCTTCACACAACATAACCCAGGGTGGTGGTGCTTTGTGGGATCTTGTGTTAGGATGGAGGGCATTGCATTCTACCAGGTGGGTACTGTGGAGTTTGTGTTGGGGGGGGTGTGAGGGGAGGTGCTGGTGACTATGGTCAGTGCTGCAAGTCCCCCTTCCCACCCAGCCAGCCAGATATCCCACCATGGAACGTGCTTGCATTGCAGGGAGTGTAAGTTGTCTCTCAGGATGTCAGTCAGTGGTGTCCTGCTGTTTGTTGGTGCACAGTTGGCAGCATGCCCTTGTGCTCCCCACAGCAGTAGCCAGTGTCAGCCATCTTGTGAGTCCTTCTCCACTCCCTGTGATGTGAGCATGGTTCAGGGTGGTGTTGATGGGCCAGTTGTGAGGCTGAGCAATGTCTGTGACTACGACTCCCATCATGCTATTGCCTCCACCCCCTTCACAGCATGCCCATGCTTCCTTCCTTTTGACTCTGCTTCCCTGTGGGGTGGGCTGGCTGTGCTGACAGGATGGCTGGGAGTGTTGTCCTGGCAGTTGTTTGGCTAAGAGTCCCAAGAGTGTCCCTGTGCTTCACACAACATAACCCAGGGTGGTGGTGCTTTGTGGGATCTTGTGTTAGGATGGAGGGCATTGCATTCTACCAGGTGGGTACTGTGGAGTTTGTGTTGGGGGGGTGTGAGGGGAGGTGCTGGTGACTATGGTCAGTGCTGCAAGTCCCCCTTCCCACCCAGCCAGCCAGATATCCCACCATGGAACGTGCTTGCATTGCAGGGAGTGTAAGTTGTCTCTCAGGATGTCAGTCAGTGGTGTCCTGCTGTTTGTTGGTGCACAGTTGGCAGCAGGGCCTTGTGCTCCCCACAGCAGTGCACAGTGTCAGCCATCTTGTCAGTTGTTTTCCACTCCCTGTGATGTGCGCATGGTTCAGGGTGGTGTTGATGGGACAGTTGTGGGGGTGAGCTATGTCTGTGACTGTGACTCCCATCATGCTATTGCCTCCACCCCACTTCCCAGCATTCCCATACTTACTTGCTTTTGTGGGGAGTTCAGTGTGTGTGGGTGTGAGGGCAATGGCAAGATGGCTGACAGTGGTGTCCTGCTGTTGGTTGGTGTGCAGTTCCCAGCATGCCCTTGTGCTCCCCACAGCAGTAGCCAGTGTCAGCCATCTTGTGAGTCCTTCTCCACTCCCTGTGATGTGAGCATGGTTCAGGGTGGTGTTGATGGGACAGTTGTGAGGCTGAGCAATGTCTGTGACTACGACTCCCATCATGCTATTGCCTCCACCCCCTTCACAGCATGCCCATGCTTCCTTCCTTTTGACTCTGCTTCCCTGTGGGGTGGGCTGGCTGTGCTGACAGGATGGCTGGGAGTGTTGTCCTGGCAGTTGTTTGGCTAAGAGTCCCAAGAGTGTCCCTGTGCTTCACACAACATAACCCAGGGTGGTGGTGCTTTGTGGGATCTTGTGTTAGGATGGAGGGCATTGCATTCTACCAGGTGGGTACTGTGGAGTTTGTGTTGGGGGGGGTGTGAGGGGAGGTGCTGGTGACTATGGTCAGTGCTGCAAGTCCCCCTTCCCACCCAGCCAGCCAGATATCCCACCATGGAACGTGCTTGCATTGCAGGGAGTGTAAGTTGTCTCTCAGGATGTCAGTCAGTGGTGTCCTGCTGTTTGTTGGTGCACAGTTCCCAGCATGCCCTTGTGCTCCCCACAGCAGTAGCCAGTGTCAGCCATCTTGTGAGTCCTTCTCCACTCCCTGTGATGTGAGCATGGTTCAGGGTGGTGTTGATGGGACAGTTGTGAGGCTGAGCAATGTCTGTGACTACGACTCCCATCATGCTATTGCCTCCACCCCCTTCACAGCATGCCCATGCTTCCTTCCTTTTGACTCTGCTTCCCTGTGGGGTGGGCTGGCTGTGCTGACAGGATGGCTGGGAGTGTTGTCCTGGCAGTTGTTTGGCTAAGAGTCCCAAGAGTGTCCATGTGCTTCACACAACATAACCCAGGGTGGTGGTGCTTTGTGGGATCTTGTGTTAGGATGGAGGGCATTGCATTCTACCAGGTGGGTACTGTGGAGTTTGTGTTGGGGGGGGTGTGAGGGGAGGTGCTGGTGACTATGGTCAGTGCTGCAAGTCCCCCTTCCCACCCAGCCAGATATCCCACCATGGAACGTGCTTGCATTGCAGGGAGTGTAAGTTGTCTCTCAGGATGTCAGTCAGTGGTGTCCTGCTGTTTGTTGGTGCACAGTTGGCAGCAGGGCCTTGTGCTCCCCACAGCAGTAGCCAGTGTCAGCCATCTTGTGAGTCCTTCCCCACTCCCTGTGATGTGCGCATGGTTCATGGTGGTGTTGATGGGACAGTTGGGGGGGGGCAATATGTGTGACTGCGACTCCCATGATGCTATTGGCTACACTGACTTGGCCAGCATACACAGAATTCCTTCCTTTGAGTGGTCTTCACTGTGTGTTGGTGTTGTTGTGGTGGCTACATGTGTGGATGTGTGTGTTAGTTCTATTTGTGCCACTGCCTAGCTGTAGTTGTGGTTGTGTTTGTACATGTGTTGGCACAGTTGGATGTGACTTTTTTGATGGCATGTGTTGTGTTTATCTGACTGACATACACATTTTGGGATGATTCTGTTCTAGTTGCTGTGTAATTGCTATGAGTGCATGGTTTGACTCTCCCCTTGACAGTGATGTGTGTGTTTTGTGGCAGTTTATTGTGTACATTTGTTGTGTACTCACCAGGCTCTGGGATGTTCTCTAGTCCATATACGCTCACTGGCGGAAGGATGGCCCGCACCTTCTCCTCCCAGGGCCTGAGGTATATTGGCTTGGCAGGAGGGCCACTGCCGGTGTGTTGGCTGTTGATGTAGTCTATCTTCAGCAGGTCCCGTACCCTCCTGCGCACGTCATACCACCTGTTCTGGATGTCCGTCTTTGTGCGCCGACATGGTGATTGGGCGTTCACCCTGTTGATGATCCTCTCCCACATCTTGGTTTTCTGCGACATGGGGGTCTGTTGGACCAATGTGCCAAACAGCTGTGGCTCCACCCTGAGGATCTCGTCTACCAGGACTTCCAATTCACAATCTAGGAACTTGGGATTCTTCTTGGGGGGCATGGTGATGGTTGGTGATGGTGGGTGATGTGTGTGTTGGTGTGCAGGTGAGGGTGTGTGGGTGTGTGTTGTGCTGGGTGTATGTGAGGTAGGTATTTGTTGGTGTGCTGCTGGTGTGTGGCTTGTGTGAGGGATGAGCTGTGGGTGTGTGGTTGCTTTCTCTTGGGTGCTGGTAGTGGAATGGCATTTGCAAAGGCTCATGGTAGTGATTTGTGTCCTTTATATAGGTGGAGTTGTGGGTGTGTCTTTGTTCTCTGTCCCCACCCCCCCCAGTATTTATTGGCTTGGTAATTGCTTGTTTGGCCTTTTTTTGGTTGATTTTTCCTTTGTGCTGTTTGTGTATGTTGGAAACGTTCTTGTGACCGAGTCGGACCGTGCATTGGTCTCGTACGGTGTTTTCCGTTTCGTTCACGCTGTGTTTGTGCAGTTTTGTATGCTGCGTACGCGTCGGTCGCGGTGTATTGTGTTGCTTCGGCTCGGTTTTGTATGCGTGTCGGTCGTACGGCTTGTCCTCCGTCCGACTCGGTCGTGTTTTCGCGCCTTGCATCGTACTTTGCGGGTTGGAGTTGGCGGGTACGATTCGGTCGGATTTGTTCCGGGTGCGTGTCGGTCGGTTGGATTCGCGTGTTTTTCCGGCCGGATTGCTATTTTCCGAGCGGCTCGGTCGGTCGGCTTGGTTTCCTGACGTGTCGGTCGGATTTATCGCGGCTTGCATCGTACTTGGCGTGTCGGGCGCCACTGGTACGTGTCGGTCGGTATTTTTACCGGATCCGAGTCGGTCGGTGCTTTTCCGGCCCGAATCGGAATCGGCCCCTAAGTCTTGAGATCCTTCCTGAATTGGGTCAGCGACCCTATTGACCTCTAGAGGCACTACTTTCCATTAAGATTCAGCCCTTCAGAATAATATTGTACATTACATATGTAAACTAAAGGGGGGCTATTTACAAACTGCACTTTGTAGTACTACAATAGTGCTACTTCCATAGTACAAAATGCTATTCACACACCTAAGGTCAGAGACAGCTGCCTCCACCTCGCCTATCTTTTCTATGTGGATATCTCCACTACGAATATGAAGACATCTACACACATAGGTATATGTTTTAGTAGCAAATATGTGAGGGATGGGGAAGTAGCTAGAAAATGGGAAATACTCACTCCTAAACAGGAGGGGTTTAGGAAGGAATAAAGAGGGGTTCAGGGAGACAAAAACCCACCTACAAAAAAGTAAGCCCATTGCTACTCACAAACTGCATTTCTAAAGTTACTACGACTGAAGATCCAAAACAGTCATAAATGTACTCCAGCGTAGCCTTGGAGTAAGTTTAGCACCACACGTGGCCACTCACAGGCACTGCAAAAGACTAACATAGAAAACAACGGAGCCAGGGGCTTGAAATAAATCCCCCACAGGAAACAATATTAATAAAAAAACAATTTTATTCAACCTTTGCATATATGTATATATACAGGCACACAGGTACACACATCTATATAGTTTAAGGTTAACCAATTTCTATATAATAACATGAATGATTATAATAGAATGTAATAAACCTATTGTTAATAATATTCACTTTTATAATTTGTTTAGAAATTGAAGTATAATTAAAATGGATTCTGTACATAACTTAATCGTTTTTATACATGTGAAATAAAAATAATTTTATTCTACGTGGGATGTTTTAAAAATATCCTTTAAGAAACATTTATACATTAATTAAATATATTTAAACACATTATTTGACATAATTCGAAGCTGTGTTTGTAACATTTCATTAGTTCTAGATTTAAAATAAATATTAAAACATATTTTATATTTATTTACATTAAAATCTAAAAAAATTAAAATAATGTTGAATAAACTTTTGCAGTTTTCCCTATACTTTCCCATAGGCATACTTCTGCCCTGATTGTAGAGGTCCCCAGACATGGCCATTAAGTCTAAACTATGATTAAATCAGTGAAAAATACTTCACAGGATCTACTATAATAGAAGTGGACTGTTCAAAATGGGCAGGGCCCTGAGTCCGTACTGTCTGTGTTGCGGGGTGAGTGAGGACCCATTCATACACACGTTCTAGGAATGCCCCCCCCCCCATAGCAAGATACTGGGCCCACCATAGTCAGAGAGCTGGAAGCAATGCTGGAGGTGGCCATCCCACTAGAACCACAATTCATCCTGCTGGGTGTCCCGAGCGATGTTGGTGTCACCCGTGCCCATCTTCTGTTTTGCAGCCTGGGGTTCATGCTTGCAAAACGAGATACAGCTAAGCTGTGGGGTGGACACGGAGTGCCTACTAAACACCAGTGGCTCAGTGGGATGGACCAATATATGGAGGCGGAGAGGGTAGTCTCCGCCGGTAGGGGTGCCTTAGGAAGCTCGGTAGTATATGGGGCAGTTGGAGAGAGTACTATGGTCCAGGAGGGTTGGGATTGGACATGCAAGCAGAGAACTCAGACGTGTGATACTGAAGGAGGAGGACAAGCCTGGACACAGGTCATTCAATGGAATGATAGGAAAGGGAGGGAGGCGTGGGGGGGGGAGGAGGGCAATTCCCGGTTATTATTCTATTAAAAGCCACGGCCATGCATGTTGCAGAATGCGATGTAAAAGAAAACTGGCAAATGTATCAAGTTGGATGTCCTTGGTTGTGAGTTTTGAAAATGCAGTAAAATACAGTGATAAAAGAAATTTGCATTTTACATCCAAGCCTACGAATTCCTGTGTGGCATCGTAAAATCATGCAAGGAGGTGTTCTTCACCCTGCGAGCTTGGGTCAGAGTGACTGCAAGTGAAATGAAACCTGCCTCCAGCATGAGGTTCCAGCAGCAGCAGGTGTACAGCAGAGAGAGCTCTCTGAAATAATAGATTACAAAGATACCGGCACCACAGGCAAGAGCATGAAGAGGAAGGGCAGGAATGCAAATTTAAATGTCAAGTAAAGCCATGATTTGAATAAAGGTTTTGCATTTCATAGAAGTGTGAAATACAGAGCTAGTACAAGAATGTTTAATAATAATATTAACAGGACTGCCTTTTCAACTACAATAAATAACAGTTCGTTTCTATTATCCAAATGCCTGGTAGTCAATTTACAAATCTCAGAAAGATATAAGGCTGAGTTCACCTTGACAGGCTCTAAACTCCTGTCCTGCAAATCACATCAGATATCAGCAGCAAACGTTAAAGTACTGAGCCCTCTTGCCAAAGAGAAATCTAAGATTAGGTCAAGAAGCACATTCAGACATTTCTCTTCCTAGGGGTCACATTTTTTATATCTTTTCAATTTGCAAAAAGCATTGCAACACTTGACCATGTAACGTGTGACACTAGAGTCTTAAACTGACACAGTGCAATTCAAATAATTTCAGCACAAAATATATGCCCTCCGGGTCCAAAAATTGGATCATATGCTAATCAAATCTTACCTGGAGGCCACTCAATGGCATGGCATGCAGGCTTTGATGGATCCAGGTGACCTCCCTTCAGAGAACCTGCATCTCCTACTATACAAACCAGGTTTTAATGAGATTGCCTTGTTACTGGAGTGCATGCATATCTGACCTAACCAACCAAATGGCATGTTAAAGGACCACACTTTACTAGTCCCCAGTATCTTAAAGAGAAGACCTCCGTAGAATTCATAGTGTGCAGGTACATGAAGTCCACAGGAGTTTATGCTATTTGGATTCCATCCAAGGCATGAAAGAACCAAAACACCCTTGGAGGTACTGTTAAGCAACCAGATATATACCATTTGTGATCCACTCAGAAGCATAAGAGTCCGACCCCCTACCAGGTGCATATTATGGGTTGTTCACCCAGGAGAGACAGAGGCCTGACCCCCCTCAATCCACTGGTAAGAAACCAGGGTATATACAAGTACATTATTTGGTTCTAGGTGTCCACCGGGGAGCACTAATAGCACAGACCAAGTATATGATTCTACAAGAAGTTGACAATGGATCTCACATGAGTTATTACTATGGGACAAACATTAGTCCGTATCAATTAGTTTTAGCTTCATGAAGATGGGAAGTGTCATGGAGGATGTTCAGGAAAGGGGCCAGAGTGGGAAAAATAAAACACAGGTTCTGGGCCTAGGCCGTCCAGATCTGAGATGTCCTGAAGATGCTACATTAAGATGTCCTTCCCCTCTCTATCCTTTCTTTGGACACCTGAGTTGGAAGATGTCAGGGAAGAGGTTAAGAGAGGTAAGGGAGGGAAGAGGTGAAGTGACTGTCTAAGACAATATAGGCCAGGAAAAAGGCTATGAGGGCAAATGTGAGGGGAAAAGCAGGGGGAAGAACCAGTCAGTTGGGGAGCCAAGCATTTCCCCGATTCACCCGCAGGTTCAAAAGTGATCACCAGTATTCCATAGGCGAAACAATAACAAATGCTTGTAATGCAGAAACCTTTCAACTGAAATTCCCCAACAAGACACTCTGCTGACGCACAAATGGCAACAAAGATCATTAAATAGGGAGACATCAAATGAGACCTTATGGAGAAGTCTGCTCTTAAGAGAAGTGCAATGAAGTGCACTGAGGGTATGAAGCCTTTAGGACCATGGAAGACCTTCTGAGTCTCCTTCCTCCGTAAGAATGCCCAAGGAGATCAAAGATGTAGGTCCAAGGGAAGAAGCAGGGGGAAGGCCACATCTGGTGGGGAGCTTGCCCTGTTTGTCCCTAGAGTGCAGGATGTGCTCAGTCATATCCTCCAGGGGAAATCTAACAAATGCAGTAAATCCACAAACACTTTTCCAGATAAAGATCACTAAATAGGGCACTATGCCCACATCCAAGGCAACAGCTGGCAAAACGCAGGATGGTACCTTAAGTCAGAAAGCATGAAAGATTTGCATGAAATCTTATGGAGAAGGCCCCTCCTGAGTGAAGCACCATGGAAACAAGCAATGACAGCCAGCATCTTGAACCAAGGAAGCCCTCCAATGTATTTTCCCTCTCTGCTATCAATTCATTACCACAGAGCACAAAACATAATTTTTCTGCCATCTCTTACCAAAGACTACAAGCCCAAATCCTTTTGCTACCTTATGCCATCACCCCTTCATTCACCCATCATTTGCACCTACTTAATTCAGAAGCTATACTGCTACAATTGTGTATAGTACACAAGTCATTCTATACCAAATATTTGTTGCACTGCTTTTATATTTGGTCCTGGATGACCAATCTCTTCAAAAACAAAACATGTCTCCTTAAGTTTGATACTGCAAAGGTTTACCTATAAGTGCCTCCTTGAGTCCCAAACAGGTATTTACCCTTTTAAGGGAGAATCTTGGTTCCTCGTGATAGATCTATATGCCTGCACTCCTCCCACAAGTCCCAGTTTCCACCAGCATATTTGAAACCCAGCACCTTGTCATGGGATTTATCCCCTCTAGCTCTTTGCTCTTATGCCGCATGGCTAAAGATCAGAAGAAAGCCAGATGTCAGCCCATCCCTACCTGGAGCGGGACAGCCTGTGTTTTAGTGTAGATGCGGATGCTAGAAACTACTTTTTAGGCTACTTCATTTGTGTCGTCCTTCACACTTGACTACACATTGTATAAGGTAATGTGTCTTTTATTTATAAGGAGTTTTGTATTGCACAGACTAGACCCTATGTACGACAAAGCACTTACATAACACTGAGTTAAAGGGATAGTACAAGTAAAACAAATACATTGGATATACAATGCAAGACAAAGTTTTAAAAAAAGTGTCTCAATTTCATGCAATCAGAATATAGTGAGGGAGAAAGACAACAATCGTTATACATATATTTATGTAGTGATAAAAAACATTGAAACCAGAACTGCGTGTTTGATTTAGCAAGACACAAATAAAATCAAAGGAGGAAATGACATTGGAACAACAGGATTTTCACCTCTCTTTTGGCATTTTCTTGGGCCCATCAGTCTTCATAGCTAGAGGTATCGGGTTCTACACTGAGCCAGTGTTTCCTGAGCCCAACTTGACAGGAGGAGGAGTTTAACCCCCTTACTAACTTTGGTCCTCCAATAAATCTTGCTCAACGCATTGAGGGGTGAAGGAAATTAGACTGTCGACTATTTGGCTACCCAATGAGGACCAAGAATTGGTAACCAAATTACAAATTGGTAATCAGATTTAAATATAAAACCCTCAGGACCATACTTTAAAGATATAGGATAGCAACTGGAAGTCCTAGTCTCCTGAAAAAGTTAAAACGGGTTAGAATCACACAGACTAACAATTCTGCTGTTGCAATACAGGACAGCAGCACCAGAACCTGGTGTTTGGAAAAAAATCCATGGTTATCTCTATTATGCATTATTAATCTATATACCTTAAGCACAGTCACAGTAAGGAAAAACCTAAGAGACTTAGACATTTAAAGAGTTTCAGTCAAATTTATAATAGAAATGGCAATAATGTAAGACATAAATCAGTAAGAGCCTCATATAAATCAGATACAGGTGTAGCAACGACCAACACACCAAATAGAGTCAAGAGTAACAGTTCTTAAAGTTCATTAGAGAAAGCATCCATGGGAAAAGTCTAAAAGGACAAGTTTAAGGGAAAGCTTGGCAATGCTTTTGCAAAACTTTGGTTCATTAGGCAAGGGGTTCCTGCCGATCCAATAGCAGGGGCAAAGTATGCAAAGTTCTCTTAGCATAGGCATAGGACCTGGGGAAGGAGTCCAGAGCAAAGGGACCCAATCGAAAGGGTAAGCAGGTGAGCCAGAGTATCAGCCAGAGTATCAGTGAGAGTGCTATCAGGGGAAAAGCCAGCCAGGGAGCTTCCTAGGAAAAAGCCTCTTTCTTCTCCAGGAATCATAGTATTATAGCTTAGAGGTCCGGAGAAGACTCCCACTGTGTCATACCATCATCGTCCGACATACATGAGGTTATCTTCTGCTCACAAGGTGCAAACTGGAAACATTCAGAGATTTTCCCATAAAAAGCATGGGAACGATTGTCCATCACAAGACAGATAGGTTAATCCACAAAAGGCAGAAGTTTCCGTTGTGCTAGTTGCCAGAGTCCGGATTCTTAAGAAAGTATCAAGTTTTTAGTACAGTGTGTATCAAGTCTCTTAGTTTCTCATAGGATAGTACAAGAATGTTACATGTACAAGAGCTAAGATAAAATATTTTCTCATAGACATCCTGAGAAGGCACAGGCCTAGAAAGTAACGTCAAGTTAAACGCATTTTAAAATAATATGACATTATTAATATGCAAATTATCTCTAAAGATGAGTATAGGTAACTTCACTTGTGCATTAGTCAGGCAGTCAATATCATATTTTGTCTCTCATAAATATTCAATGGTAGGTGTAGTCAATTACCGCAATCAGAAACATGTAACATGTATCCATCACTGTAAATTCTAATATTATTTTAGGAAATTTGAGACTCTACACACATAAGAATCACATATGGAAAGTTTCAGTTTTCTAACTATTCTGAAAATGATTTTGCCCCAAATAATCATTTCTTACTTAGAGTCATGATAAGGCATTTTACTTATAACACATGTGAATTCTACTTAATCATTTAAAAATATTAATATGTTAGTTTATTAGACACATTTTATATGATTTTCGATTACTACATCCTAAGCACGCTTTTACGGCGCTTTTACTACATTTTCTATCATGTTCATTGTCATTGCAAGGTGCACATTTATTTTTTCTTCTCATTATAGGCTAATGTGTCGTGTAAAGGAAGAACAGCATTTAAGCAGCAACAACACCTTGGGTGCTCTTCCAAATTATTGTCCAAGTAGAAGCCCAGAGATATATTCCATTACACGGTAGCATTGCTGCAGTCCTCGCAATCACTGCATTAAGTTATGTTTGAACCTGAGTGGAGCCATTTGGAAGGTACAGAGATGGAAGACAGAACGTTTTAAGCAGGTTCAACCTTATACGGTGGTCTGTCATCCACAACTGGATGTTATTGAGTATCAGGAGCCATTCATTTAATATCATTTGTGGATGATGTTTTCAGATAGAGATGTGTTTCATCAGTGTACAACTGGTAAGAAAGACTGTTTGAGAAAAGAAGCAAGAGGTCACATGTACAGTTTGAATAGATAGGTTGAGAGGATTGTGCCTTGGGAGATACGTTGGATGGAGCTAGGAGGGGGTAGAGAAAGAGTTTGCCACTTTATGCATTTACGTTGATTTTCAAGGTATGGTGAGAGCCATTCGTAACCATTTTCCCTTCGATGATTTCCAGAAGGAAATAAGCAACCATATCACAAGCCGCTGCTTGGTCCAGCAGGATGAGAATGCAAAGAGCATCATCGACTATTAAGTATGTGCTGCATCCAGATCTGAAACTGGATTCATACTCTTCTCGCAGGTCGTTTTGATCAGTAAACTATGTAAGTTGCACCATCTTATAGCTTTCCAAGACCTTAGCAATTAAGGGTAGGTTTCACAGTGGGCTGAAATTTTGCACTCCTTCTAGCATCTGCCCCTTCTGGCATCTGCCCTGTCTTTCAGTAATGGAGAGGCCGGTCTTATTTTCAGACCGTCTGGAATAGTTGCATGAGAAAGAGAGGCATGGATCAGGCTAGTCCAGTAAGGTGTCATAGAAGAAGTAATTGGTTTGCAAAAATACATAAACATCACATATGCATTAGACTGATCATGTCACATAATAAGCATAGTCAAGCCTAGATGACCTCTAACCACAAGGCAAAGGCCATGTTACTCTCCTATGAGATATTTACGTGATTGGGAAAAGCCCTTTCACTAACCTCACAGGCACCGACATCCACACCCATAGCGGATTGAAAAGACACTGCCACAGAGTCAGAGATGGGCTAGAACACAATACTCACAATATAACATCAAAGGACAACTCAGACTTAAGGTCAGTGATTGAAAAAAAACATGTGTTGAGGCATCCCCAGGCAACCAACAGCTTTATGAGGCCACCCTACCCGAAGACGATTTGCTATACAAATTACAATAACATAACATCAGACTATTCATCTTAGCATGCGCCCCACCTGTGTGTGCAACTGTCAGCCATGTGTATATTTCACTTTTTAGTACGTCTTGTGAAGAATCAAGAAATGATTTAAGGATTACCATTAGGTTCTGACAATCTACCTGTCTCCCTCTCTCCTTTACTCTTTGCACTTCTCTCTCATTTCATTACCCTAACCCTATTGCACTTCTTCTCACTTCACCTGGCTCTTCTAGTCTCGCTCTCCATTCCTATCAATTTGTCTTGTCCATCTCTTTTTTTGCACTACCTAGTCTTTTCGATATCCTTCTTACCTCCTTCCCATTGCTCATAAATGCATCATTATGTTTTTCATTGTATTTAATAGTTTAAGTATAGAGTATGAGAACACTGTAAAACAAAATTACAAATAGAAAAAGAAATAAAAAATAACCACATGCAGAAAATGTGTAGCTCCCTTAACATTTTTTAGAAAATACAAAAACAATGCACTTCTACATTCTTTTTTTTTTCAACAAATCTTTTTATTGAACATAATAAAAAAAAAGTGCAGTGTGCACTACGGTAGTCAAAGAGAATGGATGACAAAGACATTATAGAATACAGTTCCACTTCATGAACAATCAATTCACTAGATCGCTGGACTTACATTACTAAGCCTTCTCTTACGAGAGTTCTTGCACAATCTGGTGGCCAGTCTGCCCCCGCCCATACACCCCCCACTACTTTACAGACCCCTATAGGCGACCCATTGGTGCCACACTTTCTCCCATTTCTTGGGACAGCCCTAGCCTTCATACATGACTTTTTCCGCTGTACAGCACCAGTCCAAGCCAGTCTTCCATTGATCCGTGCTCAGCGGTAGGGCTGCCCCCCATGCCCGGGCAATATTTCTCTTGGCCACCATTGCAGCCACCATTAGCCAGAGTTTCTGGTATTTCGGCCATGTTTGCTCCCCGTTACACACAGTATGTGCCACCTGGCATCTATAAGAATTTCTTGTCCCAGGACCTCCGACATCACCCGTGTTACCTTCACCCAGTAACGATGTATGAGAGGGCATTCCCATAGGATATGGAAAAAGGTACCTGTACTGCCACAGCCCCTAATACATGTATCTGTGTGTATGTGTCCCAGTTTATGCATGAGTGCGCTAGTGGAGTAGGACCTGTGGAGGATCTGCAGTTGTACTAGTCTAAATCTTGCCCAAATTGCCACTTCCCTCGGGCTTTGCACGGCCTCCACCCAATCATCATCTTCTAGTAACCCGATGTCAGTCTCCCAGGCCTTTTTCAGCACCCCAAGGGGTCGGGTGAATTATTAACAATCTTCTTATATGTTAAGGACATTGCCTTTTCGGGATGGGATCCAATATAAGCCGAACCTCCAAGGGGCTGTACTCCGGGATACGTTCCCCTCGCGGATATGTGTACGAAGTGCATGCCCTAGTTGCATGTATTTATATCGTTCTGTTTCCGCAAGCTGAAACTCAGACTGTAGGTTTTCAAATGATATGATCGCCGGGCCCCGCCATAGATCCCCTAAGTGGGCAATGTCCAGCAGTTTCCATTTACCAAAGCCCTGTAATTTTCCAACCTCCTCTAGCATGTCACTGTCCCACAGCGGGTACGTTCCGTCAGCCGGCTGTCCCACCCAAGAAATCTGTTAGCCCCTTTCTACGCATCCAACACTGCTTTTGTATGGGGGGGCATGGACTTCCCAACACGTTTACGATACAAGGCGGCCGGGTAGCCACGAGTGCCCATCACCAGGTGATCAACCCGATATGCCGGGTCGTCCCGGTCCCCAAAAACCCAATCATTTATCACTAACAATTGTGACGCCCAATAGTATTTCCGAAGATCAGGGACTGCCAGGCCCCCTTCGTATATGCCACGCTGTAGTTTGACTAATGCTATTCTTGCACCCTCCTTTCCCACAGTAGCTTCCGCAGTTCACTACTCGACCTCTTTGAAGAATCCCTCCGCTATCTTATATGGGGTGTTCTGCAGTATGTAGGGTAATCGTGGTAGGACAGCTCGCGCCATCAGGGAGATGGGCAACGTCCTCCAGTGTGCCACGTCCCTTTTCAGGCGTTCAAGTTGCGGTAATAAATTCCGAGCCATGAATTCTGCCTCTGTCTTGGTTACTACAATACCCAGATATTTAAAATGGTCATGCACCTGAAGTTGGATCCCCTCAGGGGGAGTGGGTGGTGGGCCGCCCGAGAGCATAAATAGAAGGGATTTGTCCCAGTTAATTCGATAACCGGATTATCCCCCGAATAGGTGAAAGATTTGTAGGAGCCTGCTGATTGTAAAGCGGGGTCTGGTCGCATATAGGAGGACATCGTCGGCGTATAGGGAGATCTTCTCTTCCCACAATCCGCCCCCTCCCCCCCAATTCCAGAGGTCACTGGGTCCACCCGCACCCACCCCGCAAGCGGCTCCAGAGCCAGCGCGAATAACACGGGGGACAGTGGACATCCCTGCCTCGTTCCCCTGTTCAAGGTGAAGGGGCGGGAGACGGAGCCATTCACAAGCACTCAGGCCAAAGTTCGGCTATAAAGCAACCTAATCCACGATTGAAATCGGGGGCCGAATCCAAATCTATCCAAGATAGCGAATAAGTAATGCCACTCGATGCTGTCGAACGCCACACTCGCGTCTAAGGACAGTCGTGCAGCGTTCTCAGATGGGCGGGATTCAGTCAGGTGCTTCACGCCGTACAAGCGGCGTAAGTTTAGTCTGGTGCTTCAGTGCGGCATAAAGCCGGACTCATCGGGGAGTATAAAGGATGTAATCACGCCCGTAAGGCGATTCACCATTGCCTTAGCGAGGACCTTGACTTCCATATTCAATAAAGATATGGGCCTGTAGGAACTGCAATGATTTGGCTGCTTGCCCACCTTCGGCACAACCACAATGGTGGCTGTACGTTGATCAACAGGCAAACAGCCCGCGTCCCTAGCATCCTCAAACATGGATAGGATGTACAGCGCCACCACGCTCGTCATGCTTTTGAATAACTCCGCTGGCAGACCATTCGGCCTTGGGGCCTTCCCGGACTGCAGGTCTTGGATTGCCCTTCAATTTCCTCGATCGTAAGATATTTATCTAGACTTTCCCTATCTTCACTGGACAGCGTAGGCAGTCGGACATCAGCCAGTAATTCTCGGCATTCGGTCTCTGTTCTAGTGGGGTTTGAGGCATAGACCTCCTCGTAGTACTACGCGAATGCCTCCGCTACCCCCACCCCGGTTCTCTGTACCGTCCCCCGCGAGTCACAGATCTCTGCTACCCAATTACGTTCTCTAGCCCTTTTTCTAGCCAAGCGATCATCTTGTTGGCCTTATCGCCAAGGTCATATACCTGCCGCTGTGTTGCTAGGGCAGCCGCCCTTGCATAGTGGTCTGCAAGGCTCTTTATCTCAAGTCTCTTAAGCTCAAGCTGGTGAAGAAGTGGGGGATCAGTCACCTCTCCAGCCAGGATTCTGGCTTCCAGGGTGGCAACCTCAGCTTCCAGTGCATCCCATTGGATCCTCTTTTCTTTTTACAGCCCACTAGGTGAGCTTGTATGTGCCCCCGTATCACTGGTTTGAACGCCTCCCAGAGGGTACACGCCGAATCTACGGATCCTTCGTTTTCCTGAAAGTATAGTTTCGCCCGCTCCCTCGTTTGATCCACCAAGTCCTTGTTCGTAAAGACCGAATTGTTTATTCTGAGTGGCAATACAGTGGTCCGTGTAGGGCCCTGGAGAGTCACCTCCAACGGTGAATGGTCCGAGATCCCCCGTGATTTAATGTGGGCACTGCGGAACCAGCCCTCATTACCCCAAAGAGTCAAGACATGATCAATGCGGGAGTAGCTGCCATGCACCGCCGAGTAAAAGGTGTATTGTTGCTCATGGGGATTGTGAGAGCGCCACACATCCGTTAGGCCCATGGCCTCCACAAAAGCACGCAGAGGCTCCACCCATTTCCCCCTTGCTGCCCTGGTTACCCTATCTCTCTCCAGATCCATGGTGGAGTTCATGTCCCCCCCTAGTATTAAGACACCCGGGGGAAGGTCTACCAGCAGAGCCCCCAGGGCCGACAGTGCTTCAGTATGTAGCGCTGGCGGTATATAGCCCGATATTATGTTCAGCGTTTGGTTCTCCCACCTCCCAGTAAGTGCCACATATCTTCCTAATGGGTCATGCCAGATGTTCCCCACCACCAATGGGAGGCCGGTCCTAGCCAGAATCCCCACCCCCCCTTGAACCCGTTGTATAACCAGAGTGTGCAATCAACTTGTGGCCGTATCTAATCAGGGCCCTGTACCTATTGCCTTTAAGGTGCATTTCCTGTAGTAATACCAGGTCTGGGGCATGTCAATGAAGATATTGTAAAACCACGGTACTTTTGATACGATTACCCAAACCATTGACATTCCAGGATAGAACTGTAAGGTTACTGAAACGGTGGCGTTCCCCTTGGGTCATCATACCTACACTCGGTCTTCCATTTGGGAGGAAACTGCCCCCACGCCGCGCTTCATATCAACAGAGCCCCAAAGTACTGCATGAAGCCTGCACAACAGTGTTTTGTAAACAGAAAAAGAACATTCCCAACACAATTAGAATAATCACCCATACCCCAATCCCTCCTACCCCCCTCCCTGCTACCCTGCAGGTGGGTGAAACAACCACCCACCTCCCCAACTTGCAGAGTGCTTGTCGCCCTGAAATGTATGACTACTTAGGGGGTTGGTAGGTGCCAAACAGAGCGATGCCCCGTTCCCAACTTCCGGCACATCCCAAAAACCTTGTCTATTCTAGTTTAGTCCTTGCAGCTGTGAATCTGGCTACCAGCCATTGATAGGTCCCAGTGGGCATAGTCTTGTTCATATAGTCTTGTCCTTCCCTCGATATAGGGGCAGCTCCTTCTTGTTTCTAGGCACAAGACTTACAACCCTTCGCTCCCAGCATACCTCAGTCCGAAGCTTGTGTCCCAAGTTCAGCTGCACCCCTTGCCGGTCGTGTACAAGGCCCTGTCTTCTCTTGCGTGGAGGAGTGCGGCCCACTGTACGCCAGCCCTCCAGCCACTCCCAGGCCTCTTCAGCTGAACCGAAGTACCACGTCTTCCCCTCAGCGACCACTCTCAGCTTCGCAGGGAACAACATGGAGTATTTGATGTCTTTATTACGCAGCTCCCTTTAACACCTTCGAAGGTGCGCCGCGGTCGTTGGACCTGCAAGGTGAAGTCAGGAAAGAAACGTATCACTGCGTTTTCATGATGTAGGTCTCCTTGCGCTCGTGCTGTCTGCAGGATTACATCTCTGTCCCGATAGTTGAGGAGCCGTGCTATAATTGTTCTGGGTGGGGCTCCAGGTTTTGGTTTAGGGACAGGCGCCCTATGCGAACATTCGATAGTAAAATACGTAGAGAGTCTCGGGGGCTTCAGATGATTGAAGATAAGATCCTCCAAGAACAAGTCGACACTTTGCCCTTCCATCCCCTCCGGGACCCCGACCACACGGATGTTGTTCTCGCAGGTCGTTTTGATCAGTAAACTATGTAAGTTGCACCATCTTATAGCTTTCCAAGACCTTAGCAATTAAGGGTAGGTTTCACAGTGGGCTGAAATTTTGCACTCCTTCTAGCATCTGCCCCTTCTGGCATCTGCCCTGTCTTTCAGTAATGGAGAGGCCGGTCTTATTTTCAGACCGTCTGGAATAGTTGCATGAGAAAGAGAGGCATGGATCAGGCTAGTCCAGTAAGGTGTCATAGAAGAAGTAATTGGTTTGCAAAAATACATAAACATCACATATGCATTAGACTGATCATGTCACATAATAAGCATAGTCAAGCCTAGATGACCTCTAACCACAAGGCAAAGGCCATGTTACTCTCCTATGAGATATTTACGTGATTGGGAAAAGCCCTTTCACTAACCTCACAGGCACCGACATCCACACCCATAGCGGATTGAAAAGACACTGCCACAGAGTCAGAGATGGGCTAGAACACAATACTCACAATATAACATCAAAGGACAACTCAGACTTAAGGTCAGTGATTGAAAAAAAACATGTGTTGAGGCATCCCCAGGCAACCAACAGCTTTATGAGGCCACCCTACCCGAAGACGATTTGCTATACAAATTACAATAACATAACATCAGACTATTCATCTTAGCATGCGCCCCACCTGTGTGTGCAACTGTCAGCCATGTGTATATTTCACTTTTTAGTACGTCTTGTGAAGAATCAAGAAATGATTTAAGGATTACCATTAGGTTCTGACAATCTACCTGTCTCCCTCTCTCCTTTACTCTTTGCACTTCTCTCTCATTTCATTACCCTAACCCTATTGCACTTCTTCTCACTTCACCTGGCTCTTCTAGTCTCGCTCTCCATTCCTATCAATTTGTCTTGTCCATCTCTTTTTTTGCACTACCTAGTCTTTTTCGATATCCTTCTTACCTCCTTCCCATTGCTCATAAATGCATCATTATGTTTTTCATTGTATTTAATAGTTTAAGTATAGAGTATGAGAACACTGTAAAACAAAATTACAAATAGAAAAAGAAATAAAAAATAACCACATGCAGAAAATGTGTAGCTCCTTAACATTTTTAGAAAATACAAAAACAATGCACTTCTACATTCTTTTTTTTTTTTTCAACAAATCTTTTTATTGAACATAATTAAAAAAAAAGTGCAGTGTGCACTACGGTAGTCAAAGAGAATGGATGACAAAGACATTATAGAATACAGTTCCACTTCATGAACAATCAATTCACTAGATCGCTGGACTTACATTACTAAGCCTTCTCTTACGAGAGTTCTTGCACAATCTGGTGGCCAGTCTGCCCCCCGCCCATACACCCCCCCACTACTTTACAGACCCCTATAGGCGACCCATTGGTGCCACACTTTCTCCCATTTCTTGGGACAGCCCTAGCCTTCATACATGACTTTTTCAGCTGTACAGCACCAGTCCAAGCCAGTCTTCCATTGATCCGTGCTCAGCGGTAGGGCTGCCCCCCATGCCCGGGCAATATTTCTCTTGGCCACCATTGCAGCCACCATTAGCCAGAGTTTCTGGTATTTCGGCCATGTTTGCTCCCCGTTACACACAGTATGTGCCACCTGGCATCTATAAGAATTTCTTGTCCCAGGACCTCCGACATCACCCGTGTTACCTTCACCCAGTAACGATGTATGAGAGGGCATTCCCATAGGATATGGAAAAAGGTACCTGTACTGCCACAGCCCCTAATACATGTATCTGTGTGTATGTGTCCCAGTTTATGCATGAGTGCGCTAGTGGAGTAGGACCTGTGGAGGATCTGCAGTTGTACTAGTCTAAATCTTGCCCAAATTGCCACTTCTCTCGGGCTTTGCACGGCCTCCACCCAATCATCATCTTCTAGTAACCCGATGTCAGTCTCCCAGGCCTTTTTCAGCGCCCCAAGGGGTCGGGTGAATTATTAACAATCTTCTTATATGTTAAGGACATTGCCTTTTCGGGGATGGGATCCAATATAAGCCGAACCTCCAAGGGGCTGTACTCCGGGATACGTTCCCCCTCGCGGATATGTGTACGAAGTGCATGCCCTAGTTGCATGTATTTATATCGTTCTGTTTCCGCAAGCTGAAACTCAGACTGTAGGTTTTCAAATGATATGATCGCCGGGCCCCGCCATAGATCCCCTAAGTGGGCAATGTCCAGCAGTTTCCATTTACCAAAGCCCTGTAATTTTCCAACCTCCTCTAGCATGTCACTGTCCCACAGCGGGGTACGTTCCGTCAGCCGGCTGTCCCACCCAAGAAATCTGTTAGCCCCTTTCTACGCATCCAACACTGCTTTTGTATGGGGGGGGCATGGACTTCCCAACACGTTTACGATACAAGGCGGCCGGGTAGCCACGAGTGCCCATCACCAGGTGATCAACCCGATATGCCGGGTCGTCCCGGTCCCCAAAAACCCAATCATTTATCACTAACAATTGTGACGCCCAATAGTATTTCCGAAGATCAGGGACTGCCAGGCCCCCTTCGTATATGCCACGCTGTAGTTTGACTAATGCTATTCTTGCACCCCTCCTTTCCCACAGTAGCTTCCGCAGTTCACTATCGACCTCTTTGAAGAATCCCTCCGCTATCTTATATGGGGTGTTCTGCAGTATGTAGGGTAATCGTGGTAGGACAGCTCGCGCCATCAGGGAGATGGGCAACGTCCTCCAGTGTGCCACGTCCCTTTTCAGGCGTTCAAGTTGCGGTAATAAATTCCGAGCCATGAATTCTGCCTCTGTCTTGGTTACTACAATACCCAGATATTTAAAATGGTCATGCACCTGAAGTTGGATCCCCTCAGGGGGAGCGGGTGGTGGGCCGCCCGAGAGCATAAATAGAAGGGATTTGTCCCAGTTAATTCGATAATCGGATTATTCCCCGAATAGGTGAAAGATTTGTAGGAGCCTGCTGATTGTAAAGCGGGGTCTGGTCGCATATAGGAGGACATCGTCGGCGTATAGGGAGATCTTCTCTTCCCACAATCCGCCCCCTCCCCCCCAATTCCAGAGGTCACTGGGTCCACCCGCACCCACCCCGCAAGCGGCTCCAGAGCCAGCGCGAATAACACGGGGGACAGTGGACATCCCTGCCTCGTTCCCATGTTCAAGGTGAAGGGGCGGGAGACGGAGCCATTCACAAGCACTCAGGCCAAAGTTCGGCTATAAAGCAACCTAATCCACGATTGAAATCGGGGGCCGAATCCAAATCTATCCAAGATAGCGAATAAGTAATGCCACTCGATGCTGTCGAACGCCACACTCGCGTCTAAGGACAGTCGTGCAGCGTTCTCAAATGGGCGGGATTCAGTCAGGTGCTTCACGCCGTACAAGCGGCGTAAGTTTAGTCTGGTGCTTCAGTGCGGCATAAAGCCGGACTCATCGGGGAGTATAAAGGATGTAATCACGCCCGTAAGGCGATTCACCATTGCCTTAGCGAGGACCTTGACTTCCATATTCAATAAAGATATGGGCCTGTAGGAACTGCAATGATTTGGCTGCTTGCCCGCCTTCGGCACAACCACAATGGTGGCTGTACGTTGATCAACAGGCAAACAGCCCGCGTCCCTAGCATCCTCAAACATGGATAGGATGTACAGCGCCACCACGCTCGTCATGCTTTTGAATAACTCCGCTGGCAGACCATTCGGCCTTGGGGCCTTCCCGGACTGCAGGTCTTGGATTGCCCCTTCAATTTCCTCGATCGTAAGATATTTATCTAGACTTTCCCTATCTTCACTGGACAGCGTAGGCAGTCGGACATCAGCCAGTAATTCTCGGCATTCGGTCTCTGTTCTAGTGGGGTTTGAGGCATAGACCTCCTCGTAGTACTACGCGAATGCCTCCGCTACCCCCACCCCGGTTCTCTGTACCGTCCCCCGCGAGTCACAGATCTCTGCTACCCAATTACGTTCTCTAGCCCTTTTTTCTAGCCAAGCGATCATCTTGTTGGCCTTATCGCCAAGGTCATATACCTGCCGCTGTGTTGCTAGGGCAGCCGCCCTTGCATAGTGGTCTGCAAGGCTCTTTATCTCAAGTCTCTTAAGCTCAAGCTGGTGAAGAAGTGGGGGATCAGTCACCTCTCCAGCCAGGATTCTGGCTTCCAGGGTGGCAACCTCAGCTTCCAGTGCATCCCATTGGATCCTCTTTTCTTTTTTTACAGCCCACTAGGTGAGCTTGTATGTGCCCCCGTATCACTGGTTTGAACGCCTCCCAGAGGGTACACGCCGAATCTACGGATCCTTCGTTTTCCTGAAAGTATAGTTTCGCCCGCTCCCTAGTTTGATCCACCAAGTCCTTGTTCGTAAAGACCGAATTGTTTATTCTGAGTGGCAATACAGTGGTCCGTATAGGGCCCTGGAGAGTCACCTCCAACGGTGAATGGTCCGAGATCCCCCGTGATTTAATGTGGGCACTGCGGAACCAGCCCTCATTACCCCAAAGAGTCAAGACATGATCAATGCGGGAGTAGCTGCCATGCACCGCCGAGTAAAAGGTGTATTGTTGCTCATGGGGATTGTGAGAGCGCCACACATCCGTTAGGCCCATGGCCTCCACAAAAGCACGCAGAGGCTCCACCCATTTCCCCCTTGCTGCCCTGGTTACCCTATCTCTCTCCAGATCCATGGTGGAGTTCATGTCCCCCCTAGTATTAAGACACCCGGGGAAGGTCTACCAGCAGAGCCCCCAGGGCCGACAGTGCTTCAGTATGTAGCGCTGGCGGTATATAGCCCGATATTATGTTCAGCGTTTGGTTCTCCCACCTCCCAGTAAGTGCCACATATCTTCCTAATGGGTCATGCCAGATGTTCCCCACCACCAATGGGAGGCCGGTCCTAGCCAGAATCCCCACCCCCTTGAACCCGTTGTATAACCAGAGTGTGCAATCAACTTGTGGCCGTATCTAATCAGGGCCCTGTACCTATTGCCTTTAAGGTGCATTTCCTGTAGTAATTCCAGGTCTGGGGCATGTCAATGAAGATATTGTAAAACCACGGTACTTTTGATACGATTACCCAAACCATTGACATTCCAGGATAGAACTGTAAGGTTACTGAAACGGTGGCGTTCCCCTTGGGTCATCATACCTACACTCGGTCTTCCATTTGGGAGGAAACTGCCCCCACGCCGCGCTTCATATCAACAGAGCCCCAAAGTACTGCATGAAGCCTGCACAACAGTGTTTTGTAAACAGAAAAGAACATTCCCAACACAATTAGAATAATCACCCATACCCCAATCCCTCCTACCCCCTCCCTGCTACCCTGCAGGTGGGTGAAACAACCACCCACCTCCCCAACTTGCAGAGTGCTTGTCGCCCTGAAATGTATGACTACTTAGGGGGTTGGTAGGTGCCAAACAGAGCGATGCCCCGTTCCCAACTTCCGGCACATCCCAAAAACCTTGTCTATTCTAGTTTAGTCCTGGCAGCTGTGAATCTGGCTACCAGCCATTGATAGGTCCCAGTGGGCATAGTCTTGTTCATATAGTCTTGTCCTTCCCTCGATATAGGGGCAGCTCCCTTCTTGTTTCTAGGCACAAGACTTACAACCCTTCGCTCCCAGCATACCTCAGTCCGAAGCTTGTGTCCCAAGTTCAGCTGCACCCCCTTGCCGGTCGTGTACAAGGCCCTGTCTTCTCTTGCGTGGAGGAGTGCGGCCCACTGTACGCCAGCCCTCCAGCCACTCCCAGGCCTCTTCAGCTGAACCGAAGTACCACGTCTTCCCCTCAGCGACCACTCTCAGCTTCGCAGGGAACAACATGGAGTATTTGATGTCTTTATTACGCAGCTCCCTTTTAACACCTTCGAAGGTGCGCCGCGGTCGTTGGACCTGCAAGGTGAAGTCAGGAAAGAAACGTATCACTGCGTTTTCATGATGTAGGTCTCCTTGCGCTCGTGCTGTCTGCAGGATTACATCTCTGTCCCGATAGTTGAGGAGCCGTGCTATAATTGTTCTGGGTGGGGCTCCAGGTTTTGGTTTAGGGACAGGCGCCCTATGCGAACATTCGATAGTAAAATACGTAGAGAGTCTCGGGGGCTTCAGATGATTGAAGATAAGATCCTCCAAGAACAAGTCGACACTTTGCCCTTCCATCCCCTCCGGGACCCCGACCACACGGATGTTGTTCCTCCGTGCTCGTCCTTCCTGGACTTCGAGCTTGGCCGCCATCAATTCCTACTGTTTCGTGAGGGTCCGAACTCGTTCCTCGAGGCTTTTCGTGCTGGTCTGTAGGTGCGTCACATTCTTCTCTATAGCTGCCACTTTGTCAGCCATCTTATGTAAGTCGGCTCGCAGGAGGTTCACTTCCACTGTTACGGCATCCAATTTGGGTTCAATCGAGCCCTTGAGATCCGCAATTGCCGACATTATTGCACCCAAGGACGGTTCTGCAGTACTCTCCGACCGTTGCTCCTGGGCGGCAGCCGCCGGTTTAGGGATTGCATATTTGTCCATTTTATTTGTTTGCATCCTGGGCTGCCCCTTAGGCTTCATCTGAGGGTCTGATATCGTTGCCGTTGTTTGCACTGGCAGGTATCCCGGCGCTGGGCACAGGAAATGGCTCAGCCCCCCGTCCCAGCCGACGCTCTCCCTCCGCAAGCCCTCGCCTTGACCACGCCTTGGCACCCAGAGGAGTCCAGATCCGATGTAAGGTTGTTTTCTCGTCGCCAGTCTATAGTCTCTGCGCTGCTTCAGACACTTATTGTTTGTGGGGGCCCCGGGGTCCACAAGGGTATGTTCATCCACACTCTATGGGGCACTGGTCACCCCTTTTCTAGCTGGGTAGGAGCATTCCCGGGCCGTTGGTGCACACTTCTAAGCCCGTAACAATGATTGAACTCCCCTCGAGCTCTTCATTTTAAGTGCCAGCATTCCCACTACTCGGGCGGGCAATCCACATACCTCCTCCGTTGGGGAGAGCCGCTCGGGGAATTATTGTGATCCTGTGATGGCCCGGGGGCGCAATCAGACTCCCATCCCCCTCTGGTGAAATGCGCAGGCACGTCCGGGATCTCAGCGCGGCCCAAGCATGCCGCTCCAGACACCAGGGCGGCCCACCGGGCTAACGGTACCCACGGCAGGCTCCGCGGCCGCAATCTCCAGACCGGCAGGATCGTCACCCCAACGAGGCCCAGCCGCACCTCAGGCCGCCGATCGATATAGAGGCGCACCTCGCTCCGGAGCTGTAAGTGGAGGCCGGATACAGGACCCCCGCTCCAGCCACGTCAGTACGCCGGCAGGCCCTTTCCTGGCCACAGCCCCTCAGCGGAGATGACGGATCGTCGGCGGCATCTCCGGGCCCACACTTCAGCCCCCGCTCGGCACCCGGGGGCCCCCAACACCACTGCGACTCAAACCGCTGGCAGGATCGGATCAATATACGGATTTATGGCGGGATCCCGGAGTCGGTGGACGGAGCTCCGCTAAGGCACCGCCATCTTGCTCGGCTCCTTGGCCACGCCGCACTTCTACATTCTTGCTAGAGAGAGAATGTAAATCTTTAGAAACTTACAGGACCAAATAAACAGATAATAAAAGGGTTTGCAGCTTTTTACGGAAACCTGCATCTCTCCACCAAGTGAAACTCCTAGACCAAGCCATATTTTTGTGCCCAGGGATGTTAAGAATCGCTTCTTTAAAAGATGGACTCCTCCAACTTTAAATGTAGTTGCCCCTTGTAGCCCAAAACCCACCACAACATTTCAATCCATGCACCACATACACTGGAGTGACTAGGTGGTAGCTGTAAAGTTCACTCAAGCTCTTTTTCTATCAGAGGTTAAAGTTTGGCTAATGGAGGATATCTGCCAAAAATTGGGGAATGTCATGTCCACCCCATTTAGTGTGTAAGTATGGCTATATATTCTAAATAGGGTGGATGGGACAACCACCAATTTGTGGCAGATCTATTACATCCATCAAACTCTAAATAATTCCCTCAGTCTTTTTGACAAAGGCAGTTGCAGCAAATGTCAGAGAGTCATAATGATGTGATCAAGGGGGGCGTGGCTTGACGCCCGTGGTGAATGGCGGCGCCCGTGTGAGGCTCGGCGGGACGACGCGGAACGACCACATTTCGAGGCCATCTCCGCATATTTGGTGAGGTGCCCCGACCAGTGGGAGATGAGCTGACTCCCTGGGCTCATTCCTGAAACATTTCCAGCAACGCGCGACCGGAATTCCACCATGTCGCATCTCCAAAGAACGCTGCGTTGACAGCGACCGCCATCTTAGGTGCGGCACCGTCCTCTCAGCTAGAAACCTGGTGAGAGACTTTCGTCATTATTTATGCACAATGGGATTATTTCTTCAAAAGCTTCATTACTCAACAAGTGGTGACCTTTGCAGCCTGTAAAAGCTACCTAGCATTCTTTTTAAAGCTAGTTCTGCTTAGCCGCCATTATGTCACCCTGCTTTGTTCCTGTCAGGAATTTACCTACAATTCTGTATGCGCAGTTTTTTGATATTTTACTACGCTTCTTTCAGCTGGATTGCTGCAATACATCTCTGAGCCATATCTTTCTTGATGTCAATTTGATTCATCTCCCTTTTTCATGGAAGGTAGTCATCGCTTTTTTATCACATCGTTGACAACATTTTCGAGGGAGTGCTGATACATTTCTAACCTCAACTGAGTCTCAATATTTCATCTTCTTTATCTTCTTATGGAAGATTGAGAAAATTGGGACCTCCTGCGTCACGTTCTACGCACACCTTTAGTAAAAATTCAAGAGTCTTCACTGAATTCTCTAAAATGGAGGAATCGTTAGCCTCTATTTCTAAAGCCTCCTCTCCTTCGAACTCTGGCGCTCCTGCTGCTGGAAAGGTCACTACTAAAGATTGAAAAAAGATCCACCATCTCCACCAAAGCCCTCTTCTCCTGTTTATGTTTATGTTTAAGGGTTTTGTATAGCGCATAGCTGCCCGTGGGCCTCCCAGCGCTGCGGAACAGGAGTAAGTGCGGATGACTCTCAGCATGGGAATAGCCAGGTCTTTAGTTTCTTTCTGAAAGTTCGTTCCTCAGTGGTCACTCTTAGCTCTGATGGCATTGAGTTCCATAATTTCGGTGCCAGATGTGAGAAGGATCTTCCCCCCATCTGGATCTCCTTATTCTGGTTGTTGTGGCAAGATGTTCCGAGGAGGATCTCAGAGTTCTGTCTGGTGTGTATGGAGTGATCAAGGTTTTCAGCAAAGTTGGGCCTTTTCCCTTTAGGATCCTGTGTACTATGCATAGCGCTTTAAACTTAATCCTTGCATGCACGGGCAGCCAGTGTAATGATTTCAGGGCTGGCTTGGTGGATTCATGCCGAGGAATTTTTCGGAGAAGTCTGACAGCCGAGTTTTGTACCACCTGCAGTCTGTTAAGGACGTATTTAGGTGACCCCAGGAAGAGAATGTTCCCATAGTCCAGACGTGACACCACCAGTGCCTGAACTACGGTTCTCTGCGCTTTCTCTGGGATGCGGTCCATGATTTTTCTGAGCATCCGCAGAATTCCGAAACAGGTGGCAGCAAGTTTGCTGGCTTGAGTTTCCATTGTGAGGTTGTGATCTAACCATACTCCCAGGTTTTTTATGCAGTTTTTATGTCCTGGTGGGTGCCCTAGTTCTTCTGGCCAGTTCAAGGAAATTTGTGGATTTATTTTGTTGCCCAAAAACATGAGTTCTGTCTTATCCCCATTAAGTTTTAGCCTGCTGTAGGTCATCCAGCTGGCTATTTTTTCCAAGCACGGGGCTACCAAGTTGTTTTTCGATTCAACCTCCTTTGCCACAGAGATTACCAATTGGGTGTCATCTGCGTAGGTAATTATTGACAGCCCAAATTCCTGGACAATGTCAGCTAGCGGCTGCATGTACAGGTTAAACAGTGTGGGGCTCAGGGAAGAGCCCTGTGGAACCCCACATGTGACTTTAAAGTTATCTGACAGAAATCCTCCTTCGGCGATTTGAAAGGACCGGTCATTCAAAAATGATACGATCCATTTTAGGGCCTGCCCTTGAATCCCTGCCCTTTCAAGCCTGGTTGCGAGCGTCGCATGGTCCACAGTGTCGAACGCTGCGCTCAGGTCTAGCAGAAGGACGGCGGCCTCACCCCCAAGGTCTAGAATGCCCTTCAATTTTTCTGTTACCAGCAATAGGGCGGATTCGGTACTATGTGCTGGTCTGAAACCCATTTGGGTCGGATGGAGGATCGCATTCTCCTCTAAAAACTGGGACAGTGAGGAGTTTACATGTTTTTCGGCTATCTTACCTATCGTGGGGAGGAGTGAGATAGGGCGAAAGTTCGCCAGGTCTGTTGGATCTAGATGTGTTTATTTTATTAACGGACATACTATAGCATGTTTCCAGGTTTTTGGTACTGTACCCTGGCTTTTTATTCCCTGTCTCTCTAGACATGCTATTGGAAGTGATTGGTGCTCTTCGTCCCTTCATGGAAGACACAACCACCAAACTGAAATTTTTAACAGAGAATTGGTCTCAGATGAATGAACGTCTTACTTCGGTGGAGCATAGTGTCTCCTCCTATGCTCACACAAACAAGAAGGTCAATAATCTTCATTCTCAAATTTCTTTACTCCAGCGGCAGGTGGAGGACTTGCAAAACAGGAATAGAAGAAATAATCTTCGTATTTATGGTCTGCCGGAAGGCACATAGGGCCCAAATCCTCTTTCCTTCTTCAAATCCTTCCTTACTAAACTGTTGCATTTACCTGAAGGAACATCGCTCAACATTCAACGTGCTCATAGACTTGGTCATCAACGTGCGGATATATCCTTTTCTCGGAGACCAAGGGGTGTCATCATGTACTTCCTTGAATATACCGACCTACTCAAAGTACTTTCAGCTGTTAAATCAATTCAACGCATTTCCTGGTCAGGCTCCACTTTATTTTTTGCTCAAGACTACGCCAAAACCACAGCAAACAGGCGCAAAGAATTTCTTAACATGAGACCTGATTTACGTGCCTTGGGGGCTCGATACGGCCTTTATCATCCATGCCTCTTCAAAGTAACTTATAAAAATAATACTACAACATATGAGGATCCTATCAAATTGCAGAGCTTCATCAATTCCTGCAAAGCTGACTCTATGGACTTTTCTGGAGCTTCGTCTTCTCAAAATATTTAATCTGATGATTTTCCATTTATTGTAGCTATTTCTCTTTTTGACTCTATTGTTACAAAGTTTTAGTATTTGGTTTATTAATTTTATCATATTGATTAATTCGTTACTCTGTATTTTGTCGGTTCAATATGTCTGGTCTTTGTATTTTGGATTTTCTGTTTACTTGTTATGATGACCGTTTTCTCTCCTTCTCCCCAGGTTTATTGTTGTCTGATCCTGCCATCTATCCTTACCCTACGTGAAGTGATGTGGTTCGTTCCCCGTTCATCGTTCCGTTGAGTTTGGGCGCGCCATTCATTCCATGTGGTCTCACCCCCCCTATCTTCTTATGATGTCTTTAGGCGTAGGTTTATATATCTTTTTTATTGTTGCTCCTTTCTCTTCCTCCCTCCTTTTCCTTCTCTGCCTCACCTCCTTTTTTACTTTCTGCCTATCTTTCCCTTCCTTTTCTGGTTCACTGTAATGTTCTCACACTTGTATTCAATCTCCTTAAATCTTTTTTATCGCCTTAATTTACGCTCTCATGGTTGGGCTGTCACATATTTTGTCTTCTGCTCTTTGATGGTCTGTTCAAACCTTTATCTTTGTCTTATCTCATTATTGTTTTTATGTCTTTGAAAATTGTGTCGTGGAATGTCAGAGGTCTGAATTCCCCCATTAAGCGACAACATGTTTTAACACATCTATCTAAATTGGGGGCTGACATAGCTCTTTTACAAGAATCCCACCTAACGGCAACTGAATCTTTGAAATTGAAAAGAGGTTGGGTAGGGGATGTTTTTTTTCCACCAGGTGATGGTAAACGCAATGGTGTAATAACTCTTTGCCACAAATCGATTGCTATTAAGTTGCTTTCTCAATTCTCCGATGCTGATGGAAGATGGCTATATACTAAATTGCAGATTAGGGGTGCTCCAGTTTCCCCTCGTTTTGGACATCTCTTTCCCAACATATCGCCTCTTGTATCGATGACAATTTCATCTTTGCCGGAGATTGCAATCAGGTTGTAGACCCATTTATAGACCGTAACTCGTCGGTTTCTTTTAAACCGCACAAATCACATAAATTATTCATTTAGACCACCCAGCAATATAAACACATAGATGCTTGGAGAATTTGTAATCCTACCACGAGGGAATATACTTTTTATTCCCCGGCTCATCAGACCCAATCTCGAATTGATTACTTTTTTGTTTCATATTTCATTTCCCAATCATTAAGAAGTGCGGACTTTGGATCCAGTTTAATATCTGATCACGCTCCCATTTCCATTCAATTGGATATAGCCTCAAAATCCAATGTACCTAGGAGATGGCATTTTAAGAACTCACTCCTTTTAGACCCTAAATTCAACTCCTCTTTTGTTTCCTTCTTTAATGAATGTGACAGGACAAGAAATGGCCAACACTATGTGTTTGTATGGAATGAGAACTTTATTCTCTCCTCCTTCCCTTCACGGGTATGGCTTAACAGTAATCCGAACAAAACAAAGTTATTGTCAGTCTCTTCTCTTCACATCCTTCTTCTTCGTTCCTCCCTTGGTTCTTTGTCCTCTTATCACGGGATGCCCTTGGGAAACATAAAAGGTGTACGTGGCTATTAGTAAATCAGCTCTCTCTTAATTTTAATCCCACACCAGTCACCGTTTGTGCTCTCTCACTCTTTGAATCCTTTCAGTCGGTTGTTGTGAGGGGGTTGGGATGTGTAGGGAAAGTGCAACCTCCAGTCTAGTGTTGACCCTTACCTCCCACTCGAATTCACCCTTTAGTTGTGTTGTTCCAACAAAATCCCCAGAACCCATAAAGCGAATCCCACCCACTTTAACTCCTCGCTTGGACTCAACACTTGCCTTGGGCTGTGACTCCTGACTGAAGCCACAGCATCCACGTCCGTAGCGCCTTCCCTTGGGTTCTTTCGCTGATGGTCGAAGACGCCGGTCTCTCCTCTCGCTCCGGTTTTGCCTTCTGTCACTCCCACTCGATTCGCCGAGCCACTCTTGGTCTCCGCTCCTTCCTCAGTGGATACCTCCGGTCCTCTCTCCTTGTCACGATTCTCCTCCGCTGCCGTCCTCGCTCTCCTTGCTTCGCTCTCGTCCTCCACTCCTACACTTCTCTCTCCTTCCCCTGTCGTTGCCGTTTTGTCCACCTCCTCCGTTATCGCGATGAATACTTCCGGGTCATGACGCGTCGAAACACTAGACCGCGTCTTTTCAGTGCCCCCATGGTGCCCTTCCATCGGTCGTTCCTCCTCTCTGCCACAGCATTCCCCATCCAGGCATGGACGATCGGTCCATGAAGAGAGCGGCCAATGAGACAGAAAGTCAGCAGGGCCCTGTAGGCGACCCGGGGGATGACAGACCTGGAAGGAGAAGGGTTGTAAAGCCAAAAACCAATGGAGAATGCGAGCATTAGTCTCCTTCTGTCTAGCCAACCAGACTAAGGGGGCATGATCCGTATACAACAAGACGAGGCGCCCCAGTAGGTAGTACCGGCAGGCCTCCATGGCCCACTTAATAGCCAAGCACTCCTTCTCAATAATGGGGTATCGGGATTCCCTTGGCAACAACTTTCTGCTGAGATACACAACAGGATGTAGCAGTCCCTCATCGTCTGGCTGAGAGAGAACGGCCCCTAGACCACTGTCCTGGACTCACTTTATCTGTTTTGATTACTGAATGACGACACCCGGAGTCCAACAGGACCTTTGTCGGTGTGTGGTTAATCATCATCTGTTGGTGGTATTTTGCTTCCCCCAGTCCTGCCCACAACACCAGTCCTTGTAGATAACCTACGTCCATGGGCTCTACTGTTGTTGACTTTTGAGGGTAATGCCTTGCTATGTGTCCCCATTCCCCACAATGGAAACATTGAGGCCCTGTTCCTGTCTCTCGGGTGGCATAGCGTGGTGTAGGTCTACTTTCTATTGGATTTCTAGGGTATACCGACAGGGAAGGGGACGTGAACCTCCATTTCAGAGCAACGGGAGAAGGTATTCTGGGGTTTGCGGATCTTACGCCCATGGGTCGGGGTTGAGAGGGTCTGGGATCCATGGCCCTATGATACACACATGCTAAATCTATAGCAACGTTGACGGTGACGTTTGGATGCTGCTTAATCCAGGCTCGGTTGTGGTTGGGGAGGGCCTCCAGATATTGTTCTAAGTAGACCTTGTCTAGCACTTCCTCTAGGCTGGCTGTTCATGGTTGAAGCCAGCGATTACCCAGATCCTGTATTCGATAGAAAAGTGCCCGTGGGTTATCGTGAGAGGACCACTTCTCCTTACGGAATTTAGAATGGTAGAATTCGTCATCATACCCAAGCCTGCCAAGGTTGGTTCTTTTGATCTCAGGATATGGGGTTGTTCCAGCGGGGTTCGCTGCCTGATAGGCTGCCTGCAACTCCCCTGCCAGTAAAGGGGCGATATACTGCCCCAACCTCTCCGGTGGCCAGGAGGCAGTTGTGGCTACCCGCTCAAAATTTGTAAAGAAGTAGTCTGGATCTTCTCCTGGTTGGAATTTATGTAGGACGGAACTTGGGACATTAGGGTGCACCCGGGTGTTGGCAATCGTGTCAGTAAGCCTTTGAATGGTGGTATCCTGCACCACCTGGTTGTTTGATAGAACTCCGACTTGGGCCTGCAGCGCTTCCTGGAGGGATTCTCGATCCTTTTGTGCTGCAGTAGCTTGACCTTCGACGACTAGTTGCAGGTATCTCTGGCCCTCGGCCAACTGTTTAACCATGTCAGCCATGGTCAGTGGTTGGGTCATCTTCTTGTCCTGTCAGGGGATAGAGGGATCCTACTTCTGACACCACTGTGACAGGACAAGAAACGTCCGACACTATGTGTTTGTATGGAATGAGAACTTTATTCTCTCCTCCTTCCCTTCACGGGTATGGCTTAACAGTAATCCGAACAAAACAAAGTTATTGTCACTCTCTTCTCTTCACATCCCTCTTCTTCGTTCCTCCCTTGGTTCTTGGTCCTCTTATCACGGGATGCCCTCGGGAATCATAAAAGGTGTACGTGGCTATTAGTGAATCAGCGCTCTCTTAATTTTGATCCCACACCAGTCACCGTTTGTGCTCTCTCACTCTTTGAATCCTTTCAGTAGGTTGTTGTGAGGGGGTTGGGGTGTGTAGGGAAAGTACAATCTCCAGTCTAGTGTTGACCCTTACCTCCCACTCGAATTCACCCTTCAGTTGTGTTGTTCCAACAAAATCCCCAGAACCCATAAAGCGAATCCCACCCACTTTAACTCCTCGCTTGGACTCAACACTTGCCTTAGGCTGTGACTCCTGACTGGAGCCACAGCATCCACGTCCGTACCGCCTTCCCTTGGGTTCTTTCGCTGCTGGTCGAAGACGCCGGTCCCTCCTCTCGCTCCGGTTTCGCCTTCTGTCACTCCCACTCGATTCGCCGAGCCGCTCTTGGTCTCTGCTCCTTCCTCGGTGGATACCTCCGGTCCTCTCTCCTTGTCACGATTCTCCTCGGTTGCCGTCCTCGCTCTCCTTGCTTCGCTCTCGTCCTCCGCTCCTACACTTCTCTCTCCTTCCCCTTTCGTTGCCGTTTTGTCCACCTCCTCCGTTATCGCGATGAATACTTCCGTGTCTTGACGCGTCGAAACTCTAGACCGCGTCTTTTCAGTGCCCCCGGGGTGCCCTCCCATCGGTCGTTCCTCCTCCCTGCCACAATGAATATTTCTCTTAAACCAAACTGATACTCTACCCTTCTCCATAATTTGGAATGCTTTTTAAGCGGCCGCCAGAGATTTTATTATTGGTTTTGTTTCCAGAAAACACAAAAATTCTCTCAAAGCCACTAATGATCTTTTGGCCGAGATTAAGAGATTGGAGCACTCCTACTAAACTTCAAAATCCAAACATTGTTTGTCTCAACTTGTTAAGACAAAATTCCAATTTAATAAGGAATCAACTGAAAATGCCTCACTTTACTGGTTAAAATCTAGTGCAAAGTTTTATGGTGGTCAAAATAAGGCTGGTAAGTTATTAGCGAATTATTTAAAAATTAAACATAATAAGTTTTACATTGATTGTATTATAGATGAACAAAATACGCTGCAGTTTAAAGATTCAGAACTATTAAATGAATTTCTCCTTTTCTATAACACGCTTTACACACCTGAAATTGTACCCTTGGAATCTAATATTACACAATTCCTTGCTGACACTCTTTGCTCCTCTGATACTCAGTTAGATTTTACTTCTTTAGAAGCTGATATTTCACAACAGGAACTCCTCACTGCCTTACAATCACTCAAGAAAGACAAAGCCCCAGGACCTGATCGTTTCACAGTGGAATTTTTCACACACTTTGCCCCATTACTCTTGCCCAGATTACTCACTCTCTTAAATTCATTTTCACATTCAGGTGAATCTTCTGGTTCCTTCTTCGAAGCTCTAATCTGTCTAATTCCTAAAGAAGGGAAGGATTTAAAATATTGTAAAAATTATAGACCTATCTCACTTGTTAATATCGATTACAAAATTTTCTGTAAGGCTTTGGCTATACGTTTAGAAACTTTCCTCCCTCAATTATTAGGTGTGGAACAATCTGGATTTGTTAAAGGGCACCTTATCTCGGATAACACTCGTTTATTTTTTGAAATCCTATCTAAATCCTCTCATTTACCTCATTCATTAGCAGCTGTGGCTTTAGATGCAGAGAAAGCATTTGACAGGGTCAACTGGTCTTATCTCTTCCAAACACTCAAATGGTTCAGTTTTGGCCCAAAGATCATCTCTCTGATTTCAATTCTATATTCCAATCCACGAGCAGCCGTTTTTGTTAATGGTAATACGTCTCCTTACTTCAATCTGAGAAGAGGTGTTCGCCAGGGATGTCCTTTATCTCCGTTTCTTTTCAATTTAGCCTTGGAACCTTTTTTGTCCAGAATTCGTCAAAATAAAGATATAAGGGGATTTGAAGCTAATAACAAACATATCAAATTGGCAGCATACGCGAATGATATTTTGTTATTTATCTCAAATCCACAATCCTCTATTCCTGCTTTTTTACAGGAAGTGGAGCTTTTTGCTTCCGTTTCTGGCTACAAATTAAACAGAGATAAATGTGAAATATTACCCTTAACTAAGTATACTTTCAAGGATGATTTTAGTGCTTCAAGTTTCTCTTGGAATTCCAAACATATTAAATATTTGGCACTCTCTTTTACCCCTTTAATTTCAACTACACTCTCTTTGTGTTTGGAGAAGTGCATACAAAAAATCTCCACATTAACAACTAAATGGCATACCTTGTATCTCTCATGGTGGGGACGCCTAGATACCATTAAAATGATGCTCTCTTCTATATACTCTTTCAAATATTCCAGTTCCCATTCCTTCAAAAAAAAAAAAAATGTATTTCATATTATCATCATTCTTTTGGAACAATAAAAAATCTTGCATGTCAGGGTGCTTCGATGCTTGATTGTGGGTCTGCTCTTCTGTGTCTGTCGGGGGCGGTGTGCGTCAGTGGTTGTGTGTGATCTGGGGGGTTGTAGCACGCTTGGTGGTCATGGGGTGGTCTGTATTCATGTGACTTCGTGGGAGGCTAGCGCGGGGTCTAGCCTGTAGCTCCGTGCCTCTCTGCCTTTAGAGACGATGATCTGTGGCGATATACTTGTCTGTGGTTCTCTGTTCCGAGGGAGGATGCTCCGTGGCTCTCTGTCCTGCAGTATAGTGGTCTGTGTCGTTGTTGCTGTGTTCTAGTCTGTGACTCCCTCCCTCTCGTGCCGTGGGACCGCTGTGGATCTCAGTCCTGCCGCAAGTTGATCGGTGGATTTGAAACTCTCTAGTCGGCTGTAGAATGACCCGTGGGTGCAGAGAGAAGCCACGGGCTGTACCAGCTCCTGCATTTGGAGAGTTTTCTCTCCCAGAGCGGGGGGTGGAGGAGGAGCCGATCCCACGATTGGTAAATTTCAAAGGATGTCACCCATGCGTGGTGCGGGAGGGGCAATGGGTAAGGGGCGCCACACTTGGTATGCAGCCCATGTCAGAGGCTGCAGTGCAGCCCGAGCTGCTTCGGCTACGACATGCTGTGCGGCACAGACGTGCCCACATAACTCACCTGCCCAAACCTTATACAGTAGAGGTGCCCTTACCTGCCCATACTCTGTACTACTGAGGGGTCCATACCTGCCTCTTCTGCTCATTGCTGAAGTTCCCACACCCAGGGCTTTAAGTGGGATAAAAAACTGGGGGGTCTCTCAACGGGCGTGGCCAATGTCATTAAGGGCGTGGCTTAAAATCACGTAAGCTAAAAATCTGTGCTGAGCATAGTGTGCCGCCCACTTGTATTTTGCTGTTTCTGTCAATGCATCCAGATATATGATACAACAAGTAACATCATACCTACAACAAGTCAGGACCATTGGCTTTGTCAATGGTTGTTAGTTGCATAAGATAAATAAGCAGCAACTATGGCTTGTGTATAATATTGAACAAGCATTGGCATAGCCAATAGGTCTCGCCTTTGGGACCTTATAAGTGTTTAGTCATGCAACAGTTAATGTTGTTGCAGTAAGGATATTGTGCTGCATAACTAAATACTTATAAGGTCCCAAAGGCGAGACCTATTGGCTATGCCAATGCTTGTTTAATAATGCCCCTAATGGGAGTAGAATCTGATGTAAAGGATGTGACGCAAGTGAGAGTGTCAGTGTTTTCTTTCGGGGTCACTTCCAGCAATGTCTTGCGGGGATTGTTTCTGGCTCTTTTTAAGGAGTTCATGATGTGGCGTTGTGGGTATTCCCTTTGTCTTAGATTGGATGCTCGGGCCTAGGCCTCAATCTTGTAGTCTGTAAGGGAGCTACAGTTTCTCCTAATACGTAGAAACTGTCCAAAGGGCAGGTTGTCCTTAAGGGCTCTAGGGTGGTGGCTACTGTACAGTAACAGACTGTTTCTATCTGTAGGTTTTTGTAGAGGGTAGTGCTCAGTTCTGCGTTGTTAAGTCTCACATTCAAATCCAAGAAAGGTATACTCGTGTTTGATATTGTGCGTGTGAATTTCAGATATTAATTTTGCACATTAATCCACTGGCAAAATTCCTCACAGGTGGTAAGGTCACCCTTCCAGAGGATGAGGATGTCGTCAATGAACCTTTTCCACAGTTTCAAGTTATTGATGTAAGGGTTATTCCGGTGCATGACAATATCCTCCTCGAAGGCAGCCATGTAAAGACATGCTACGCTGTTTGCTATAATCATAGACTTGACACAGCTTTTGTCCACCCTATCCATCTAGCTATAAAACGTTTTAATTTATGGTCACCACTTACATCGTTCATAGATGCTAGCGCTAAGCGCTCTTTTTCCCTTACTCCGATCCAGCAAGAAGTTGCCTGACCTCCGTGACATTCCTCATCTTAATATCATACTGTTATATTTTTAATAATTTCATTTTTATATGATATGTAAAGAGGCATTATCTTATTGCTTATATTGTTATCTTGTTTTGCAATTCCAAAACAGCCATGTTTGCATGATATTTTTCTTCACTGTACTTACTTCCCTCTTTTTCTTTTATGTATACATATTGTTCTTCATATTTTATATCTCTATTCTCTGTTCTCCGATAAAATTACTTTTGAACTATGAAAAAAATAAAATAATGATGTGATCAAGTTTCCCACTACAGAGGTACTTTTCCCACCTCTCACAATCAGCCAGGCTACAACCTGCATTGACACCATAAGCAGAGCCAGCAAGGATTGCAGTAGCTAGAGCAGTACTTGGTAAACCCCTGTGGGATAGCATTCGTTAGCTAGTCCATAGTGTGGAAGTCTACAGCCAACAGGAGATATCAACTTTGCTCAGAATGAAAGTTTGAAAGTTGACAGCCTTCACAAATGTCTGTGTCAAAATCTTATTTTAGGCAAGATCCCAGAAAGACACTTCAGATTTTGGCAGTGTGACTGGGATTACACTAATGCACGTAAGCTGTTCTGCGCGTAGTTGAATCAGCAAATCTTCATGATTTAGAAACTCCTGTCTGAACAAACGGATTTATCAGGAAAAATGTCAAATCATTCCAGAGCTATGCCACCAAATACAAAAAGCACAAGTAGTGTCCTACGGTCCATGTTATTAATGGTTGCTGAGAGATCCATCATGACAAACAAGCAGGTGTCCACATTTTACAGCACAACCAAGACATTGTGTACCAGCGGATGCGACCTAAGGCCACATTAGTAAGGCTGAGATGGATTAGGATATTCAATATGAGACTCCAATTGCATTACTACCTTTTCTGTGATCATGGCTTTAATAATGAGTGAATTTTAGCAAGTGAGGACATAAAGCTAAGTATTATCTAGTTACCCTCTCTGTTATTGTGAGTTTCAACTAGTTGCTACAGACCACAAGAATGTGGTTATACCTGGACTATGGAATCACCGCAGAGTATATTAAAGTCCCCTCGAAATATCTTTAGTGGGCCTGGTGCAAAGTGGCTACATATCAGGTCTGAGAGATCCTCATTTATTTTCATTATTTTACAGTTTTATACAGCACTATATGTCTTCTTTCCAATGTTTTCAAAGAACTTGACAGGAGGATGAAGAAATTAACCAGGATGGCAGAATGGTGTGGTTAGAGTCCAGATGGACAGGAAATTAATTCCTTCAGAAATTCGTCAAATGCAAGTTGAGGCAAGACTGAATAGTACAGGATTCAAATTTGCCTTTCACTGAACTCTGCACACAACAGGGGTTGTGATAGACAGAGTCTAATGAAATGCACAGTGAAAATGTCCCTTTTAGTGCTCAGTAAACTCACTGAAACTATAATCTTAAAGCTGGTCATGCCCTGGAGCTAGTTTTTACAGTCAGCTTTACGGTGAGTGACCTTACGAGAGACTATCCTGATCACAGCACTAGCTCATCTCAGCTGAAATTGGAGTTGTGAGCCCACTAGCCACCCTGGCACAGTTAGCAGCCAAATCCATACTGGCTCCCCTTTCTAACTGGAGAGGAGATTCAATTTAGTGGTTGGGTTGCTTAATTTGGAGCCTAGGTTTTTATCCTGGCTTTGGTCTTTGGCCCAATATCGCTGAGCATGATAAAAATAAAGAAAGAAAAAGAATAGGGGTAAGGGTACACAAGAAAATTGATCCAACAGCAGATCACAAAGACTTTTCAGCGACAGCTCCAAAGAGGTCCATGTCATGGGCAACCCTTGTTAGCTAAAGGTATAGGATTCACAGTGCTGTCTTTCTCCATGATAGGTCCCAACTTGCAAAGCAATGTTGGCTGAAAGCTCAAAACTAGACTGAAGGCCTGATCAGTGGGTGAAGGTGCATTTTAAAGAGTGAAATGCCTAGGGTTACGTTATGATTCCATGTCACCTGCACACCTTTTGTCAGGTCTAGTGCTTTAATTTAAGAAATCTGTGTGTTGTGGTGCGGATTCTGTTCATGTCAGATACCACAATTACTGAACAGAGGGTGACTAACCTGTGATAACCAGCTTGGCAGGAGTGATGCTCCTTGCACACACACTGATGCTCAACCAAGCGAGTTGTACACAGCACTCATTCTGGAGGAACAGCAAGGGGAAAAGGGGAATGGAACAAAATAAGAAAATAGCCAACTGCTGACTGTATGACAGCTTCCTTGTATCACCATTCAGGTGCATCTGTCATCGGCCTCTCAGTGTGTGAGTGCCTGAACAACAACAAGAACAAATATTTAGTTTTTGCTAAAAAAAAAAAATCATAAAACCCTTTACAGCTTTTGATTTACAGTTTCAATCATTTACATGGAATCTCTCAATCTATATTCAATAAACCTGTTAATTTGCATGAAAATACTTTAAAACATTAGCTTTTCCTCTTTTAGTTGTTATTTAACCAGAATTAAACTATTATCTGGAGTTGGCACATGTTGCATGGTTTCCTTAATATCTCTCTCTGATTAGCGCAAGTTGCATAATTTGCCAAATAATAATTAAGTACCTTGTAAATAATCAAGTATCTTGAATGTTGACTGCCAAGTACTTTTACTGATGCTCAATTATGATTCCTTTGTCTCAAATTCCTGACTGGCATGCACGCGTGAAGGAGGTAAACATCAAATGTACTTAGCTTTCTTTTGTCTCTCATCTCGTGCAGATCGTTGAGAACTCTCTCTAGGAAGTGAAAGATTCACAGAGGAAGATTTCCCTGATAAGCAGATAAGCTGGGTCGGCAGGAGAAACACGAGTAATGTCTTCGCTGGAACTCCGATTGCCTAGCAAAGGGTGTGGTTCAAGGGAGTGGTATTTATATCCACCTGAAATCAAAGATGATTGCCACAATCACATGGCCATTTCCAGAACCTCCTGGCTTGTTCCAGAACATTCTGGCTTGTTCCTGAACCACCTGGCTTGTTCCAGAAGTTTCTGGATTGTTTCAGATAGATTACAATGTGCTTTCAAAGTCTATTTATAAGCGAGTAGTTGACAATCTTGTTTCCTTTTACCAACAATCGTAAATTATCTTTGTTCGTTACAGTTTTATTACATTTTAGCACTTGTAACTGCCCCCACCATCAAAATTTGAAAAACATTTTTTTGCATCTCCAGGAATGTACCCAATAAAGCCAACCCCTTGGTATGTTCTGTGAAACACCTGACTCTTGAAATTGGGTGGCCATGACAGTTCAGTTGGACAAATCGAAGTGTGACATCTGAAAAAAAATGATTGCTGAAAGGGCACCCCAGCAGTGGGAAAAATCTGCACCACGGAGTAATCTGGTAACCTTTTAGAAGCCTGTATGGCCAGTGCAGTACTATGCAAGTGTGGGGACAGAAATATCTCCTTTATGTTGTACAGTCATGTTCCCCTGTCCTGAGTCCCGAACTGCATATATCTGGTATCCGTTTTTTTGATTTTGGCTCTAACTAGTGTGAACCATCTTTTTTTTATCTCCACGAACATACCCAAAAAGACCAACAACCTGGGATATTCTGTGAAACACCTGACTCTGTAAACTGGGCGGTCATGACAGTCCCCCTTTAATAACCGCCGTCTCGGTGGGTGACCTGGCTTGGTGGGATTCTGCCTGTGGAAGTTGCGAAATAATTGTGGTGCGCGGACATGACTAGCTGGTTTCCAAGATCTTTCCTTAGGACCGAACCCTTTACAGTCAATTAAGTAGTAGACTTGAACTCATATTTTCTTAGAATCAAGTATATATTTGATTTTATATTCTACTTCACCATTTACTTCAATGGGAGTTGGGGTAGATAATAGACACATTTTTGGATGGCAGGGTTTGAGCAATGAAACGTGGAAAACAGGATGTACCTGGAGTATTGAGGAAAGTTCCCATTGAACAGCCACTGGATTAATTATTTTTGCGATAGGGTATGGCCCTAGTAATGTTGGTTTTAATTTTTTATAGCCTTTTAACATCAAATGATTGGTGGATAACCAAACTCTGTTACCACTTTATTACTAAGGTGAAACGCTTTTTATCAGCATAAAGCTTACTGCTGTGTTGTGATAACTCAAGGTGTTCTTTAGCAGATTTTAGAATGGACTGTAGGTTCCTGTGATGCTGCTGCACTGAGGGGTGCTTGGAGGTGATGGCCATTAAGATGGAAGAATGTTGGGATGATAACCATTTGTGCAATAGACAGGGGAATAGCTCAAGGTAGCGTGTTCTCAATTATAAACAAAGCCGGCCATCCACAAATGCCTGCTCCAATTTTCCATATGAGTGATTGCTAAGCACTTAAGATACTGTTCTAACATTTGATTTAAGCATTCTGTTTTACCACTAGTTTCTGGGTGAAAGCTAGTGGATAATACAGCATCTATTTTCATCACTGAACATAACTTTTGCCAAAAATGTGAAGTGAATTGAGCACCTCGATCAGTAATGATCACGCTCAGAATGCCATGTAATCGGATTTTATTTTGTGAGTGAATGTGTGCTAATTCAATAGCAGTCCTCCACTCAGCCGTAAAGGCAATCCAGGCGTCCCACAGCGCGAGCTGCGCAACCCAGGCCATCTCAGGCCTGCAACGATCCTACCTGTTCCTGGCTGGGGTGGGACTCGGTCCGCCAGCTCTCTGCACGGTGCGGGAGGCGGGGCCAATCCTCCACGCGGCCGTAAAGGCAATTCAGGCATCCAGCAGCGCGGACTGCACAATCCAGGCCGTCTCATGCCTGCAACGATCCTACCTGTTCCTGGCTGGGGTGTGACTCGGTCCCCCAGCTCTCTGCATGGTGCGGGAGGCGGGGCCAGTCCTCCAAGCAGCCGTAAAGGCAATCCAGGCGCCCCGCAGCGCAGGACATGCACGTGCGTGCATGCACCGCGCCCGTCAGAGCCCAGAAGAGGCCAGGCCGGGCCACCCCCCTTGGTTCTACCATTGAATCACTACATACACTCCGAGGTGCCTTATCCAGATGATCAGAGGCAATAAGATGGGTAAGAGAAAAGTAGGAGGGAGTCTGAATACAACACAATTAACTGCCACACCCACCTCTCTGGATAGAATGCTTCAGAGGGCTGTGACGGCAATTAGCAAAGAAATTAATAAAACAGAGAGAAGGTTATCCCTCACGGCTGTCACAGTCGGCTCACCTAATAGCATAAGGAATTCGCCTGGCCCTGCAACATCTTCCTCACCTGTACAAGGACAATTATCCACAGACACAGGTCGAGTGGGACAAGGCCCAAATGCCACATCATTGCCACCAAGAGATAGCTCGTCAAGCAGTCCAACCCAATCCAAGCAGGTGAAACGCCAGAGGAAAATCCCAAAGGTTAAGGCTAACAAAAAAGTGTCCTGAGGCTCTCTACCTTCTAAGTCCCCTGATGTTGACCCCGTCCCCACAGCAGATGATTCTCCGCCGATATTTACAACAGATCCACCATACCCAGACCAAGTCGGTGAGTAAGAAGAACTGAATGAGAAAGGTGACAGGATGTTAGAAGGGGAGTCTTTGACTAAATTGTTATCGCTTTTACGGGCTGAATTGTCACCGATACATGCAAAGCTGGATGTATTAAATTCCATTGATGATGTTAAGAAGATGTTGGGTAGTAGAGAACAAGCTTGTGCCTATGGTGATGAGGATGAAAGTAACACCAAAGTTGCGATGTGTAGCCAAGACACCTCACAATTTTGTCCCTGAGTGGATACTATTCCTATTTCAATGTCCTGTAAAAAAAGGGGATGATTGTGCAAATTCTCTTCCAACTCCACATAGGAAACCTATAGCACCGATTAACAATCTCAGAAGGGAAGAACCCCCTTCCATTTCCCCGAAGGACCAAGAAAACAATAAGAGCCAAGAGAGGAAAGAAGTCCCAATAGAAGCACAGCCAGTGATCGGTCGGCCCCCTGCCTCATGCCCATATGTGATTATTCTCGCAGGTGTCCCAAGTTTAAGGAGGGGCCAAAAGGAATCTTATGAACAATTGTTTAATAAGACGCTGAACTGGTTGGGCCGCTTTAGAAGTTTTCTGCTTAGGTTCGCTAATAACATCCTGATGCTAAGGCGGGTGGGTGGATTGGGCAGGGGAGGCCTGACATACAAGGAGACTGCATCATTGTTAATTTCAGTACTCGCAACTTGGCCAAAAGCCTGCTATATGGAAACTTGAGTACTCAGATGGATTTCACCAATATTGTTTTACTGCCGCTGGGTTATTTTTATAGGCCAGAGGACCAACTGAGCCAGGTGACCATTAGGGCTCCAAGGATATCTAGAGAGGATTCACAGACAGACGTCAGAGTGAAGGAAGGGGGCATGGTGTGCAAGTACAATTATCCCGGTATAACAACACACAATCGTTTTGACACCCTAGCAGATGTAGATTGACTGCCCAGTGAAGAGAACAACCCATCTCAGTCGGAACCTAGTGAGGATAGGAATTTGCTTGTCAAAGATAAGACAGGGAGGGAAACAGGGGAGGGAGCACCTTTAAATAGGATAAAGAATTATCTGTCCATACTAAGCTGGAATATTGCAGGGATAAGCACATTACTAGAGGATATCTGAGGGATGGATCATTGCAAAACATTTGGGATAGTGTGTTTTCAAGAAACCTGGGATGTAGATGGGAAGCTATTCATGGATGGGTTTATTGCTTTTCAGGTTAAGGCAGAGCCATCCCAATTTGGTAGAGCTAAAGGGGGCCTGGCAATGTTTATAAGCCTGAGATTGTACCACCGAATCGATAACATTTGAGTCTAGAATTATCCTGTGAATATTACTATCATTTGCCCATCACAACAAAGTTTTGATAATTAATATTTATAATTCATCTTCCTCTAAAATAGCCCTGGATACAGAGTTTAGGAGATTTTGTGAAAAAACATTGTTAGAGTGGTCCTTCTCGCGAATAGTTTTGTTGGCGCTACTTTAACCTACACCCCTGTGACACCTGTGTTGAGGAAAGGGACCAGGTCCAGTCAGAGGAACCAGAGCGGATTCATTTTAAGCATACTAGTCAGGGCGATAATCTTAATCTTTTAATCTCAGAAATAAACCTCTTTAATCTCTTAACTAGAAAGGAGTATGTCTCACCCATGGCTGTCCCGACCTTTAAAGTGAAGAAACAAAAATTCAACTATTGACTATATTTTGGTTTCTGCTCGCATTCTTCAGAATTTGGTAGATTTTAAAATAGTATGGAGTATTTTTAGCGATCACAACCCAATAACGGCAAAGTTTAGTTGGAATGACCTTGAAGCAAAGACGCCCAATATTCATAAAGACATGTTAATATCCAAAACTCAAGGGAGGCGTATTAGCTGGGCAAAAGTCCTCCCTGAGGACTTTTTAAGGAATCTGGTCCAGAAGTGTAGTCGCGAATTTGAGGTCTGTTTGAATGCAGATGCGCATGATTATGCCATTTTAGATTATTATTCTATTATCTGCAAAGAGACTCAGCGAGCCCTGACTATCTATAACGTCAAGGCTATTAGTCAAGCACCTAAATGGTTCGATATGAATTGTTCAAAGGCCCATAAAGATCTAAAGATAGCTCTAAAGACTATACCGAGGCAGACATGTGCAGTTAAAGCAGCCAGGCAGGCATACGCTTCAGCCCGTAGGAACAGACTAAATGCCCTGAAGAAGGAAGCCTGGGATAAGCTCAAAGAGGCCTGCAATACAAGTAATAGTGCAGACTTCTGGAGGGTAGTTAATCAGCCACTTTTTAATGAGGGCACAGTAGTTGACTTAAGCGCTACTATACCTGCGCAAAAATGGGAAGAGCATTTTGGCCGCCTATATGCAGGAGATTGCGACCACACAAAAATTGTCTGCTCTACTACAGGAAATATTGTCCACTTCGAACTGGAAGAGGTGAGGGAAAGCATAATAGAACTGTCAGTAGTGAAGGCACCGGGCCCAGATGGGGTTCCTGGCGACCTTTTTAAATCATGTATAGATCGGTTCACTGATAGAATATCGATGACATAAATATAAATGTTAAAAATATCGAGCAAAAAAATATAGGCTACAAAAATATCAAATCCCATACCTAAACAGGTAAGTACAAAAATATTGAATCAAAAATATCGATGTAAAAAATATAGATGTAAAAATATTGATTTAAATATATATATAAAATAATATATATTAAATATATTCAATATTAATATTAATTTTAACAAAATAATTTAAATGTAATATACATTTTAACAAAATTTAACAAATAAACTTAATTAAAAAAGATGCACACAAACAATAATTTATACATATATATATTTACTTTAAAATAATTAATAAACTATTATCTTTAATTTGATTTTAAACTTTAAAATTATATAAAAATAATATATATATACACATCAATAATTTAAAATATAAAAAAACATTCTATAATAAATTAAAACATTAAACTATTAAAAAATATTTAAACTTACATTTCCCAATACAATCAGTGCAACAGTAGGGAAAGTGCTGGATAGCAAAATAATTAAATTTACTATTCCAACTCCAGTGAATGCAACAGTAGGGAAAGTGTTGGATAGCGGAGGGGTAAAAATTACTATTCCCACTCCAGTGAGTGCAACAGTAGAGAAAGTGTTGGATAGCGGAGGGGTAAACATTACTATTCCCACTTCAGTGAGTGCAACAGTAGAGAAAGTGTTGGATAAATCAATTAGATCAGTTTTTAAGGGATCATTGTAAAGACGTCCCAAGGATAGGACATAGAACGGTTCCCGCTTTGTTGTATGCGGATGATTCCGTTCTTATTTCCCGGACAGCAAATGGCCTGCAATTTTTATTAAGCCAATTTTATGATTTTATGGAAAACTTGGGGCTAAAAATGAATTATTCTAAATCATATGCTATGACCTTAGGACCCACAGGTACCAAGACAAGAACATATGTGATAAAGGATAACACTATAGGCAAGGTGGACAGGTTCAGCTACTTAGGTATACTGTTGGATGACAGACTGTCCTGGGTGCCATTATTGAAATCACATACTCAATCCTTTAACAGGGTTGCCTTCAGTATCGATGCTTTCTCTAGGCGTTTAGGCTAATGTCATATAAAGTCTATACTACAACTCTATAATGCTAAGTGTGTCCCAACTGTAATCTATGGGGCAGAAATTTGGGGTTGCAAATCGTCTATTTCAATACAAACGGCAGAAAATAAATGTCTAAGGAAACTGTTACGAACCCCACAGAATGTCCCTGCAGAAATAGCTCATGAAGAGATAGGGGAAGGTTATATAGCTGACTATGTACATTTGCGCCTGATACTATTATGATGCTCTGTAGGGACTAAAAAAGAATTGGATTTTAACAGATTAATATTAAGAGATTGTTTGAATTTGAATTTTAGCTTGCATATACCTTGGTTGAGCTATATAAAAACTACCCTGTCAAATCTGGGCCTATTGCATGTTTTTAATTCTCCAAATCAGTCATTGCAGGAGTCAAGAAAGCATTTTACGAGTATACCCAAGAAGTTAGAATGCAAGACTCACAGCGTAAACTCTGCTGCACACATTATGCTATGGTAAAATCTATTGATAAAATTGAATTTTATCTAACATTGGATATGCCGGTGAACCATAGAAGATTTTTAACATATTTTCATTTGAATATGTTCCCGCAACTTGCAGCAGGATGGCATAGGCCACAAGACCCTCCCGTATGTTCTTGTAATGATTTCTCTGCACTGGGCACTTTGCACATTGTTGTAATTTTCCCCAAATGGGCTAATCTGCGTCAAAAGTATATTCGCCCATTACTTGTACATCTGAATTTCAATCAAGCGAGACCCGCTCTCTTATATCTACAATTTTTAGATAATTTTACTGTTTGTTGGTATGTATCGAGATTTTTAATAGCTGTGTATTATGCTTATGCTTGAGATGATATCCGTATGGAACTTACTTCACAAAATGATATTAACTGATGTTCTTAATACTTTTTATGATTGTTTTTATTGTTCTTTTATGATTGCCGATGTCAATCGAATAAAGTAATTATTGATTGATTGATTGAATAGCAGTAGTTAATTAAATCAAAGCTATGAAAAGCCCCATCTTGGTTAGGTGATCCACCACTACTAGAATGAATGTGTTTCTTTGACTGCGATGCATTTCTATGATAAAATCCATGGAGATAGTATGCCTTGGGCTAGGTATAATGGGAATGGGGTGTAGCAACCCTGCTGGTTTTTGTGCTCTGCCTTACCTTGAGCACAAACTGCACAAGTTGTGATAGGTTTCTTAATATCAGAATTTAGTGTGGCCCACCAAAAATATAATTGAGCAGTAACTATAGATCTCTGGATTCCCCCATATCTGAATCATGTCCCCAGGCTAAAACTTGACATTGTAAATCATGATATGGGACATAGAGATTACTTTGATGATATTATAGCCCATCTCTCTCTTTTCTGACCAGGTCTGCTTTTAACCATGTCTCCTTATCAATTTTCCATATGCACTCTTTTAGTTTGGTTAAAAAGTCATGAGTGTTGACTATGAGCATGACTTTATTACAAACCATTCTTGCCTGCGGGAGAATTAATGGTGGTTCAAAAATTGGATCTCGTCTGTTTTCTACTGAAGTGACTTTGAGACCTTGAAAGGGCATCTGCCATCCCATTCTGAGAACTTGGATGGTATTTTATGATAAAGTCAAAATCTGAGAAAAATAAGGACCATCGAAGCTGCCGAGAAGTAAGGGCCCTGGCTGATTTTTAAAATTGTAAATTCCGGTGGTCGGAATAAATTTCAATGATATGTCAGGCACCCATCATATAATGAGGCCATTCTTCGCATGCCCGTTTTTTCACCAACTCTTTGTCTGTGATACTATAGTTGAATTCAAATGGGGTACGTTTTCGAGAATAATAGGTCACCGGATGCATCAGACCGGTTTTCGGGTGACGCTGTGGGAGAACCTCTTCCATTGCGTAAAATGAACAGTCTGCCTCAAGTATGAATGGGAGATTAACATCTGGATGCCTCAAGATAGGGGCTTGAATGAATTGTTGATTCAGGGTTTGAAATGCATGTTCTGATTCTCCTGTCCAAGTAAAAGTAGCTCCTTTTCTCATGAGGTGAGTGATGGGTTGAACAATAGCTGAAAAGGTTTTAATGAAACATCTGTAAAAATTGGCAAATTCTAGAAAGCTTTAAAGAGCTTTTACATTTAATGAAGACTGCCATGAGTTATAGCAGACACCTTTTCTCATCCATTCTTATGCTTTCAGGATTTATGATATACCCTTAGAAATCGTTTTCTGAGACGTGAAACTGACACTTTTCAAGTTTTGTATACAGTCAATATTCCCTGAATCCACTCAAGATGGCCTTCACATGATCAAAATGTTCCTAAATGGTATCTGAGTATATTAAAATGTCAATATAGACTATACAAAACACGTCTATGTTTCCTCGCATTACATCGTCTATAAAATACTGAACAGCTGCCAGGGTGTTGCAGAGTCCAAAGGGCATGACCTGATACGCGAACAGGCCGAAATTGGTCCTGAATGCGGTTTTCCATTTATCACCCTTTTAGACTCCAACAAGATGGTAAGCACCCCAGAGATCCAACTTGGTAAAAATTGTATCCCCTTTCAACTTATCCAGCCACACATTTATTAGAGGTAGAGGACACCTATTTTTTACTGTTACCCGATTTATTGCTCAATAGTATACACATGGGCGTAACTCCCCTACCTTCTTGGGCACAAAGAAGAGAGTAGAGGATGCTGGCTACTAAGAGGGCGGGATAAACCCAGTTGCTAAGTTCTAGGCATCTAGGCACTCACGCAAATGTTGGGCCTCTGGCTCAGTCAGATCATAGATCCTACTGCATGGAATTGCTGCCCCAGTGACTAGATCTATCTGGCAATCATACTCTTGATGTGGCTTTTTGTTTATAAAACACTTCGGAAGAGTATTAATTCAACAAATCTGAGATGCAGCACTTCCATAACTTAGGTATCCGGGCAGGTTCTCTTGATTTGGATCTTGAAGTGCGAACTCTTCTACACAAAGTATCTTACAAAAATCTGAATTCATTAGTACTGACAGTGCTGCCCAATGAACAGAGGGGTCTTGGAGTGCTTGCCAGGGCATTCCTAATATGAGCCTAAATTGTGGAGCATCGATGAGATCAAATCAAATGTGTTCAAAATGATGCTTGCAAACACAAAGAAATGATGGACGGAGCGCTGAAACTTTTCAGACACTAACCTCCAGTCACAGATCTGGGTTAAATCCATCATCGTTCTTTAGCTCACTTCGCCACCTCAGTTCAGACCCAGCCATATGCAAATCAGTCTTGACCCTGTCCCTCATGGGAACAGTCCAGCCCAAACTGCCGAGCCAGGTATTCCCTGGACCGGAAACAAGCATCCTGGGACCCGTTTCAGGTTAACACCCCTCATCAGCCAGGCTAGCTTGAATCCAGTGGCAAAGTGAGCAAGGGACCCACATCTGGGCATACCCTGCCAACTTAGGGCGAACAAAGCAAACACAAGGAGATGATGGACGGAGCACTGAAACTTTTCAGACACTCACCCCCAGTCACAGATCTGGGTTGGATCCATCATCGTTCTTTAGCTCACTTCCCCACACCACTTCAGACCCAGCCATATCCAAATCAGTCTTGACCCTGTCCCTCATGGGAACAGTCCAGGACGAACTGCACAGCCAGGTCTTCCCTGGACCGGAAACAAGCGTCCTGGGGCCAGTTTCAGGGTAACACCTCACAGCAAGGCTAGCTTGAATCCAGTGGCAAAGTGAGAAGGGACCCACTTCCGGGCATACCCTGCCAACTTAGGGTGAACAAAGCAAACACAAGGAGATGATGGACGGAGCGCTATAACTTTTCAGACACTCACCCCCAGTCACAGATCTGGGTTGAATCCATCATCGTTCTTTAGCTCACTTCACCACCCCAGTTCAGACCCAGCCATATGCAAATCAGTCTCGACCCTGTCCCTCATTGGAACAGTCCAGCCCAAACTGCCAAGCCAAGCCAGGCCTTCCCTGGACCGGAAACAAGCATCCTGGGACTGGTTATGGGTAACACCCCTCATCAGCCAGGCTAGCTTGAATCCAGTGGCAAAGTGAGCAAGGAACCCACGTCTGGGCATACCCTGCCAACTTAGGGCAAACAGAGCAAACACAAGGAGATGATGGACGGAGCGCTATAACTTTTCAGACACTCACCCCCAGTCACAGATCTGGGTTGAATCCATCATCGTTCTTTAGCTCACTTCGCCACCCCAGTTCAGACCCAGCCATATGTAAATCAGTCTTGACCCTGTCCCTAATGGGAACAGTCCAGCCCGAACTACCAAGCCAAGTCTTCACTGGACCAGAAACTAGCATCCTGGGACCGGTTTCGGGGTAACACCACTCATCAGCCAGGCTAGCTTGAATCCAGTGGCAAAGTGAGCAAGGAACCCACGTCTGGGCATACCCTGCCAACTTAGGGCGAACAGAGCAAACACAAGAAGATGATGGATGGAGCACTGAAACTTTTCAGACACTCACCCCCAGTCACAGATCTGGGTTGAATCCATCATCGTTCTTTAGCTCACTTCACCACCCCAGTTCAGACCCAGCCATCTGTAAATCAGTCTTGACCCTGTCCCTCATGGGAACAGTCCTGCCCAAACTGCCAAGCCAGGTCTTCCCTCGACCGGCAACAAGCATCCTAGGAGCAGTTTCAGGGTAACACCCCTCATCAGCCAGGCTAGCTTGAATCCAGTGGCAAAGTGAGCAAGGGACCCACGTCTGGGCATACCCTGCCAACTTAGGGCAAACAAAGCAAACACAAGGAGATGATGGATGGAGCACTGAAACTTTTCAGACACTCACCCCCAGTGACAGATCTGGGTTGAATCCATCATCGTTCTTTAGCTCACTTCGCCACCCCAGTTCAGACCCAGAAAAAATATGTAAATCAGTCTTGACCCTGTCCCTCATGGGAACAGTCCAGCCCGAACTGCCAAGCCAGGTCATCCCTGGACCGGAAACAAGCATCCTGGAACCGGTTTCGGGGTAACACTACTCATCAGCCAGGCTAGCTTGAATCCAGTGGCAAAGTGAGCAAGGGAGCCACGTCTGGGCATACCCTTCCAACTTAGGGCGAACAAAGCAAACACAAGGAGGTGATGGATGGAGTGCTGAAACTTTTCAGACTCTCACCTCCAGTCACAGATCTGGGTAGAATCCATCATCGTTCTTTAGCTCACTTCGCCACCCCAGTTCAGACCCAGCTGTTACCCAATTTATTGCTCAATAGTATACACATGGGCATAACTCCCCTCCCTTCTCGGGCACAAAGAAGAGAGTAGAGGACACTGGCAACTGAGAGGGTGGGATAAACCCTTTTGCCAAGTTCTAGGCATCTAGGTACTCACGCAAAAGTTGGGTCTCTGGCTCAGTCAGATAATAGATCCTACTGCATGGAATTGCTGCCCCAGGGACTAGATCTATTTAGCAATCATACTCTCGATGTGGCTTTCTGTTTATCAAACACTTCCTGAAAATCTTTATACCACTCCGGAAGAGTATTAATTCAACAAATCTGAGATGCAGCATTTCCATAAGTAAAGTATGGGGGCAGGTTCTCTTGATTTGGATCTTGCAGTGCGAACTCTTCTACACAAAGTATCTTTACAAAAATCTGAATTCATTAGTACTGACCGTGCTGCCCACTGAACAGAGGGGTCGTGGAGTGCTTGCCAAGGCATTCCCAATATGAGCCTAAGTTGTGGAGTATCGATGAGATCAAATCAAATGCGTTCAAAATGATCCTCGCAAACACAAAGAGATGATGGACGGTGCGCTGAAACTTTTCAGACACTCACCTCCAGTCACAGATCTGGGTTGAATCCATCATCGTTCTTTGGCTCACTTCGCCACCTCAGTTCAGACCCAGCCATATGCAAATCAGTCTTGACCCTGTCCCTCATGGTAACAGTCCAGCCCAAACTGCCAAGCCAGGTATTCCCTGGACCGGAAGCAAGCATCCTGGGAGCAGTTTCAGGGTAACACCCCTCATCAGCCAGGCTAGATTGAATCCAGTGGCAAAGTGAGCAAGGGACCCACGTCTGGGCACACCCTGCAACTTAGGGTGAACAAAACAAACACAAGGAGATGATGGATAGATACCTACCCCTCCGTCACTGCTCGGCATTTTGGGTCAGCCTCCGCCGGGGGCTAGCGAGGTCGAGATCCCCTCGCTCAGGGTTGGCTGCTGCACTGTGGACACTCCCGCTGACCTGCCTGCAAGTCCGATGCCAGATGGAAGCGGGATTGCAGGTGAACTCCGGAGAGACTGGTCACTGCCTCCGCGATAGCTATTTCCCACACACGTGGTTGGTTGCACTGAGTGCTGGTGCCTTCGTCTGCCCCTGCATGCCCTGCCCAATTGGACACAGCATGGCGCCCACAGTAGAGCGTTCGAGTGACATCGAGTCCTGGATACGCGCGCCTCGCATCTAGGTCTGGCTGAATGAACAAGCGCTTGTTCCAACTACCCCCGCCCGCCCTGCCCGAATGATCATAGCTTGACGTTTGCATGAGAGCGGCCGGATGCGCTCGCCTCTCGTCCCGCACGCACCCTCTGGAGTTAAAAAAGCTGAGGGCCATAGCCTCCTAGGTTGTTGGTTTTTTTTTTTTGCCTGCTGGCTGCATTTTGGAGTGAGCTTGGGGAGGGGAAATCCTGTGAAGTTGATTTAACCCGATGAGGTACCCGTACAACAAGTGCACTCTGGAAGCCCCTGAATTGCGTGGGGAGTTTTTTAATGCACAGCAGCTACTTTTTGATCCTCAAACTATTTGCTAGTGTGTACTTATATCCTCAAATAAAGACTTCCTCTACAAGATGGCGGCCCGAGCAGATTGATGGAAACAGATATAGGACTTGCATTCTAGCCCATGCACAGAAAGTAAAGTAGGACTCGGTGCAAATTACCATTGCATGAACAGAAAGGTAAGACTATCCTCTTTAGTACCCAAAAGGAGCGGCCATCCTGTAATGGTGCCTCTTCATCGTCAATTATAGTCCTGGCTTTTTATGTGAACTGTCTTAGTATCCTTGTTGCTTGAAACTAAAGTTAGCCCAATGCTAATATGCCTATGCTATGTTTGAACAATATTCACAATTCGAATCAGGATGAATGATTTCGCATAACTCAGTCAAGGAACTTCCATAGCAATGTACCTACACAAGCCCCTGGACTCTGCCCTGGGCAGATATGGCCAAAACTCATGGAGCATCACGTATCCGAAAAATATCTCCAAGTACGCAAAAAAGAATCTCAAACATAAGCTACTGAAGCTGCACCCGGAAACACTAATGGCTGATGCCTACCCTAGCGTGCTCAATGGCACCAAGAAAACCGACTTTATCTTCTTCTCCAAACGCCCGGCTAAATGGAAAAGCATCTTCCTCCTCCTCCTACAAGTCACCAAAACAATCAAAATACCATATGGAATAAAACTGACAACGTCCCCCTCCCCATCTTTTAGAGGAGAAACTGACATATCCATCTTCAGAACAAGGAATATACTCATTCAAGCCACTGACCCTCACCTCACCATCTTTGATAGACACTTTCTTTCATTGCTCACTGCACTCACACAACAGGGCCAAATACCCTCAACAACTCTCTCCCCTTTACCACAATCCTCTAATCCTGAACAGCCCTTCCTTCTCCCTCAACTGGACTCAATACCTCGCGCTGTGTCACTTCCTGACATTACCCTCAACCCTGCCACACCCTCTAACACACACCCTCGACCAATGTCCTCAATAATGACCTCTCCAGTGCCCACCCAAGCCAGGAATCTTACAATTACTTACCCAGACGACGCTCTCACCAAACCTAGGGCAGTGGGTCCTATCATTAGCCCGTCAATCTGGTTACAGTTGCCCCCCTTCCTCTTAATGTGAGCCCTACCCTGACTTCACAGACGATCGACAATGCTAGACCCAATGACACTGTCCTCCCACGTAGCTAAGAGCTCTCTGCTGCCCTATACACAGATCTGACCACGTACCCTCATATTACCAATATATCCAACGCTGGGACACCCCCGGACTCAACCAACATCCCGGACACCCCCTCCAACTCTCACAATAGTCAATTGCCCACCAGCAGGTCCTCACCTGCATCCTCACCTACACACAATCACACTATAACTAAGCCTGTTGACACCCACGGCATGTCTTGGGATGCATGCCCCAATGACATAGATCACCCCAATAGTGTAACGACCTCTGCTCGCGCATGCGCAGGACTTGCCGCGTCTTCCCCCACCACCTATGCGGATTACATCAATTACACTCTCACTCAGATTCTTCACCGTATGGAGCGTAAAATCGACTCTTTCGCAGCTGACCTAGCACATCTTAGACAGGACCTATCCATTCAGGCCATCTGTACCAGCTCTCCCACCAACGAGAGTCTGCAATGGCCTCCTCACGCAGCCACACTGACGGCCTTACAAGGCAGCCCCTGGCCTTCCACTCCACTGTGCCGGCGGGCCCATAGGCCCCGTCGTTCTCGCTGCCACCTATCTATACGGGAAGCTGTTTCTCTCAGCGAATCTTACCTCCCCAAGTCCCAGACTACTGTTCTCACCCCTCCCTCCACTATTCCAGTAATAATGGGCATTAATAGAACCCCTGTTATTACAGACTCGCAAAGGACCCCCTGCCCAACTCACCACCATCCAGCCCTTACAATCTGCAATAGACAATCCGTGCCTGCTATCTTGCATGCTCGCTAATTGCAGATCGGCTGCCACGACCCAGACCATGGCACACAATCCCTCCACCATCCCAGTAATAGTAGGCATGAATAGATCCCATGTAACTACTGACTCGCCCAGACCTCCTGCTCAATTCACCACCATTCAGACTCTTCAACTTGCTAAAGACTTTCCCGCCCCTTTATCTTGCATGCTCGTCAACTGCAGATCGGCAGCTCAACACGCTACAGATATCGCTGAAACCTTACTCAGTGAGGAAATTGATATTGCTTTCCTCACGGAATCCTGGCTCAATGACCACTCAAATGCCATACTTGATCTGCTTACCCCTCCTGGTTACTCCATCATAAGACAGGACAGACTGGAAAGAACTGGTGGAGGTCTAGCCATTATCCACAAAGCTGAAATCCTTCTATCCTTACTAAATAATGCAGAATACTCGACATTCGAGTACCTCGGCATCAAAGTTAAAGGTAATGGCTCCCCACCTATCAAACTACACACCATCTACCACCCTCCTGGGAATCGCGCCGTCTTCACTGAAGAGTTATCGGACCTACTAACTCAGTTCTCCTTAACTGACACGAAGGATGTGTTTCTGGGAGACTTTAACTTACACTGGAACAACTCCGAAGACTCCACAGTCAGGCGCCTCATGAACCTTCTAGAAATGAACAACCTAAATCAACTCTGCAATAAACCAACACATATCAAAGGTGCTACGCTTGACGCGATTATCACCAACAATGAACTTGTCTCCCTTAGCGCCATCTTACCTATAGACTGGTCAGACCACCATCTCATACTGTTCAACATCGATACCTCCATCAAACCACACTTAGACTCATCAAAGAAACCTAAGCTTTGGACCAGAAACCTCAAACAAGTCCCTTTCACCGACCTTGAAGCCAAGATCTGTGAACAACTACAACATCACCCTTCCTCGCATAATGTAAATGACCTGACCACCCACTTCAACACTGCTATAACGGAAGCTCTTGACCTAGTCGCACCTCTCAAACTAAAACAACTAAGATCAATTCAATCAAAATCTTGGTTTAACTCAGATCTTAACAACGACAGAAGACTTCTTAGGCAAGCTGAAAGGACCTGGAGACAAAACCCATCGTCAGTACATCTTACTCTACTCAGAACTGCAAGGATGACATACAAGAAACACATCTTCAGAGAAAAAGCCACCTTCTTCCGCAATCAACTTGACCGTGCAAAGAACAGGCCCAGAGAACTCTTTAACATTGTCGAATGACAAACCACTTCTTCCTCCACACATGAAATTATAGCCTCTAATGAACGGTGTGAAGAAATTGCTAGTTTCTTCACAGACAAAATAACGAAAATGTATCAATCTTTCCTTCAAGTCACAACCCCACCCACCTTACAACCAATCTGCTCGGACACTCCCTACACTACCTCAGTCACTCCTCTGGACCTCCCCAAAGACAAAATGGCTCCTAATGGAACTAGTGGCAACCTTTTCAACATCTAATTGAAAAACAACGCCAATTGGTCAATCTTCAAACCAAGGACAGAACTTGAGGTTTTCAATATTATTGCAAAACTAAAGCCCACTTCTCACACCAAAGATCCCCTCCCTGCTAAAATTGTACATATACTTTACCACATTATTGCCAAATTGTATTGGACAAACATTGTATTGGACAAACATCATCAATTCCTCTCTCGCCTCTGGTTGTGTACCAGAGTCCCTTCAGCTAGGTCAAATCACACCCATTCCCAAGAATCCCAGGGCTGACCCGAATGATCTTAACAACCTCAGACCTATCTCCAACCTCCCGTTCCTAGCCAAAACCATGGAAAGATGCGTATTACAACAACTCAACCGACATATTGAGGATTCCAACCTACTTGACTCCTTCCAATCATGGTTCAGAAAAGGCTGTAGCACAGAAACTGCCATGCTTAATATCACAGATGACATCCATAGATCCTTAGATGATGGTGATGCATGCATACTTATCCTACTTGACTTATCAGCTGCCTTTGACGCTGTAAACCACACAGCCTTACTGGAATCCTTGAAGACCCGTTCCGGTATTAATGGCATTGTTTTAAAATGGTTCACTTCTTACCTTCAACACCGATCACAACAAATCCAAATCAAGTCTTGCCTCTCGAAACCCACACCGGTCTCTCTTGGCGTACCCCAGGGCTGAATCCTCTCCCCGTCACTGTTCAATCTCTTCATGGAACCCCTTTCCATCACCCTGAAGCAAGCTGGGATCAAATTCCACCTCTATGCAGATGACACTCAACTCTACTACAAAATTAAATCTCCTAGAGACATTCGACATCTCAATGTCACACTGTGTAATATTCAATCGTTGTTTAACTCTAACCATCTAAAATTAAACCCCACCAAAACAGAAATTATCCTGTTCTCCCCCAAAAGTAACCACCTTCCTATCAAAGACTGGATCACTGACCTGAAGGCTCTAAACTGTACTCTCACTCTCTCCAATTCTGCTAAATCCCTAGGATTCACCCTGGATAAAGACTTGTCAATGAAGGAGCACATCAAAAACTCAGCCAAAGGAGCGATTTACACACTAAAACACCACAAAAAAACAAACCATTCATTCCCTCGGATGATTTCCAATGGGTCGTTCAATCTCTGGTCCTCTCCAAACTTGACTACGGGAATGCTATCCTCACAGGGACCCAGAAATCGCACCTTGCTCCCCTCAGATCAGTACTAAACATCGCAGCCAGGCTCATAACAGATATCAAACGGTATGAGCACATCACGCCTGCACTCAAGACCCTCAAATGGCTCCCTATAGAAGCAAGATGCAATTTCAAGACTGCCTGTATCACCCACAAAGCCATCCACTCGCACGCCCAGGAATATTTAGATAACAAACTCATTAAAGCAGGAAGAACCAGAACACTGAGAAACTCCAATATACTTCTTCTCATCCCTCCCAAACGAAAAAGAAATCTACCCAGGCTCGCTCGTTCTCGGGTAACGCTACCAGCATATGGAACTCTCTGCCGAGGGACTTACGATGCAACCCCTCCTTCACTGGCTTCAAAACAAACTAAAACACCATCTCCTCAACAAATACTGGAACACTTGAGCAATCCTTGACCTCGGTTCTATCAGTCTCTCTGTTTGACCCGATTAAACAGCTGGCTGTTTATTTCTGTTTTGCCTCCGTTTACCTTGATGGTCGTTCTCTCACTGGACTCATAAATGGTGTCTTGCCCATAAAGAGTAACCACCCTCAGGGCCTAGCTGCTGTCTGTGTACATATTGTATTCCACCCGCTTTGCCAAATATTTCCATGTGTATTACTGTTATTTGTACATGAGCCTAAGATTGTTGTGCGTAATTTACGAAGTGACTGGATTATGGCCTGGCTCTTGATTCTGTAAAGCGCTCTGATAACCCCGGGTCTAGCTAGCGCTATATAAAACTTATAAATAAATAAATAAATAATAAATGGATAGAGCACTGAAACTTTTCAGACACTCACCCCCAGTCACAGATTTGGGTTGAATCCATCATCGTTCTTTAGCTCACTTTGCCACCCCAGTTCAGACCCAGCCATATAAAAATCAGTCTTGACCCTGTCCCTCATGGTAACAGTCCAGCCCGAACTGCCAAGCCAGATCTTCACTGGACCGGAAACCTGCATCCTCGGACCGGTTTCGGGGTAACACCCCTCATCAGCCAGGCTAGCATGAATTCAGTGGCAAAGTGAGCAAGGGACCCACGTCCGGGCATACCCTGCCAACTTAGGGCGAACAAAGCAAAGACAAGGAGGTGATGGACGGAGTCCTGAAACTTTTCAGACACTCACCCCCAGTCACAGATCTGGGTTGAATCCATCATCGTTCTTTAGCTCACTTCACCACCTCAGTTTAGACCCAGCTATATGCAAATCAGTCTTGACCCTGTGCCTCATGAGAACAGTCCAGCCCGAACTGCCAAGCCAGGTCTTTCCTGAACCGGACACAAGCATCCTGGGACCGGTTTCGGGGTAACACCCCTCATCAGCCAGGCTAGCTTGGCTCCAGTGGCAAAGTGAGCAAGGGACCCACATCCGGGCATACCCTGCCAACTTAGGGTGAACAAAGCAAACACAAGGAGATGATGGACGGAGCGCTGAAACTTTTCAGACACTTACCACCAGTCACAGATCTGGGTTGAATCCATCATTGTTCTTTAGCTCACTTCACCACCTCAGTTCAGACCCAGCTATATGCAAATCAGTCTTGACCCTGTGGCTCATGGGAACAGTCCAGCCCGAACTGCCAAGCCAGGTCTTCCCTGAACCTGACAAAAGCATCTTGGGTCCGGTTTCGGGGTAACACCCCTCGTCAGCCAGGCTAGGTTGAATCCAGTGGCAAAGTGAGCGAGGGACCCACGTCTGGGCATACCCTGCCAACTTAGGGCGAACAAAGCAAACACAAGAAGATGATGGATGGAGCGCTGAAACTTTTCAGACACTCACCCCCAGTCACAGATCTGGGCTGAATCCATCATGGTTCTTTAGCTCACTTCGCCACCTCAGTTCACACCCAGCTATATGCAAATCAGTCTTGACCCTGTGCCTCATGGGAACAGTCCAGCCCGAACTGCCAAGCCAGGTCTTTCCTGAACCGGACACAAGCATCCTGGGACCGATTTTGGGGTAACACCCCTCATCAGCCAGGCTAGCTTGAATACAGTGGCAAAGTGAGCAAGGGACCCATGTCTGGGCATACCCTGCCAACTTAGGGCGAACAAAGCAAACGCAAGGAGGTGATGGACAGAGTGCTGAAACTTTTCAGACACTCACCCCCAGTCACAGATCTGGGTTGAATCCATCATCGTTCTTTAGCTTACTTCGGCACCTCAGTTCAGACCCAGCCGTTACCCGATTTATTGCTCAATCGTATACACATGGGCGTAACTCCCCTCCCTTCTTGTGCACAAAGAAGAGTGTAGAGGACGCTGGCAACTGAGAGGGTGGAATAAACCCTGTTGCTAAGTTCAAGGCATCTAGGTACTCTCACAAATGTTGGGTCTCTGGCTCAGTCAGATCATAGATCCTCCTGCATGGAATTGCTACCCCAGGGACTATCTCTTCCTGGCAATCATACTCTCGATGTGGCTTTTTGTTCATCAAATACTTCCTGAAAATCTTTATACCACTCCGGAAGAGTATTAATTCAACAAATCTGAGCTGCAGCACTTCCGTGAGTTAGGTATTGGGGCAGGTTCTCTTGATTTGGATCTTGAAGTGTTAACTCTTTTACACAAAGGGGCCGATTCCGATCTCGGTCGGAGGCGTACCCAATACCATTCGGTCGGGAAAAAAGCCATGCGAAAGCCTGTTTCCCAACCGATCCGTACAGCACACCGAACGAGTAAGTACGATGCGCACAACAGCACAGAATCCGGCCGAGCCGTACTCACCCAAACCAAGTCCTGTTCCCCGACCGAGGCGAATCCGGAAACGCTGAATCGAGTCGCACGGAAGGAAAAATGCAGCTCCGTCCGGCCGAACGAGTACGATGCGCTTTCCGTACGCGCCGAACCCGTCGCTACGCACGGCACGTCAAAGCATCCGGGAGAGCGCACATAAGCTCCGATTCGCGCCACAACACGATCCACGGCTACGAGACGAACACGCCAGCGGCGAGGACGAGGCGAAGCGGCGAGGACGACGCGAGCGACGAGGACGCACGCGAAGCAACGAGAAGGACGAACGACACGAACCAACCATGAATCCCTTCGTCCCGATCATACCAATATTCTACATTTACTACCGGAACAGGCACGGACGCGTACGGCGCAGAAGGTAAGTCAGACACCAACCACAAAACACATACAACACGTACACGACACATCACACACACACAGAGGGATGCAGAATATACTTACACCAGCAACAGCAGCACCATAGGGGCGGGATGCCCATCACCAATGCCACATATGCACACAGGGGCCTGAATGCGCACCACCACCCCTACCCAGGTGGGGCAGGATGCCTACCACTACTACCACCCTTAGCCAGGGGGGGCTGGATGCCTACCACTACTACCACCCTCACCCAGGGGGGGCTGGATGCCTACCACTACTACCACCCTCACCCAGGGGGGGCTGGATGCCTACTACTACTACCACCCTCACCCAGGGGGGCTGGATGGCTACCACCACTACCACCCTCACCCAGGGGGGCTGGATGCCTACCACCACTACCACCCTCACCCAGGGGGATGGATGCCTACCACCACTACCACCCTCACCCAGGGGGCTGGATGCCTACCACTACTACCACCCTCAGCCAGGGGGGCTGGATGCCTACCACCACCCTTAGCCAGGGGGCTGGATGCCTACCACTACTACCACCCTCAGCCAGGGGGGCTGGATGCCTACCACTACTACCACCCACACCCAGGGGGCTGGATGCCTACCACTACTACCACCCTCAGCCAGGGGGGCTGGATGCCTACCACCACCCTTAGCCAGGGGGCTGGATGCCTACCACTACTACCACCCTCAGCCAGGGGGGCTGGATGCCTACCACTACTACCACCCACACCCAGGGGGGCTGGATGCCTACCACTACTACCACCCTCAGCCAGGGGGGCTGGATGCCTACCACCACCCTTAGCCAGGGGGGCTGGATGCCTACCACTACTACCACCCTCAGCCAGGGGGGCTGGATGCCTACCACTACTACCACCCACACCCAGGGGGCTGGATGCCTACCACTACTACCACCCTCAGCCAGGGGGGCTGGATGCCTACCACCACCCTTAGCCAGGGGGGCTGGATGCCTACCACTACTACCACCCTCAGCCAGGGGGGCTGGATGCCTACCACTACTACCACCCACACCCAGGGGGGCTGGATGCCTACCACTACTACCACCCTCAGCCAGGGGGCTGGATGCCTACCAACACCCTTAGCCAGGGGGGCTGGATGCCTACCACTACTACCACCCTCAGCCAGGGGGCTGGATGCCTACCACTACTACCACCCACACCCAGGGGGCTGGATGCCTACCACTACTACCACCCTCAGCTAGGGGGCTGGATGCCTACCACCACCCTTAGCCAGGGGGGCTGGATGCCTACCACTACTACCACCCTCACCCAGGGGGGCTGGATGCCTACCACTACTACCACCCTCACCCAGGGGGGCTGGATGCCTACCACCACCCTTAGCCAGGGGGCTGGATGCCTACCACTACTACCACCCTCAGCCAGGGGGGCTGGATGCCTACCACTACTACCACCCCCACTCATAGGATGGACAATGCATGACACAACCAGCACACCACAACCTAGGGAATGCAAGAAGAAGACATCCCCCAACACCATGACAAGCGTGTGTAGACTGTGTCAAATGCCTACAACACCGAACATGACTTTGAACATACAATGTGACCCCCTAGCACATGTGCCACACATATATGTGTGTGGCACCCACAATGCTAAGCAGGCCATGACCATTGTGGCAATGGGGTCCAAACCCCCATCATCACAGTGACCAAAATGTAAGTGTGGGGTCCATAGCTGAAGCACATTTTGAACATTGTGGCAATGGGGTCTAAACCCCCATCACCACAGTGACCAAAAGGTAAGTGTGGGGTCCATAGCTGAAGCACATTTTGAACATTGTGGCAATGGGGTCCAAACCCCCATCATCACAGTGACCAAAATGTAAGTGTGGGGTCCATAGCTGAAGCACATTTTGAACATTGTGGCAATGGGGTCCAAACCCCCATCATCACAGTGACCAAAATGTAAGTGTGGGGTCCATAGCTGAAGCACATTTTGAACATTGTGGCAATGGGGTCTAAACCCCCATCACCACAGTACCAAAAGGTAAGTGTGGGGTCCATAGCTGAAGCACATTTCGAACATTGTGGCAATGGGGTCCAAACCCCCATCATCACAGTGACCAAAATGCAAGTGTGGGGTCCATAGCTGAAGCACATTTTGAACATTGTGGCAATGGGGTCCAAACCCCCATCATCACAGTGACCAAAAGGTAAGTGTTGACAAAGAAAGAGGTGCAACTGCCAAACTGCATGGATGATTCCTGGTCACAGAACAACAAACACATCAGTGGCAAAGTAGTGTATGTGTCCCATTGCAACATAAATTGGGGGAGCCAAATACTGCAGTGCAAATAAGACATACCTTTGGCCATGTGCAGACAAACAACACCCATGGGGGCTGACACCGTCAACAATCATCAATGACACAATGACAGAAGTGACCATCAGAATGCAGACCCACATATTTGCACCAATGGGCACACAAATGCAGATACCCTGTGGAGACTGCAGATGTGAGGTGAACAGATACCATACCATGGCAGCAATGGGACACACAAACCATGATCATTGTGCTGACCGATGACCTAGGAGTCCCAGGGACAGCAGGAAACCCACCAAACTACATACAGCCAATGGCACACCCAAGATATGCCAATGCAGTGGTGCAGATGCACAAACACAAACAGGCAGACCCACACTGCACATCATACACAACAGGTGAGGGGGTGCCAGTGTCCCCAGGCAACCACACAACACATGAGGAGACCTGAATACCAATCATACAGATGTGCATACAGTGCCACACAAAGGTAACTCATGGATCCAAATCCCCTATGTGGGCAAGCAGGCATTGTCAGATGAGAGGGAGCACAAATCACACATGTCACACAGGCACGTAGGGACAGCAACTGACACAGCAAGACACAGACACACCACAGCACCACCCCCAGGGCCCCCACAATGTGGTGACCCTGGGCTGCATTACAATCCCACTGTGATGACAAAGCTAAATGTGGTTCACACTGTGAACCACAGTCATGTGTCCTGAGCAACTAACTACCATCACACCTACACAAGCACAAATCAAACAGCATGGCCAGTAAGCCAAGGCCAACATGGAGGCAGGGGCCTAGCCGGGCAACAACTCTCATCTGCACACACTCAACACCACACCCCTCGACCTCCAACAATGTGCAGCAGTGAAGCACACATGCACTGGTGACATTGCACATGCACCCATGACTATTCCAGGGTGGTGGGTGGGAACCAAGGTGCAGAAACACATCACACATGGCCACTCAACAAGACTCCTGAATGTCTGACACACTGCACACTACGCTGTACATGGACATGACGGCAATACCACACCAACCAATGGGATCCCATCCACAGTCACACACCAATGAAGAAGCCAAGGTCACCCACAAAGAACACACAAAGACAACAACCAACATTGCAGCCCGGACCCTGAGGAGTGCCAGCAGTCACACACACAATGTGTCACAATCACTGAAAGATAACACAAACTGGAAATCACATGACAGGGGCAAACAACAAGTGCCAAGGGAAACCTGACTGTGACCCATCTGCGTCTGCACACAAACTCAGCCCTGACAGCAAACACACCTATGGGTGACACCCTGATGACCAGTAATGTGCCATGCACCCACATCACAGAGAACCCAGGGCGAAGACTTTGGGGGAACATAGGTCAACTCAGCTAGCATCACAAACAGGTACAACACTAGGGATCACAGCATGCACAGCTAAACGGAAGTGAACACACAGACATGCACATACAACACACACCTTGGGCGCAGGCAATGTCACAGGAGTACACACTGCCATGAGGGGACTCCACTCCTGTGTGAGGAAAGCTGAGCCATATGTTGCCTCAGTAGGGCCCCATCATGTCAGCTGAGCACTTGGTCACACAATCAACAATTAGCACCAAATGAGGGCTTCCGTAACATCAGCCTGGTCATGGAAGTGCCAACGGAATCATCAGCACAGATCCAACACACTTGTATAGCAATGTTGCACTGACAACACAGATGAGTCCTTCCCCATTGATGCCCAAACCTGCATGTCCACTGGAGATGGCCACACGGTCAGGGAAGTAGGCGAGATTGAACAATGGCAGGCACAACAGATGTGCAGGGGTGGAAGCCACAGATGTGAAATTGCCAATCTAAGTAGGAAATCCCATTGCCAAATACTGAACACATGACACCCTCAGATGCTGCTATGGATGACATGGATACACCACAGGATAGGACACATTCCCCTGGACCACATGGGTTCCTGCACAGTAACACTTCATTATCATGAGACCAAATATCACCATCACTGCAGCAAGGGCATGGTTAGCATCATCAACATCATGTACATCAGAAGCAAAAGCACTAGAGAACAGAAAGTTGCTTTATTCAGCATATGTGGCATTAAAAGTAGAAGTCCGGTAGAAAATAAACAAAGGCCAATGGCCAGTCCATCAACAAAGTCACAAGTGGGTGACAGTGGCAGATGCCACCCTACACATGCCTGCACAAGACCAGGGACAATCCACTAGGAGGGGCAACCGGGGGGTAGGCCAGGCACCGCAGGGACAGGATCAGGGCTCACCAGGAGGAAGCAGGGAAGAGGTGGTGGGTGCTGGAGAGCCACTGACAACTGCAGTGGAGGTGTCTGACATGGTGTGTGCCGGCACAACTGGGGGCATGGCTCAGATGTTGTGGGTGCCGGCACGTCTGCAGTGGACCCTGCAGATGGAGTGGACAGGTCCGCCACTGCAGTGCCCAAGTCAGACAGGGTGGTAGTGGACTCCACTGCAGTGCCTACCACCAGGGGAGGAGAATGGGGAACAGGCAAGGTGGGCTGGACAGAGGGGAGGACACCCTCACCACATCAGTGGCACAGACAAGCGCAGCGGGGGTGTGGTGCCGGGAGAGCAAGTGGCAGGGGAGAAGGCCGGATCCTCTTGGGGATGGTATATCTGTGGGTGGGGGAACCTGGGGCAGGGTGTGGTGGGGGCACCTGTGGAGTGGGGGCCTGAGGGATGGAGGAAGGAGACCTGGTGCTTGAGCTGCAGGGCGGCGGCGGGGTCTTGCTCTTACCACTCCGGGGGACTTGCGGGTGGGGGCCTCAGTCTGTCTGCACCTGGGGGAGGGTGTCCAGGGGCGAGGGGCACTCTGCTCCGTGTGGGGGCTTCCTCTTCCCCCTGGATGCTGGAGCAGCTGGATCGGAGGGGAAGAGGCCGAGGTCACTGAGGAAGAGGCGCTGGGTCTTTGGGGTTGCAGGTGAGGCAAGGGAGGGTGTTTTGGAGGGAGAGGCAACTGAGGACTGTGCAGTGCCCGTGGATGCGTGTGTGTGTACCAGGGCCCCATCCCCTGTGAGTCTGGTTTCAGTCCCCTGACTGTGCGTGCGTGTGCGTTTTGTTTGTGGCGTGTGTGTCTGTGTGCTGGACGTGTGTGTGCTGGTGTGTGCCTGTGCCGGTGTGTGTGTGCTTGGGACGGGTAAGGTGCTGGGGAGTGTGGATGGAGCAGAGGCAGGAGGGGTGAGGGACTGTCTGAGGAGGGACACTGCTGCCGTCAGGGAGGAGTCCATGGACCTATTGCCCCTCTGTAGGTCAGACATGCCCGATGAGATGCCCTCCATGAACGACACCAGCTGAGTCAACAGAGCGGTGTGCGCATGGAGGACACTCCAGCATGGCTGTCTGCCCTACATGGAGCTGGCGAAGGAGGTACACAGACTCCTCACTCAGGGCAGCAGGGGACACAGGGGCAGGGGGTGCGGTGCCTGGCCCAAAGGAGACACGCTCCCGAACATGGGAGCCTCCACGGACCTGGGGAATGGGAGCCGATGGGAGGGCGGTGGTGGTGCTGGTGGTGCCGGGGACAGCAACACTAGCTGGGGTGTGGTGGCTGCTGACACCCGCCTCCATAAGGGAGTCATCCTCCGAGTTGCTCTGGTCCTCAGCTGAGGTGGATGGTGCTGAGGACTCCTCGGTGTGGCTCCCCTCACCCTCCGTGCCACTGGGTCCCTCCGACCACTCCTCGGCTGCTGACCCAGTCTGGCTCTCTGGCTCCTCCTGGTCCGTGGAGCTGTCCCCTTCCGTGGCCGTGGATGTATCTGCAAACAATGGGGAAACAGACAGACATCAGTCACCTGCACCAAACGCACACACCACTGTGAGCACAGCACATTACAGAGCAAGCCCTGGCATCATTAGTTGTACATTGCTAAAAGTGCCCTAACTGAACAGGAGAAGCCAATTGTCAGTCTGATGCCAAGCATGGCACTCACATCCCACATGGCCTTGCACCCATCTGTCTGGTGTCTGTTGGATTGCAACACCCCAGTGTGGACACATGCACCAAGTACACAGTAGTTGGACAGTGCAGAGGACACGGTGTGGCATGTGGACATGCACACATCACAGCTCTTGCCACTGAGTCAGTACAGGTTTCCGGATGAAAGGGATGCCCAGAGTCAAATAGGAAATGCATGTGATGCATACCAGCGACAGACACCATGATGCACCCATGTCCTGATAGCCATCGCCACAATGGTGTGCATGTAGCACATGTCACTCCCCTGCAGGACCACCAATAAGTTGACACATGCCATGGCAGAGGCATGACTGCTAAGTCATACATCACTGTCTCAGTGATGTATGACTTGGCAGCCAGACAACAACACTATGCACTGTGTCACAATAGTAGGTCATGGGGAATGCAAGTCCTGGAGCTGCACAAGTGCACATGTACATCCCCCACACAACACATCATCTTAACCCTCATCTGTCCAGGTCATACCTATTGGACATATGGGAGACCTGTGACACTACCCTCTGAACCTGAGCCCCTCACAATCTGCTGTGAATGGGGAACAGCTGCCTGAACTTCACATTCGCATACCCCAGTCTGCACGGGCAGCTGATCAAACACCTATGTGACACACAAGTATCGTCTCCTATGGTCACATCTCCAGGGGCATGCTGAGCCCCTACCAAGAAACACCCCAGCAGTCCTGGCAAGTAATCCACAGCACACTGACACAGAGGCAGACACCTGAGGGGTCAAATCACTGCGCACAATGTGTCAGCTGATACACGGGAGTGGGAGTACAGAGTGCATTGCATGGCCTGGAGTAGGCATGACTGTCCTGCTCCACATGAATGAGGGATGAGCCCTGGACAGTGGATAGCTGGCTATGTATGTGTGACACACGTAATCTGCACACTCCTGGGGCCCAAACATTGTTCCCACCCGCTGCATGGGCGTGTGCCACATACCCCAGGCACATGTGGTGGCTCAGCTCAGCAAGTGGACCGCATATCAAAGCAACACGCAGATTACATGTCCGAACACAGGCGTTGTGTGAACAATGGACCCACCCATGATGCCCACAACAGAGTTAGGGAAACAGATGCTGTCCCCACCTTTAGTGAAGCAAACTGCAAGGACACAGTCCCAAGTGACACAATTCCCTGAATGTAAGGGCCACACCTGGGTATCAGATGAGCAGTGGGCAGTGCACAATAGAGGGACATGGCTCCTGGACAACATGACTGCTGCACTGTGGCAGTTGAACCAGGCCAGAGGAGGGCACAAAGCATGTAATACAGAGTTCACAGTGCAGTCTTTGACTCACCCCCTCCTTGCTGCTGTCTGGCCTTCAGCTGCCCATCCAGGTCTGGAAACACCACCGCCAGGATCTGGAGCATGTGGGGGGTCAGGGTCCGGGTTCCGCCCCTCCTGCGAGGAGGCGACAGCTTCAGCTGGACCCGTGCAATCCTCCGGGTCCAGCCCCGAAGGTCCTGCCACCTCTTCTGGCAGTTGCGGATCCGGCGCTTGTAGACCCCCACGGACCGGACAGCCCGGACGATGTCCTTCCAGATCTCCTGCTCCTGATGGGCATTAACCTGTCAGGATGACAAAGTGAAAAGGCCAATACTACACATGCAACATATCCGTGCATGACACAGTTGTATATACATGTCTCAATCACAGGGGCACATGATGTACACAGGCAGTGCAAAGCTGCCCATGGACAGTTTGCCAGACGTCACTACATGGTATCATTGCATGGGAAGTAAAACCTTGTTCAAATGCACTGTCACTGCACCATACCTGTCCAGTGCATGTCACTACACACTATGGGGGGTGACAACTACTCAGTGAGCCTGCTAGCCAGTGGCGTGCAGACTTTCAGCCTTGCTGGTCAGACAATATGCACATTCAGAAAGGCAGTGCACAGAACACTCACCTGCTCCCCTGGTGTCCCATACAGCTTGCTGTACTGTGGAAGTGAGGCTGTCCAGCAGGGCCTGGTTCTCCTCAAGGCTGAAGGCTGGGGCTCTCTCCACAGTACGTGCCATTGCAGGGTCCAGAGGGGCAGGGACAGCAGCAGTGCAGTGGCAGATGTCGTCCTGGAGCATGTAGTGCAGGCAAGTGAGCTCTCAGGGGAACAGCCAGCAATATATATGTGCTGGAGAGGCAGATACTGTCCCTTGTGTCCAAAGTGATAGGTCCAAGTCGTTTGCATCTTCTGAATCTGGCCAATCCATGGAATAGCAGCACCAAAACACGCCCACAGCATCCTTCAAATCTTCAACTTCATGACATACATGATTTTGCAACATTGTTGTGGGTGACCAACTGATTTTCCAGCAACCGACTCGTTCGAAATTCAAAACGCGTCCGTTGCCAGGCAAGGCCATTGTCAATGGGTGCGCACCGATCGGTCCATTGCGGTACAACGCGTACAGGGGTACAACGCGTACCCGCACACATTGAATGCAATGGGCCGGCCGGGGCACCGATCGGTCCATTGCAGTTCAACGCGTACAGGGTACAACGCGTACCCGCACACATTGAATGCAATGGGCCGGCCGGGGCACCGATCGGTCCATTGGCGGTACAGCGCGTACAGGGGTACAACGCGTGCCCGCACACATTGAATGCAATGGGCCGGCCGGGGGCACCGATCGGTCCATTGCAGTTCAACGGCGTACAGGAGTACAACGCGTACCCGCACACAATGAATGCAATGGGCCGGCCGGGGCACCGATCGGTCCATTTCGGTACAACGCGTACAGGGTACAACGCTGTACCCGCACACATTGAATGCAATGGGCCGGCCGGGGGCACCGATCGGTCCATTGCAGTTCAACGCGTACAGGGGTACAACGCGTACCCGCACACATTGAATGCAATGGGCCGGCCGGGGGCACCGATCGGTCCATTGCGGTACAACGCGTACAGGGGTACAACGCGTACCCGCACACATTGAATGCAATGGGCCGGCCCGGGGCACCGATCGGTCCATTGCGCTACAATGCGTACAGGGTACAACGCGTACCCGCACACATTGAATGCAATGGGCCGGCCGGGGCACCGATCGGTCCATTGCAGTACAACGTGTACAGGGGTACAACGCGTACCCGCACACATTGAATGTAATGGGCTGGCCGGGGCACCGATCGGTCCATTGCAGTTCAACGCGTACAGGGGTACAACGCGTTACAGGGTGTCAACGCTGCACCCGCACACATTGAATGCAATGGGCCGGCCGGGGCACCGATCGGTCCATTGCAGTACAATGCGTACAGAGGTACAACGCGTACCACGCACACATTGAATGCAATGGGCCGGCCAGGGGCACCGATCGGTCCATTGCGGTACTACTGCGTACAGGGGTACTAACGCGTACCGCACACATTGAATGCAATGGGCCGGCCGGGGGCACCGGTCGGTCCATTGCAGTTCAACGCGTACAGGGTACAACGGCGTGCCACACACATTGAATGCAATGGGCCAGCCGGGGCACCGATCGGTCCATTGC